>LT598461.1:0-576343 GCA_900074725.1 Lachancea dasiensis
TTGTCCCAAAATTCTTGTATTCCATGTCCTACGATTCCCAACGCACCTTGAACGCCATGTCCTAAAAATCCCAAATAACTTTTTCAAGCTGGCCTTGTCTCATAATTCACGAACTATCATATATAATGTGAGCTCCCTGCTTCAGATCTGCCAGCACTCGTCATACACTCTTGATCACGGGACACTACGCCCGTTTCTACCTTCTACACCCAGACACCATCGTACCTCGGCTGTTTAGACCCTTCAGATTTTGCCATTTTTTCCACCCTCTCCTGGATGTTATGCACTCAATCGATTCGGCAGCTCACAAAAGTAGCGTTCCGCACCTCCCCTTGGGTGAGCTCCCTGTCCCAGACTTGCCAGCACTCGTCATACACTGCCTGGTCACGGGAGCACTATGCACTCGTCATACCATCTTGATCACGGGACCGCTACGCCCCATCCCTACCTCCTCGATCCTCCACCCAGACACCATCGAACCTCAGCAGTTAGACCCCTGAGATTCCGCCATTTTTCCGCCCTCTCGTGAATGTTAAGCACTCAATCGATACGGCAGCTCCCAACTGTAGCATTCCGCACCTTCCCTTGGGTGAGCTCCCTGTCCCAAACTTGCCAGCCCTCGTCATACACTCTTGATCACGGGACACTACGCCCATTCCTACCGCCTCCACCCAGACACCATCGTACCTCGGCTGTTTAGACCCTCGAGATTTCGGCACTTCTCCCACTATTTTCCAAACTCACCACTTCTATCATATTATGCACCCTCAGGAGTACCTTAGCCACCCCACCTCTATCTTTCCTGGTCTTCCGCCCCTCTCCCTGGTCTCCCAATGCCTCTTCGACTGTGCCTCAGAAGTACTCCTCTACCCAGCCTCTCAACCCGCGAGAGCGTGCTTCTTCGCCACGTGACTTTTCTTACCTCCCATCAATCATGATCTACGTATCGCAGGAGTGAGGACTCGAGGAACAGACGCACGTGATCGGCCCGTCTGCGAAAAGTGCGATGTTCTCAGTGCCAGCGAGCTTTCCCACGTACTTGGAAGCCGGCCATGTATATTTCCCGCTGTGCGTTTACCCTTGCTTCTGTATTACTCTACCCCCGAGCAGTTCCAGGCACTAAAAATGCATTCTTCCAAAACCTTGTAGCGTAGCACGCTAATGCGAAGAAACAGACACTTTCGACTAGGCTCCTTCTGACCCCAATTACCTCATGATGTAGCTAAAATTTCGTCAATCCTGGAAACACCGCTTGAAGCGGCTACCTCAATGCCGGATCACGTGACCCTCTGGGTGCAAATTCCTTTTTTCGGTACTCGAGGGAAAGTTTTTCGGCACAGGTGGTAGAGTAGTGAAAAAAGTTTTTCGGGACAGAAGGTGAAAAAAGTGGAATTAGTATGGGGATTACGGCGGAAGTGGGTGTGGTACCCTTATAAGGCAAGCCGTAATTTTCGTCAGGCCTGGGTGCAAATCCTTTTTTCGGTACTCGAGGGAAAGTTTTTCGGCACAAGTGGGGTCGAGTGAGAAAAGTTTTTCGGGACAGAAGGTGAAAAAAGTGGAATTAGTATGGGGATTACGGCGGAAGTGGGTGTGGTACCCTTATAAGGGAGCTCACAAAAATGCATCCCGCAGCTTTCCCTTGATGCAGCGCCCTGCTTCAGACTAGCCAGCCCCTCGCCATACGGTGCCTGGTCACGGGAGCACCACGCCCTTGTCATACCATCTTGATCACGGGACCGCTACGCCCCATCCCTACCTCCTCGATCCTCCACCCAGACACCATCGTACCTCAGCAGTTAGACCCCTGAGATTCCGCCAGTTTTCCCGCCCTCTCGTGAATGTTAAGCACTCAATCGATTCGGCAGCTCCAAAAGTAGCGTTCCGCACCTTCCCTTGGGTGAGCTTCCTGCCCCAGATTTGCCAGCCCATCGCCATACGGTGCCTTGTCACGGGAGCGCTACGCCCATCCCTACCGCCTCCACCCAGACACCATCGTACCTCGGCTGTTTAGACCCTTGAGGTTTCCACACTTCCCGCACTATTTCTCAACTTACGACCTCTATCATATTATGCGCCCCAGGAGTAGCTCTAGAGTACCTCCAAATACGCCGCCCAGACTTGCACCACACTATAACGTCCTTACTTACTTCTAATATTACACCCGGACACCATCGTACCTCACCCCCCCTGGCGTACATCACTGCCACCACCATGTACAGCGGCACACTCTGTTTGTCACTCAGCTGCACGCCGATGCTCATCAGTCTCAGCCAATGGGTAAACAGCTTCACCGCCGGCAGCTCCGGGAACCTCGCGTACACCGCCGAGCGAAACTCGAGATTGTAGAACAGCCCGAAATGCATCAGCTTGTACATGTACCATGGTACACGGACTCTCGGCGCCCGCCATTCGCTCTTGAAGTACACGCGGCGCTTCTCAAAGTCTTTGGAGCTGTTGTACAGGTACGCCATCTCCTGCTCGCCCTCAAACTGCGCCGGGAGGTACTCCTCTGTGACAGGAAAGTTACCAGTGTTAAAATAAGCTACGATCTCCCTGTCTTGCAGCATTCAGCACACTGCTCCTCTGTGTTGTATCTGAAGAGGATGATGTAGCAAAGTAGCGATGGTCGATGCCGTAGAGAGTCATGTCCCGGTGCTCCAACCCAGTGAACCCGAGAAACTCAAACACACTAGCTTTCCCTTTGTACTTATCTCGCAAGAGCGATTTGAGGAGGGAAGAGCTCTGAGTGACGGTATCCCCAGTGGGAGAGATCGATCGGCCATCTTCGGAAGAGTTGCTGAGAAACTCCCAGTCGTCAATAGGAGCTGCTGTACTAATTGGCTGGTGTTTTTTGTTGGGAATCGTGTGAGGAGAGTGATGGTGATGTGCGCCTAATCGCATAATCAGCGTCAGTAAATATGTGACACAGTGGTATAGAATGATAGTACACAACAGAGGACATACAAATCGAGTTACAAGCTAAGACAAACCGAAGAAAACAACTTTTGTCCAATAGGATTGGCGATTGATTAGTTATCGGTGGCGTACGGATCATTGACCATGACAAGAGTTCTGGGGACATCAAATGCTGTGTATAGAATCGATTCAGTACAAATTTAAAGTCATGGATAGAATCTGACATAATGGATATTTGTACTCAAGATATTTATACGATGAGTTGAGCTTTTGCGGCAGCTCTGGAATATTACAAACTACATCACTTAGCTACGGATAAGGGTATAATGGGCATATTTTGTTACTCGAGACTAACCCTCCGATTGCTAACATGCCAGGGCAGAAGAATGAGGAAAACCGGCTAGAGCATTCGATGGGATTGAAGAGCCATCATGCATTTATGAGAATGGAGGTTGAACTCTGTACTTCGATGGGTGTTTCCTAGCGGTGAATTTAAAACGAGGGAAACACATAAGAAAAGGGGCTGGTGGATCAGAAAAAATAGGGATATGAGAATAAAAAAAAAAAAAAAAAATAAATAATAATAATAATAAAGTCTATAGTGGTTCTGGAACGGTCTAGTTGTTGTGATACTCTTCCAATAGCTTCTATTTTATAAATTGACTTTGTGATAATTGTTCAAACAGATGTCTACTCAAGACTTAGATCTAGTTCTAGTGCTTAGCAAAGTAGTTATGTCATGAAATGACTAGATACGAATCTTATATTAAAAGTAACGAAACCACTCGATCTGAGATAAGATCAGAGACAGGAATATCAGTGTCAGGGATTCAAGGGAGCGATGACACCCGATGAGCTCACTTCAGGATTGCGTTGACACCCGATGAGCTCACTGCAGAACGGCATATAAAAGAGGACCTTATTGGCCATGCTAATGTTATCCATAGTACTGAAGAGATCAATTAGAAGCTAATAAGTAAGCAGTAATCAAGAATTGAACCATTATTATACCCGTCTGGTATGATAGAAGTTATCGCTAAGTCCCACTTCTACTTCGGATTGATTATGCCGGACCGTAGCTTAACACAGTTAAGAATTAGGGGCGGTTAGTGTAGTGGTTATCATCCAACCCTTCCAAGGTTGGGACACGGGTTCGATTCTCGTACCGCTCAGAATTTTTTGGATCAAAAACCATAAATTTTTTGAAGATTTCCTATGTTGTCCACATCATGAAAATTACCACAACCTTAATTGTGTTTTCAATGCACGAGACCCAACAAAAAGTGCGTAAGTAGGGACGTTGTTTGGTAGTGAAATTGGCACTTGCAAGCACTCGCAAATGCTGTGTTTGATAATACCAGATAACATGAGGGTCGTTTCGGGCGAGTTGTTATGTATCATATCGAAAGATACTAGATGAGGGTTCGTAGGATTTTTTGTGAGCATAAACTATCTATCATCTAATCAATTCTAATTAGTTTAAAAAATGGTAATAGCCTCTCCCTAATCAATCACTTTCGACGCTTGACAGTATTTAATGAGTATAGATAGACAAAGATTCAAAGCAAAAGGGTAGAATCCTCCCACGAAAAAATATCTTCAATATTATTGGAACGTAGGGCAAAGGTTTGTATAGGTTTCTTCTTCCTGACCCTACCTGTAGCCTCCTTGAGAGAGAATCTGCCACAGAACGCCTTGTACGTTTTCTTGCTCTCCATGGCTGTACTGTGTGCCCCATTGGTCAGCGTTTCGTAACTGTAGGTTGATGGTATGCACTGTTTTCCTATTTTATCAATCAGGCTTTGCTTTGTTAGTTGGGTGGTAGGTTTGTCAAATGTTTTATGTTCTTCGAAGACAGCCAGTAACGCATGGTAAGATTGGAACGGTCCTTGGTTTCTCTTCCACAGCCATGAAGCAATTTTTGATACTTCTTCAACATTAGATTGAGCTAACTGATCTGATTTGGCACAGTTGGCAATTTTTAACACCATGCTGTGAAGGAGACTTCTCATTAGTATGAACTTGTTTTTTGAGCGGGTGACAGAACCCTTGCACAGACCACCGGCATCCTGATCTGTTATGAAATGGCACTGTTTAACATGGGGCATAGGGGAGCTTATACATGGAAACTTAGATGTGACAAGTGATTTGTGCTCAGATCCAAATCTTTCTGAATGCTGACTTTTAGGTATTTGATACTCAAGATACCCTCTAGTCATTTGACATCTCTTCATTCTTGTAGAAATATGGCAGTCTGTATTCTATTGGAAAGAGAGACCGAAACTCTTCGAGATGGATTACTGTTCAGATTCTTTGAATCTTATAACCTGGCGCTCCACCATCTCCTTAAAATGTTTTCACCTCTTCTCATTTCCTTTAAATATGTTTCAAATTCCCTTTCTTTGTTATCCTCATTTCCTTAAACTCTTCATGTCCTATGATTTCTTGAGGTGTTTGAGCGGTTCATTTTCCTTTTTTTTCTTTGACACGCATATCCTTCTCAACTGCCGTGGTGATCCTTCCCTTAGATCTTGAGCAAGCATAGCGATACCATACTGTAGAATATATATGAAATGAACGGCAGCTTTTGGTGTGTTATTTAATTAAGTTCAGAATTTTTGACGGTGGTTGAGCAGTTACATAAACCCAGTATTGAAAATGGATACGAAAGACATACTTCTCACTTTGGAATCAATAAAAAAAGCCTGTAGCGCTTTATGCCGCCAAGAGCAAAGAAGAACTCTGTTATCGAAGGACACTAGACTTTTTTTGGAATCGGTTTTTGAGAAAAAGAGATGCCCCAATTCAAGAGAACGTAAGGCAATTGCAGACAAATGCGGCTTAACACCCGCTAAGTTTCTCTTCTCTTTACCGCGCAGACTCTAATTTCATGCAACTTCGATATTTAAATTATTGAAAAACTTTATTTATTTACGATAAATTTCAATTCAAGAAAGTGTTTATGAGGCACTCTTTTGAGATTCAGCTAGATATTATTCGAAATAGCTGCACTGCTAAGGGATCAATATCCTACAGCAGCTTAGCTCTATTGAGGCGAATCTGATTCATTAGTAGAAAGCTTACTAAATTTGTCTTGTAAGTCGGTCTTAGCCATTGTAAGATGATAAACCTGGTTCTAGCGAATTCTATTTATCTCTCCGTGATTATTTTAAACAATAGAGACCTGAACAAAAGCATGGTATTTATACAATTTATTGAGGCGAATCTGATTCATCAGTAGAAAGCTTACTAAATTTGTCTTGTAAGTCAGACATAGTCATTGTAAGATGAGTAACTTGGATCTAGGGAATTCTATTTATCTCTCCGTGATTATTTTAGGCATTAGAGCTGGTTCAGTTACCTGAACAAAAGCCTGGTATTTATACAATTCTCACTCGGTGACTCTGGTCAACATATTTATTAATCACCAATTCTAGATCATTCTATTGCCCAAGGATTACGGCTTAAATGCCGTACACTACCGGTAACTTATCAATGGCCAATCCCATTGGACAATAGTTGTTCTCTTCGGTTTGTCTTAGCTTGTAGCTCTATTTGTATGGCCTCGGTTGTGTACTATCATTCTGTACCACTGTGTCACGTACTTCCTGACGCTGATTATGCGATTAGACGTACATCACCATCAGTTCCCTAGTAACTCACATTATTCCCAATAGATATAACTCTTTCCAGAATTAGTATATATGACTTTAAAAAGCCTTACGGTTTTATCAGAACCATTGATTTTCAGTCCGGAGGAGTTCCGTTGTTAGGAAATGTTTGTAACTTTCATTCAATCTCAATATCAAAGTTCAAGAAAGGCAGCTGCAAACTAACTTCAACCATTCTGCTACCTCCTGTTCGACTTCAAGTATTGAACTCATTAGGGACCATGGCTCTTCTCCTTAGGTCTCAAACTTCTTATGTTAGCTAGTATTCATTCACATGAAATGGAGGGTATCAACTACCATGATGAGCTCGAGGACAAAAAATTAAAGAGCTGCAGGAGCTCTCGTGCTTGTGCAGCCGTTCTGGTTTCAAAGACGTAAGATGACATAACTAGAATGTCAATTTAGGATGGAATTACTTGTAACAGACGAAATGTAATACTTCAGTAGCAGGTATATCGGCTATACAAACCGAGCACCATTACTGCTATCGATAGCTAGCAAACTTAGCAGTCTTACTTGTATTATCTGGAGTTTCTTATTCACAATGGATAGACAAACAGTGCGTTTGGCTACCAAGCTGCAACCTAATCTCGACTAATCACTCTAAAAGGTAAATTATGATTAGGTCTTCACCTTGAGACCACTGTTCGTTCAAGTACGATTGTCATATACTTGAGAGTTTTAACGGTTATCAACAGTACTTTCCAAAGTAAGTGATGTGCTTGCATTTACTCCATTTTGAGGGCAAGAATTTGAGTTTTGGAAGCTATCAATGTGTTTCTTGTTATAATTTACCAAACTCTCCGCAGCTCTGAGCTTGAATGTGTCAGAGGAGAAAAAAACCTCTGACTACAGTAAACAACTGATACGGGGGTGTTCTGAAAGATCATACAGATTGAGGGGGCAGATGAGGAGGCATGAGCAAGACACCCAGAGCTCAATCAGTGTTACGATGACTGGTAGGTACTCCCCTGCCTCGAGTGAATATTCATCAGACAGTTAGTGCACATGGAAACTCACGTCAGTAAGAGATTATCAAGTTCTTTTTTGGTTTCGAAAATGAGCCCATGGTAGAGACTACCTTCACAAGCAACAAATATAATGATTCTAATCAACATTTAGCGCTGCTTCAAAAGTTGGAAAGTTTCAGAGAAGAGTCAGGCATCACACAGAGTCAGACCACGACGGGAAAGTGATTCTAGTTTTACGAAACTAACAAACGGCACTTTAAATCGCATAGACTGATTGCATAGCTTTTAGCTGCAACCAGCAGAATAGGTGAATACTCTGCATTCAAAGAGAAAAACATGGAATGAATCTCTATGCTTGAATGATAGACATTGGTAATGGTTTGAACATGCGTTCTTTTACCGAAGGTGCTCTCGACCGTTATAAAAATCAACTTGTACAGAAGGCAATATTGGTACCAGCATTCACAGAATCGAAGATCAAAAAAAAAAAATTGTTTAAGCTTTTATACGCAAAGTGAGCTGAAGTTTGATGTTCAATACTCTTCTGTATCGCGGTTTTTTTGATTCAGCTGATAGGACAAGTCTCTAATGCAAATTGGGGCTTTGCTGAAAGTTGGCTATAATATCGCACATCACAAATTTGAATGAAACAACCAAACTATTTCAGTGCCTTGATTTTCTAAAGTGATTTTATTTGGGAGATAAACATCACTCCTCTCGCTGCTAATTAATATTGATGGGAGTCACTGCTTGAGTTATATACTATCCCAAAAATGGAAGTATGCTAACAAAATGTCAACTTTTATAAGGTACGTTCATATTTCTGGATATTCGGAACAAGTCATAAAGTTTGCATCATGGTTGCACTTATACCACACACAATCCGAGAGAAGATGCGCCTTTTTGAACCATCTGTCACGCTTATATGATACCGGGTAAGTAAGCCTAAATACTTACACGTTGATGACCGTCAGAATAACTTGGCTTCCTCTCTGGTGGCTTTGTTGTGGATTTCACGTCCGATATATCTTATTCTGACCTGGTTCTTTAATTCTTCTAGAAGTACTACGTTCTTAGATCTGAAACTCAAATAGGTCCAACAAAGAGCGGTTCGCAATGAGATAAGACCGAACAGTGCATACTCCACTATCCAGTATAACTTGGTTATCCAGAAAATGCATTGTGGGCAGAAATGTGCCAAAAAATCATTCGAGTTGACCGGCTGTTTTATTTCCTCGGCGACTTGAGTAGAAACATGACTATGATTTGGCAAAAACAATCAAGGTCATAGCTTACCAAAGACAGCGCTAGAAAGGGGCTGTTCTTTCAACTTAATTCAAAACATCCCTTTGAACTAGCCAATCCACAAATATGTAGCAACCACTAGAAAAGTGTTAAAACCCAAATAACCGAACTTCAGCGTAAATTCCAAACCCTCGACAGAAAGTCTAAAAGTACTTTCACAACAGCAAGATCAAGACTAAACTGGCTCCTGTGTCCTGTCCTCTACCTTAGGCATTTGAAAGGCTCGGATTTATAGCGAATAGCCTACTTGTGCCTATTTTCGGTTGAAAACGCTTTATGAGACGGTTGAAGAGTACCTTGCAGGTTAGAATTGGTTTTTTCTATTTTATTAGCGACGATCCTCGGCATCAAGTTCAAAAAAGTACTCCAAATCGGTAGTGATCAAGCTGATTTGGAATGAAAGTTTTTGTGTTTTGACAGTTGATTAGCTCAATATATATCAATAACACGTTGCCGCTTTGGGCTACAGCAGGTATATGTAAGTAGCCCGATTGCCCTATGACTTTAGACACCAATCAATGTTCTTTTTTTAGAGTCACTCATCTCTATAATCAAGTAAGCTCTTTTTAGCCTATCCTTGGCTTAGAAGTGAGCTCGTTTTTCTTTGAACTGTATTAACCTTTCTGTCCAATTCGTTAAGCTGGCATGGCTGGCTAATACCATAGATCAATCAGTTTAAGCTTTGGTATTGTGTTATCTTGTAACTGCTTAATTTGCCTATATACGTACTGCCCTAAAAATTATATAGAGAAGGTATTCTCCGCCATCTATTTTTTTTTTTCTTTGCAGACCGAAGTCTATGGGTGACCAGTAGTACCAGGCAAGCATTGAAATAAACTTAATCACTTCTGCTAGATCTTTCGTATCACCTATATTCTATCCACTTTACTAGATGTAAGTCTTCCGAGAGCAGAGTGATATGTATATTTTACAAACTCTCCTTTTACTTGACAGTAATTAGCTCTTGGCGCCATTTTTATGCCCTCGCAAATATCAGCTCTTGTCAGGAGTGTAAGGGCAGGTTGGTGACAGTTTCATTTAAGCTTGCGCTGCCTAATTCATCAAATCCATGGCTTGAAGATAAAAGATATGAAACCACCCCAGGACGATATGGCGAAAAAAGACAACTAATCTGAGGTGTCGGTATGGCAAAAACTGGTGGGAAAAACAATATGGCACTGGAGACGTGGGGCTTCCAAGTGGGGTAGTGCAAACTTTTCATTACTTCATTCTATCAAAATTGCGTATACAAGTCTACTCACATTATATAGATTGAAAAAGACCGAAATTGATAGCGCACTTATTCCAGGCCCTCCAGAAAAGTTCTGGGGTCATTCAGCCCATCATTCTCATGGCCATCTCAAATGTTGTGAAGGTTGCGCCATTTACAGGGAGGGATCTCAGCATAGTCGGGCCAAATCCTTTGAAAAAAGCCTTGGGGCCGCGCACACGATAGATGTATCTGGCCACCTCTACAACATTTTTTCCGTGAACAGGCTCGCGAAGGTTATCAGACTGCATCACAGACTTGATTACGTCGAAAGGGTACACCATCATCCACAACAAGGCACCGGACATGGCACCAAACGTGCACAGTTTCCAGGGTGAAATATCAGCTCTGACAGTACCCTTCTTAGCTTCCATGCCAATAAGTGCTTCGTAGGTTGAAAAGTATACACCAAATCCGTGGGATGTTCTCAAGAGTGTTGGGGTAAGCCCGCGCATTAGATTTCCTGAGGCCATCAGCTTCCTAATACAGTCTAGAGCACCACTGTACTCAGCACTATTTAGCGATTTCGTTTGAAGCTGAAGACGGATTCTGACGTGTTCGATAGGAGCAGTGAGCATTCCGTTTGCACATCCACTAACAAACCCACATGCGTAATATTCTGGCAGTCTCAGAGTGGAGTGTGTTTGCTTGTTCTTCCTGTGAAAATACCTTTTCATTGCCTCATTAACCCCAAACTGGCATGATACACATGCTCCAACACCAATCAACGGTGTAGTTGAGCCCTTATAAAACGCCGTAAGTCCCTCATTCTGAACCAAGTTCCGTATTACTTTCACAGCTGTCGTGGACGTCTCTGAGGTTTGTAACCGTACCTTAGTAATATCAAAGGGTTGACCCACTAAGACCTGTGCGATTCCACCTGATGTTCCAGCCACGATGTCTTTGATTGTTCTATTAAAGCTCGGTTGATCATCTAGGTCGTCCACCACTTGTGGCAAAGTAATTTCTTCTGACATTACTTGACTTGTGCGCCGGCCCCAAAAAACCACCAATTGATGTTCAACTTTGAGCCCACCAAGTGTATGGCCAGGGAAGAGTAAGCTTTTGCAACTCAAAAACAATTTATGACATGAATGACTATGTGAGACTCATTGTGTGATTCAGGCAGAGTTGGTCATTTCTTTAAAAAAAAACCAGGAAATATAACTGGTTTAATCTTATCAGTATCTATTGAGCACCGTCGACGATCTATCAGCTTTTCCACAGTACATATATCACGAGACCCCAAGCTGACAGTTGTAAATAGCAACAACTTCAAAGGAAATATGAGAGAGTAATGTAGATCATATACGTCTTATCGGTTCAACATATTGATGGCACAATCAATAGTGGATAGCTTCGTACTTAAAGTTTAATCTCTGTGTCAAGTGGCCGCTCCCTAGGCGAAGCTTCTTGACTAAATAATACTTTTCTGACAGGAGCGGACAAGTCTAACCTTTCCATGAAGTAGATGAGAGATACAACTGTACTATTTTTGATGCTATCGCTAAATAATATCTAGGTCCTAATTATGCTGGGGATGCGGCAGAGTTAACAGCAGATGGTAGTCGGCATAAACCGGGGAGAACATCCCCTTTTGATATTGCGTAAAGGAGCTTGAGTAACTTAGAAGTTGGGATATGGGTTGGGGCCTACTCTTCACAACATTACAGCGACAACTGGAGTTGAAAGACCGCGCGATAGCTGTAGATAATGACACGGTTTCCAATAGAATAACTGCTAATCTATTGGGCTTGTAAGGACTCGGTAAACTCGTAACGTACAGATTATCAGATCCGGGCATTTTTGTACTGGTTAATTCGGTGGTTCTAAAAATTGATGAAATAACTTTACACCAAGACGAGTCAACTTTCAAGCCAAACCCCTCATATTATGCTTTGGGTCTGCGACTGCTCGAACACTCAAGAGCTTGAAATTGGAGTAATCCCTTCATGGTTCCCATTTTGCTCGATGATGAAGAGAATTAAAAGGGCAACTAAACGCTTAACACAGGGAAACGGAAAAACAGACATTTCGCCAAGTTGTTAATTAAGAGGGGGGATTCTTTGTATTGATCGAAATGTGGGCAGAATTTAGTAGTTAAAAAGTGAATAAGTCCTCGTCGTAAATTTAGTCCAGAAACGCTTGAACTGCGAGTGCTACTTATTTTTCTCTGTAAAAGAGCATGTTTGAACTACCAGGTGGTCGCTATTTAGATCGTTTGACTAGCTTCGGGCTGGATACTTGTAAACATGACCATAGCACCAGATGGTACGAAGTGAAGTAGCCGACGCCAGTAAATTTATTATGCCAAAAAATTGTAATTTCATAGCGATGATCTGGCCAGCCATTTTGGCCCTTTAAAAGTTCACAAGTTGGACACTAGCTACACTCTTCAGATGATTCTTGCAGGAATTATGTATATCTATTGCCTTTATTATCCGTTAATAAATCAACTCTGTAGTCCGAGAACCTCAATGAGAGAACTAAAAAATCACCTTATATCTCAGATTGCTCCTCACAATTAGACAATACTTCAACGATTTCCATGGACCTACTGAACTGATAATTCATCAGGTTAGCTTCTGCCGAGCCGGTCTTGCTTTGATAAATTTTCACCGGTCGCGAATTGCGATAGTCGCTCAAAATTTAGTGTGATTATATATATTGTGTCAAGTCAACGTCAGACGTAGTTGGTTTACCAAACTGTTTATTCCATTTTCGCTTTACATCGTGGTCAGCTCTGAGTGTTAGAAAATGGGTCTCAATGACCTGACATTACTTCGAGTTGTTCCTCTGTCATTATTAACAGTATAGATTTGATCCATACCTGGAAAGTACAGCCGGTATTTACGTGATACTCTGGCGGAAAGGGTACGCCTTGAGAATCCTAAACCCTTAACCGCCAATTGACATATTGGGATGGTAGATGGTTGTATTGACCAGAATGGCCACTGCTCTCCCGGATCCCATTGAGTGATCCTTCGCTCTGCGCTTATTGATGTGCTGATGCTGTGAATATCACTTTGTACTCTCCTGACACTAAGTTGATGTATCCTATTATGCAACTTAAAGTTACTTAAGCAGCCCTAGCCTACGGGAGCTTTAGCAAGTTTTACTCCGCCACTGCTACTTCTGATCTATATCTTCTGCACTGCTCTTATATTTTAGTCTGAGAAGATCAAGGAAAAGCATGATATTAGCCTTGTCCGCCTTGGATCGTGGATTTCTTTTGTCGCTTCACTCTCCACTTAATAGAAGGTCTTGATAGATACATAAGCTAGAAATGGAGCACCGGTCGTTTAGCTCAACTGTAGATGATGCTATAGCGATAAATGTGGAGAGAAATCTGAAAACTACAAAGAGGTTTAAAATCCAGAGTAAGACTCAAGGTCGTCAGCTCAGTTGAAAGAGTTCTCATGGCGAAAATAAACAGAAGTATTGCCGCTATAGTATTTTCTCATTTAGCGAAGCAATGAGTGAAGCAATGAGCGGAGCGTTGGATGATCAAGAGTTTCTTTATGCGTTGAGGGATGTTGTGGGGGCTCCAGAACAAGTAATTGACAAAGTCATAGATCTTAATATTGCATTACAAACTAAACTCTCGCCCATTCAAAAATTAGTCAATTTACCTCAGAATGATGCAGTCAAGGCAATTATTAATCTGATAAAAGCTTCCACAGCATGCCAGGCTGAAATTGCCACTACCCAAAACCCTGACCCGTATCTTCAACATAACAGATGGACTCGTGGTCTAGTATCTGCAGCTGAGGAGGTTGCAAAATCAACAGAAAGAATGGTATCATCCACCAATTATGAAACCTTTACGGCAGCATCTAATCAGGTATTAGCGTCTACAGCTCAATTGGTAGCAGCGTGTAGAGTGAGAAACCCGCCATCGCAGCCACGTCTAGAACAGTATAGCAGAATTGTGAAAGCAGCTGTAGAAAGCCATGGAGGCAAGAACCGCCAGAATACTACCTTACCAGACTCGGAGTTAGATCTACAAGCGCATATAGTGCAACTGGAAGGTGCGCTTGAGCAATCGCGCAAGAAATTAGGTGAAATGAGGTACGAACCTCGCTCGCCTATTTCGAAACCAAACTCCGACTTGAACAGGAGTTAAGCCGCATTTGTCTGCAATTGCCTTACGTTCTCTTGAATTGGGGCATCTCTTTTTCTCAAAAACCGATTCCAAAAAAAGTCTAGTGTCCTTCGATAACAGAGTTCTTCTTTGCTCTTGGCGGCATAAAGCGCTACAGGCTTTTTTTATTGATTCCAAAGTGAGAAGTATGTCTTTCGTATCCATTTTCAATACTGGGTTATGAATTATTTAGAAGGTTGGTGAATATAAGTCTCAAAAAAATATGGCATCACTATTTTGCCTTATACCTGCAGTTAAGGCACTTGTACTATTGTCTAACGATGAATCCTCTAAAGATATACTACAATTTAGTAAATCTTGGTACTCGATATGCAAGTTCGTCATATCGATAAGCTCCCTTGAAGTGAAGCGTTTCAAAAGTTCATCTGTGTTAGAATAAATATCTTCAATGAAGGGCTCACCGTTAACACTAGCTTTCTGTGTGTTTTCAAGTTGCTGCTCGGTTTCGCTCTCGTAGTTCTTTTTCAGCCAGTCCGTGAAGCACATGCCAGTGTCGTGCTTGTTATAGTGTTGAGTGAAAAACTCCCATGTCTTATGAATATGGTAATTGGTAGACCAGTAATTAGAAAGGAGTACAGATAGCTCCTGCTGCTTGATTTTTCCTTTTACACAATTGGCATAGTAGCTGCGGAATCCAATAAATGGGTTCAACTTCTTTTTAGTTACTTTGCTTCGCTTATTCTTTAAATTTGAATGTTTGCTCGGATTATGCTCTGAACAGCTCCTTGATTTATGGCAATTATGTTTGGTTGGAGCTCGTTGGTCTGTAATCTCTACCAAATTTGATATAATATGTGGAGTCCCGGGTATTGATTTTGGCCCAGCGTATGTCATGTATAAATTTACGCCAACGTCCATTTTATTCCCAACTTTGTTTCTCATCTTCTTCGAAGACTTGTGAACTTTACTTCTGCCACTTGTTAATGCGACTTTGAAACTAGCTTTCGTTGATTTCATTTTATACTCGTCCTCTCTTGAATTTGATTTGTACTACTGCTTTCAACAAACAGCAGCTCCCTCTATTTTATATGATTGCCTACCTAAAAAAGTGACCATCAACTACATACCTCAAATCGGCAACTAAATTGTTACACTCTATGCTGGAATAGGTTCTTAATTTCTTTTCTACTGACTTATGCATGCATGATTAGTGGAACATGTTGTTTTGAACTTAAAAACCGACTGTGACAATTGCAAGATACGGCGCAGCACAATATCAAACTTTGAACCTCCCTATATAAATTGATGACACTTCCCACTAATACGTCCCCATTTCAAATGTAATCTTTATTAAGAAACCATTTTTCTATAATGACCAAAATTCCGGTGCATAAGCTTCTCAATTCTGCTCAAGACTACTATTCTGTAGATGAGTAAGTGTATATTGTCTCTTTTCTAGAGTGCTTAACTAACGAAGTTTAGCCTGCTTTCCCAAAGAAGCATCATTTGCAGCTCCCTGGCGACATTCAACAAGTCATCGAATTTGCAAGATTTGCAAGCCGTATTACAAACTGTCTTAGTAGTATGAATTTCTGACATATCATTGTGCTCCAACCCAGCTACTAACTTTTGCAGAGCATTCTCAAGTTGAATCACCAAGCTTTGGATGGAGACAAAAAGATGATCTTGAAAGATATAATGGTTGCAGCCGATGGGATAGCTAAGAAGTTGTTAGTAGAAAATTCTGGGGATTTTTTTGAGGATATTGGAAAACCTAAGCGTTTCATGAAGTGCGTCATATTTACTTTGGAGGAGTGGTTCCACTGTCACTCTACATATCCCTATCCTACAAAGACCCAGGCCAGAACCCTCTCTGAAAAAACAGGTTTGACGATTAAGCAAGTCGAGAACTGGCTCTCAAATCGTCGAAGAAAACTCAAAAGAAATCCTATTGACTCATCGCTAGAAAATATCTTGGAATGATAATATTGTATTAGTGATGTGTAGCCAAAACTGATTACTATCGTGCCAACATATCATGTCTCATAGTTTCTTCTCTTGTTTAATTACTAGCGTAGCGCGGTTCACCATGTCCACTCTCAACCACCGTCATGATTTTTGACCCATGTTGGTGGGGCTGCCCAATGCGCGACGACAGATCCTGAGTTTACCGTACAAATGATCCTTAGTCTGAACAGTTCCTCATTTCATTCGTTCACGCTGCAAGAAATTGTACCGGCGGTTGAGGGTAGCTGACTCTTTTTACCATCAACCTACAGTTACGAAACGCTGACCAATGGGGCACACAGTACAGCCATGGAGAGCAAGAAAACGTACAAGGCGTTCTGTGGCAGATTCTCTCTCAAGGAGGCTACAGGTAGGGTCAGGAAGAAGAAACCTATACAAACCTTTGCCCTCAATTCCTTGCTTCTCTGCGAAGTCTCTTTGATTTATTTATATTTGATTTTCTGTAATATCTTGTGTTTGCCAGAGCCAAGACAGCTTACAGTAAATTCAGAACGCCGGTAAAAAAATTCCGAACGCCTTTAGAGTTCGCATGCATTAAAAATATAGCAAGCTGTGAGAGGGTTGGGCGGCAAGTGTGTATGAATATTCAATTTTCATAGACCTAAAGTTTAATTGATTTTTAAGCCTATCATGAAAAAATGTTGTGAGTGAGATAAATGATGTAATATCGTCTGTGTCAAAATGACGATAAACAGTTTCTAGAGGGCAAGCCTAAAGTGTAATGGTGCACTTTTTTTATACCCTGGTGTCTTTTCATATATAGAGCTGTTCTAAAAAGGTTGCCAGCTTCTCGAATCGGATCCACTTTAAACTTTGACGAAGCGTGCCTCCTTTGTTTTCTCTCTATATATACGACCTTTATGTAAACTGGAACAACCCTATTTATTCGGCAGCTACGAAGGCAGGAGTGTAGACTGCCTTTTAACCTGCGATCATCAAAGAGAACGTTAATTGCAGCCCGGTGGTTTCTACCATGTAGTTAAGATCATTGCATCCTTTTTAATGCAACTTGCTCTCATTAAAATGTCCAAAAAAAGGGTCGCACAAACATTAATAGAAAGCTTATCGCACTTGTTCTGTAGTGGCTCTTTCGTAAGCTATGGTGAAAAATGCATTATTTGCCTCAGAGGCTGAAACAGTTTTTACTATTTTGAATCATTGGCCCATCGCATAAGATCACCAAAAAATGTCAAATGGCCACCAACCAAAAGTTATCACTACATCGTCGTCTGATAACTTCCCCTGGGGAGTACCAGCTAGTATTACTGGGTGGTTACCAATTCATGTTTTGGGAAGAACCGAGGGCCTGATATCTTGCTCAACATGCTTTTGGAACAGAAACATGTTCGAGTCATAGTGTTTTGACAAAAGCAGAGTTCATTGTAGGACAATGTCTTTCACAGACAACGATTAACACAATAATCGATGCAGGGGTTTAAATAGAAAGCTACAAATTCCTTTTATGAAGAAAGAGCGGACTCCTTTCTCCACCTCAGTGCACTTAAGATGCAAATGCTCTACACCAAAAAGCTTCAAAAGGGCTTGATCATCGAATGTGCACCCAATTTGCGGACTTGCACCTCCGCCTCGAAATATCTTAATGTGCCAGGCGGAACTTTATCTTCACCTTTATGTCACGGGACTTCGGAGTATATTTTTCGATTCATTTTAGTTTCTTTACCAGTGTTTTGTTTTTAGGTAGGAGGAGCGAATGTCAGGTGAAAAGTGTTTGTTTTGATTTCTCAAATGTTTGTTTACCTTTCTTGCCGTCCTCGCAGATACGCACGCAGGGACTTATAGAAGAATGATGCCAATTGAGTTTCGTTCTAAAATCAACAATAAAGAAAAAAAACAGGACGAAAACTAATTGCATTAGATCGAAGATCTGAACTTTACCGTTTAACTGAGAATGTCGCTCTCTAGAACCAGCAAGGGCGAGTTGGAGAATTACAGAATGGACGAATTTGACCTGATAAGTCAGCTCCTGTTAAGGCGGTCGCAAGAAACCCTCCAACAGCTCGATGAGCGTATAGAGAAGCAGCGAAATTTACACTCAGCCGGAAAGGTTAACACTTTGGAAGACCTGAATTCTAGTCTGCAGGCATACTATGTTCATTTGAGTCAACTAAATGATTTGTATTTCTGGGCCCAGAGCATACAAGCAGACGCAACTGTTTCGCAAAAATCGATAGCGGCAGCAGAGCTTCTCCAAGAGCTCGATAACATATCAGACGCATTCCAGGAACAAACGGCTACCACCTTAGATTTAAATGCATCGCCTAGTTCTGCATTCTCGTTCCAGCCGAGACCCCTGAAGATAATAGAACGAAGGCACGGGGGCAGAAAACCAGAGTCGCCGGCCAAGGTTCCTTTAGATGCACAGCCTTCGTATCCGCCACTGCGAACTTCAAGCTCGATGGGTAATTCATTAACTTACTCGAATTCATGGCACTCGAGCCCACCAAGATCACCAATCCCAACGGCTCAGCCAAGGTATGTGCGAGGGGCCAAGTCTTGTGATGCTGGCTTGAATAGGGCAAATGATCCCCATGAGAATAGGCTCAGTTTTTTCAAAGATCGACAGAGACTGTCTATTTCATTTGTCGAAGATGATGAATATTCATCTGACGAGGAGACGGTCATATCCCCCAGCCCGGTGAACACGCCATTTTTAAAAAACAACACTGTTGCAGGATCAAGTGTACTTAGGAAAGCTGTGGTCAAAGAAGCTAACAATTTTGGCAAAGCCGCCCAAACTGATTTGCCAGTAAATGGTACGTTCAATTTGCCTAGGTTACTCCCGAAAACTCCTACGGTGGCTCAGTGCCGAATAACTTCTGTCGATTATAAACCAGAGATCAACAGCGGGATCTCTGTGTACTCAGGGAGAACCTCTAGGGAACTGCTGTTCAAAGTTGCCACCACGAAGTCCCAAAACAAGAACACTACGAAATCCAAAGTGAAGACGAAGTCATGGTTTAACGACGGTCAACTTCTCGGGACAATCAGGAATCTCAATAACCAGGTGCAGGTCACCTCGGAGACAGGAACTGAGCGACATGATCCATTACCAGCAGCCAAAATGCTCAAACAATCACGAAGACCTTTCGAATATAGACAGCCGCCACAGCCTTATGGCAGCATTATAATTCACGGGCCCAGTGGCTCTAAATTTGTCACAGCTCCCCGACAAACGGAACTTCACTTCAAGGTGTCGCACGATGCGCTGCGAGATGCATTAAATAGTGATATTATTTAGCCTACAATCGGCAAGGCCGCAAACGGATTAATTATCGAAGCTACTTGAACTGTTCGCCAGAAGTGTAGATTTTCTGGTCACAGTCTTAGGTTTCGCACCCAGTCGTGGACGTGCCGTCTTGCGCGCTTTTAGTTGCCTTGCCCTACCTAGGTAAGTTACTGAGGCCCTGGTGCAGCCGGCCATCTTATAGGTTTTTTTCATTTGAACTGTCTTTTGACCCTCCTTGAACTTCTCATTAGCCTCTTGATGGTGACCAAATCTGCTCACTAACGATGCCCCATTACGGCCAGGAAAAACATTCTCGTCATCATTCACATTATGGTCGATCTCTCTTGTAAATGTAGTGAAACCTTTGATACTACTGCTCTGTTTTAAAGAAAAGAGGTCGTGCTCTTGGGTACTGTAGTTTTTCTCCACATCGAGCTTGTCCAGCTCCGGGGCGGATTCTGTTCCATTTTCTTGTGATGTGAGGAAAGAAAGGGTTCGTTGTACAAAATCCTCTGAGAGAATCATTTTCTGTTTGGATTCCTTTAGAGGCACTTCTTCCTCCGCTTTACGGAAGCTTGTTGTGTTCTGCTCAGCCTTAAGCGTTTCATCGTCGAACAATCTATCTCTTCCTTCGAAGTCTTCTTGCAAGCTATCAAAAAAAGCTTTCGATTTCGGATTAGTGCTGATCGAGTTGAGTTCAGCACTCCCGGATATCTTCTTTTTCAAAAGCTGCTTCCTTCTAGCGTGGTACTTTAATAATTCTTCATCTTCATCGTCGCTGAATTCAATGTCAAGTGCACCCCTGCCTCTCTTGCGAAATCCTCCATTTTCAATGTCGTGTAGGATTTTGTTCACCAGGTCTTTATCCTTCGTTATGTCCTCTTCAATGAGTTTCTTACGTATTTCATCGGGGTTGAAATTAGAGTTGGAATAGTCATCTATCATATTTTCGAGCTCAGAATCATAACCGTCTGATCCTTCGCCATCAATGCCCCCAATCCCATGCCATTCATCGTCAGATTCTTCGGCTTCTATCTCCAGCATATGATTGACCTTGCTTTTCCGCATTTCTCTTATCTGGCGTTCCCTCTTTTGTTCTTGCTCTTGTCTCTTCTTTATGAGCTTTTTCATTATGGCCCTGAAAGCGTCTTCTGTCACAGCTTCGGTACCAAAATGGTTCTGATCCACGCTTTTGAAAGCATTGGCATCGTCTGTCTTTTCTCCAACACCTATTCGTAGTGATAACTCGTCTCTTGAAGGCGTATCTGTACTTAATAAATTATTGCCGTAAGATCCAAGGTCTATTCTTCTTGTTGCCAGCTGATCCACACCTTGATCTTCGTCTTCAGACAAGCTGTGAACAATGTGACCTCTTTTGTTAGGCCTCAGCATCCTGACTTCTTCTTCTTCTTCTTCTTCTTCTTCTTCTTGTTCTTGTTCTTGTTCTTGTTCTTCGTCTTCGTCTTCGTCTTCTTCTTCTTTTTCCTCTGCATCTCGTTCGTTCGTCTGTTTTTCGGTATCCTTGGCAGCGTTTTGAACATCTGTATCGGTATCAGGATACCTACCTGCTTCAGGAACCTCCCCACTTGCATTCGTACTCTCTACATCTGAATCATTTTTATTAGATTGTTCTCCTTCTGAGTATCCTAAGTCGAGTTCGTTACCACTTAGGCTCAGTTCACCTGATAGGTTGTCATCTGTTTCCTGAAAATCGGCTTCTTTCTCTTTGCGAAGTTCTCGCAGCCTAATTTTTCTATTCCTCGCCAATTCCCTTTCTAGTAGTGATTCAACTGATTCCTTTTCTTCTGCAATTGCTGTGAGATCCAAACCTTTCAGTTGAAATTGGTCCTTTTGGTGCTCTAGAATCTGTTCCTTATTTGCTTTGCGCAAAGAGTGAAAAAGACATTTCAAGGATTCAGAATTTGTGGACGAGTCAGTGCGCTTTAAGGTAGAGAGTCGTTTCTTTTTTGAAAGGCGGGCTTTCAACTCAAGGACTGCAGCCCTAGATGAGAGCGATCTTGAACCATGTTCACCTTCTCCTTCTGAGTCACTTGATAAGTCAACATTCTTGGTAACATCAATTTTTTGCCTTAGCATACCATGATATAACTTTAAGGCTTTAGGTTCTTCATGGATCATATCTTTCTGATGTGAGGTTTCTATCAGTTTAAGGTGGTCTTTGCGTTGCTCCGATCCTTCGTTGACCACAGCATCGGCGGTTCCGAGAGAGGAGAGAGCCGTTGAAACATTGTGGGGTGTGGATTCTTCCTGATCACTGGAAGAGTTATCAGAGTCCTCGTCAAAAGCATTCACGAAGTCTCGAGTGGCAGACGACTTACTTGGGTTATTAGCACTCCTCTCAAAAACGACGTGCTCATTAGGATGCTCGTTGTGTGGTTCGACCTCTCCACTTAAGTCTATGGAATTTCTGCTCGAGATATCTGTGCCCTGCGAGTGTGTATCAAAGTCGCCTTTATCAACTCGGGTATGATCAGTTATGGTTTGCTCCAGATTGGTGCCAGCAGTTGGTTCGGGGTCGGCTACAGTAGGATCTAGCTCAAAGCCATTGACACCCGCATCGATTTCTGTCTGAAGAACTTGAGTATCAAGTTCATCTCCGGTTTCCCGCGACCTCTCCCTTTGATCTCTTTCGACTGGCTGGGTTTCGTTGTGAAGCCATTGCGTGGTGGGTTTCGGAGGAATGTCGGATTGCCTTACGGATAGCGGCTCGGGGTTGAACCCATTTTCTCTGACCGTTTCAACTGCACGAGCCTCTGCCGCCTTTTCTGACCTTGCAAGTTCGATAGATGTCTTCTTTTGAGAGAAATCCTGCTCTAAATCCTCCCCATCATAAGTGGGTGTGAAAATTTGAGTTGGAGGTAAATTCGACTCGCGGACGTCATTGAACTGGGCATTTAGACCCTGTTCCCCACTGCTTTCATTGCCGTCAAGTCTATTTCTGACGCGATTAAGAAGAGAATTGTTGCCAAATAAAAACCCGGTCCCTGATACGTCGAAGTTTTCATGCTCCTCTAAGCGAGCTAATCTTTTTGCCAAACCACTTCTGTGGGGCTTGTTAGTCCCCAACTGATCAATAAGATCCATAGTCCTGGCCTTAGCATCCGAAATGTTCAAGTCATTGGTAGAAGAAGATCTGAAGAACCTGAGACGCGTAAACTTCACACGCCAACCACCACCCAATTCGTGTCCAGTGACTTTAGCCTGATGATAAGATTAAAAGATGGTCCTTACATCTTTGGAAGAGTGCTGTGCTCACGAGGATGAGATTTACAGACGTTGGTTAGGTTGAGCGAGATATTCAAAGATTTGAATACTTAGGGTCTTCAGAAATTATTTAGGAAAGTATAGAGAGTTTTGTTCTAGCATGGAGCTGCAAAAGTAGCCGAAAACTCGACCATCGGTAAAATATGGCGGCACAATCCAACACAATGCTTGCTTTCTAAAAGTGTTAATGTGTGAGAACATATAACCAGAAGTGTTATGATGTGTAATGCTTGAAGCCTTTGTAACCTTCAACTACGAAAAATCGAAAATGCTGGTGCTAAAAGTTCCTTATTATATGCTATGATAGTGGATAAGTATTATTTGGGTCTATACCGTTTCTCGTGGCCCTTTATATTTCACGCCTTGGGCTTCTTGGTACGCTTCCCCGGTTCTGTAGCGTCTCTACTTCTTTTCGAGGAGCCGCGATACTCCTTTTCCACCGGTGCCACGTAATCCTTAGCCCTGATTTCGTCTTTCCGAATCTGCTTCTCTGCCTGCTCTTTCTTGCGCTCATCGAGTTTCTTGGCTTCTTTTTCCTTCTTACTTAGGAAATACTCACCACTTTCAATCTGCAGATCAACCTTTCTAGGAAGTTGTGCTGGTGGAAATGGTGTGTAAACTTTGTTCTCCTTGGACTTGATAGACTTAGGCTTCTTACGGGCCACATTCCTCTTTTTGAACATTGGCAAAAACCGAGACCAGTCTTCCTCCGCCAAATCAGGCCGCTTAGACAGCTCTCTTTTGATCATCAGTTCTTTGATGTGGTAGATAGGGTGAATATTCTTCATGCAGTCTTCTACCACGCGGCGCACCTCTTTGAGGCCCTTGTAGGGACCCATCGTACTGACAGTGTTACCTTGTACCAAGACATAACACTTGGTCAGAAGCTCCAATGCTTTTAGTGTATTACCATTTGGACCAACGAGGCGCTGTCTTCTCTTGACAAATCTTTCTTTATTGCTTACAAAATTGCCAATTTTGATGACATCGCAAGCCATGTCATCTTGTAGAATCTTGACGGCCTGTGGGAAGGGTACAGAACGTGCAAGAAGCTTTATGAGATCCCTGGCTTTTAATATAACTGCAGGATCATATGTTTTCCTAGTGGTCTTAACGGTCATGGAACCTTCAACGAGGTCCAAAACACATGCTATATTGAATTTCTCTAAAGCCCTGGAAACATCCTTCCATATCGATTTGAGATACACTTCCCTGTATTTGGGGAATAGAGTCATGAAGCTCGACTCCTCTGAAAAGGGAAGGCCGGAGACATTATCTTCAGGTGTGAATTCTTCTATCTTCCACTTATCGATGTCGGGCGTATCCCATGGCTTGTCTTTATTATGTGTGGACGGCATCTCAAATAATATCCCTAGCTAAGCTTTAGCAGTGGCTCCAAATGAATTTCTCAATAGCCCTTATTGATCTTATGGTTATAACGCCAGCTTCTAAAGTGGTGAATTGTGTTAAGAGCGACCACTTAGAGTTTAACTATGCGATGAGCTTGAGA
Source organism: Lachancea dasiensis (assembly GCA_900074725.1). Classification (NCBI taxonomy): domain Eukaryota; kingdom Fungi; phylum Ascomycota; class Saccharomycetes; order Saccharomycetales; family Saccharomycetaceae; genus Lachancea; species Lachancea dasiensis. The sequence continues at coordinate 24,309 of LT598461.1, forward strand.
TTGTTAGAAAATTTTCATGTCACATTATGTCACATGCTTACTATTAATTTATTTTACTTTATATTTTATTTTAAATTTATTTAGAAATTCATGGTAATTTTGCCTCATTTGTCCTTAAGTAATTTCGGATGGACATTTTTTAACTTGACTGTCATGAATTTATGAAGCTCATCGCATCCCATCGAACAGTTGAAACCAACCACAACGGATCTTCTTTGATATATTCGGTGACTAAACACGTACGGTATGGCAAGTAAAGGCTCGGTGAAGAAAAGTGGGAAGTCGTCCACCAAAAAAATGGCCAAAAGTAGAATTACGAAACAACAAAAGATCAAGACAAAGTTGCAAGTCGAACAAGCAAACAAGAAGGCCTTCCTAATATCCGATCTCAATCAAAGAGATGGTTTGAATTCAAAAAGTATTGGATCGAAATCTTTGAAGCTCAATAGACTTCTTGAAGACCAGCAGAAGGATAAGCATACGCAAGAAAGTCTTGCTCAACAGAAAAAAGATACAGAAAGCGATATGGTACAACAACTGGAACTGATCTCAGGAGTATCACTGTAACCGGTTCTTTTGGAAACTAGTATTCTGGAGTTGCTCGGCAAAACTCCGAGGTTGGACTGAACGGTGGTAATGGGCCACGACAGGCAAATTGTCTCCATCGCGAGACTTTCATGAGATGAAGGGACACGAAGGCGGTACCAGGGTTTAATTTTTCTGAGGTAAGGCACTTTAGTAGCCCGGGACATTTCTTTATTTTCTTGCCCTTGTGCCGATCAGCACGACGGCAAGTCGCCTGGCATTACATGATTGAAATTATATGTAATGAGTTATGTTACATTTTTGCAGAGTACGTAAAGAATGTATGAATAAAGTTTTTTGGTGGCGTTGAGCCACCGAATCGTGGCAACTTCGATTGTGCTCGTTCGAAGGGCGTTCTTAGGCTTTCACAGTTCTCAAACCGGCAGAAGAACGGAAAATCGCATCACCCTCGGCATAACCTCTTCCGAGACCGAATCCCACGCCAATCCAAACTGGAAAAGCGCGGCGTCTAAAAAATAATACGGAAGCCACCACTCCGGCTCCTAGGCCCAAACCGCTCTTGACCACTAGATTCGATAGGACAACGTCCCACTTGTCATTCAAAAGTGATCTGCTTACTGGAATTGTGTTCAATTGCTCGGACATTACTGGACTTAGAGATTGGCCTTCGATACCTTTGCTTTGATGTCAGTTTCAGTCCACTGTAACTTTACGCAGTTAACTACATTCATTCAAAATTTTCCCGACCACCATTAAAAAAGTCCGGGTAATTTTTACTCGGCTGATTCTACTGGGAGGCCATAACACTGGTCGAATATATCCTTTAGATGCTAGCTCTGAAGTATATAGTCATTGAAGAACACGGTCATCATTCTTCACTCATGTTTCCATTAAAATTGTATTTACATTTAGAGCCAGCTCGGTCTCACGTTGTAATGGTGCAAGTTTCACGTTGTAATGGTGCAAGTTTCACGTAGATCCCAAGAGAGAATAGACTGCATCGGACCGAGGACCATTCTAGAAAGTATTGAAACAAGAACTCTTCCTACCAAGTAAGCTTTGGCTTCGTGAACCACTTTTATGTTAAAAATTTCATTAAGAGCTGCCTGAAATAAAATTGTAGTCAAAGGGCTAATTGTTCAGCACTGTGTTCTTGAAAACAGAAAAGTGTTACTGTGAAGGGGGCCACCTCATTTTATCTTGGCATTCTGTCGTTTGTAACACTAGACCTTGCCAACCTTCTAAGCGCACCGCTCTCGCTTCACTTCAAAATCCGATCTCAACCTTGCCAAAGGATGCCGCGAGGGAAAAGAAAAAGTCGCTTTCTTGTCCACCTCATGTGCCTGGAATAACATTGCCCATTAAGAGTAATTTCAAGACGCTGAAAAATCCCGATAACCTGTCCAAAATGTGTCTCCACCTCTGACTTATACTAATGGAAAAAACATCAATAGCCACCACGACAAGATACGCTAAATTCTGTAATAAGTCTAAAATTGTCAATCGTAGCCTTCTATCGATCTCTTGAACTTTAAGCGCAATTTTCTCGTGCAGTGCTTTGCGGAAAGAATTTGTGATGCAATTATTGAAATGCTTTTCTTCCCTCTTCAGCCTAGATCTTGAGACAGCTAACTGGAACAAGTCGCTGATGCATCGCCTTGAGGACAATATTAAGGATACCAACCATATTTTAGAGCAAAGTCCTCCTTTGTTAACCTTTTTGTAAACGTAATTAACTTCACTAATGATGCCGAAGCTTTTCAGCAGGTATACGTCGTCGAATAAGCCTGCTAAAGTCTCTAGCCCAGATATAAGCATACTTTCCACATTCGGATCTATTTTGCCCGGCGCCGACGCATCTACTGTATGGAACACCTTTCCTGTTTTGAAGAAGTGTGACAGGGCACTGTGTTCCATTACCATCCTACCACTCTTGACCTCTATTATATCCCCACACCTGAACTGGACATTAAGTTACTCATTAAATGATTGTAAAACTGTAGCACTTATCACGTGGATGATTTGAAAGGCATCTGACTTCTGTCAGCTTGATCTCTGAAATATATAGCTTCATGGTCATCTTCAGCTATCCACGACGAGCAGTGGTCTTCGTTATCTGTTAAAGGGGGATCATTCTGGAAGTTGGCGTATGAAAATCCTTTGCATTCATTACCATCTTTAAAACCGTTGGCTTCCGTGTAGCTCCTACTGCATAGGTAAAAGTATCTTCCCCTTTTTTGAGGGTCCTTGAACATCCGGCGTAGATCCATGGCGGATCCACAATCCTTGCAGAATATAGTGTTCTTGAGCAAATAATTTCGATATGTGATGTTGATTCTTTTTGTATGTGATATCGGGTTTAGATCGTCGGTTGGTATTTTGGACCTTTTTGGTATCAAAGGTACACAGTGTTTGTACTCTTCCTGAAAACCAGCATGCATTATGATCAATGAGTTGTGCTTGGGTCTTATAGAGTATATTTGGGAATTTGAAGGATAACCTTTGCGAATTCTAAACTCGCGTGAGAAGCCGAGGGACAGAGAGGCGATCACAGGGTGCGGCCCGATGTTAGTCATCCGATCTGAGTGCCAATCAAGATTACTGCCTTCGTTATAGGAATTTGATAAAGCCGCCTGTGCGACCCACTCGCCAGGTTTGACTTGGAACGGAAGACGCTTTCTTTTAGTCAATTCCACGTTCACCAAGTCTTCTATTATAACTTGGGCGAGCATCATCTCATCGCCGTACCAACCGTAGTCTTTAACTTCGTGACCGTTGTAAAAAAAAGGCTCTTTCCTGCTTTCCGGTAAGAAAAGACGGGACTTGTGGTTGGAAACGCATTTGTTGCCAAACAGATAAAACTGAGATGCCTTGTAACCTGGGTCATTCATGGTGGATCGGAGTAAGCCATCGGCGAGCTCATTGGGCAGAACATCAGTATGATAGGAGCAGTATCGTAAAGTTTTTTCTATTTCATCCTTTGTGTGAAGATCAATTACCTTCCCTTGACGCCGGTCAACGCCCGATTTGATTTCGCTTGGCGTGCCCTTCAAGAATCGAGATAACGTTTGCTGAGATTTCAAGCGCTTGGCCCCAGTGTAGCCGCCCACCACATTGGCTTCGTTGTCATCACGCCCGAGAAATCTGGCTGAGCGCTTAACTGATCCGTCACAACTTACAAGCACATCTAAGAGGCCCGCCTCATCATACTCAGGAAATATCTGTCCCAATTTGGCGAGTTTTTCGTCTGTAGTTTGGCCCATTGCACCTCCATTTCCTGAAGTCAGCGCTTACACCAATTATCCTGATTTTAGCAATACTCGAGCTTGCGCCTGGTTATTTTAGTATACTGACTGCTTGCCATGAATAACGTTACTCGACTACCCATTACATTTCTGGTGTATATTTATGTACGACAGGGTCTAAATAGCCCTCAGATGACTACCCTTAGAGAACAACTTCCGGCCGATTTGTGACTTTACTGAACTCTGTGAACTTTGGGTACTCACGGTATTTCGGCCCATTCACTGATACTTAGGTACCTCCTGGGCCTCATGAACCACTACAACACCTAAAAAAAGGCAAGGCCGAACGCTTAATCTTTGAACCAATCTTGGCATCAGTTACGGGCCGTTTACAAGAACCTATTGGGCCATTCAGATAATAATAGTCTTTGGAGCTCAAGAAGTGAAACCACAAGTTCGATGGCCAGCCATCTGTTGAACGTCGCTAGACTGGCCGGCTTGAGATCACTGGAGTACCCAGCAAAGGCAAGCTACGACGAGTCACAGACAACGAGCACCGAAAAGTTTACAAGAACCACCAAAACAGAGTCATGGAAACCGCAACACTTCAATCCGCAGCCCTTATCCCGGTTAATTTAGGACTTTCCGTAGTGGTCTACCATCAGCTCCAAATTGATATGCCGAAAATCTCTCAGGACGAGCTAAAGTGTGGTCTGGCCCCAATTCCACTTCCGCTTGGAGCTGGAGGGGGACCTCGACCTCCGTCATAGAGCTGGCCATTGTAATGTTCGCGCGCGACAACTGGCTCTCATCCTTGCGGAATGGTTTCCGATGGCTCTTCCGTGTAATTCCAGTATTAAAATGGAACGTCGTCGGATTTTAGCGAAATTCCAGTGATGGCTTCATACGTGTGGAATGATTCTCGAACAAAATGGCGCGACGCGTACGGAGTGATGTTTTTACCACCATGGGTCCGCTTACTATAGCTTTGGCCCAAGGCCATCCGATCGAAAGAAAATTCCTCGTCTTGCACTCTTACCCACCACCTTTACGAAAAAAGGTCCAGCAATGAAGAGCAGGTCGATAGATGACGGAGAACGCTGGTTGGTATAGAGAGCTGAAAGGGAAACACTCTTTGGCCCAGATGCGTTTACCAACTTCTTACAAATCCAGCCGCTCGCCGAGTACTGGGACAGCCGTTTTGGAGGCGGCCGGATCCTAATAATGCGCTTGGTGGACAAGTTCACCGATGAATGCACCAGCAAGTAGGTGGCAACACGTATCCGGCGCCCGGCCCGGTAATTTCAATACCGACCAAAGCTGTTTTTCTTCGGCACCGCCAAAAGTGCTGGAAGGATGGGTCAAGAGCCGACCGATTGGGGAGCTACGATCATGAAACTTCCGGTGGCCATTACAGAGCTCCTCTATCGTTATATCGCTCAATCTTGCAGTTTTTGCGAGTTGAGAAGCCTCCGGCTCGTTTGCGCGTCGTGTCTGGGTCGCACAAAGGCAACAATGAGCAGCGATGGAGCGTGTCTCGTGACCGGTTGGGCCCCAATATGCCAAGTCACGTTGGAGCGTTTGACATCCGTCCGAAATTGCCACGTGACACGAAACTTTCTGTCGTTCCGTGTGACTTGTGTTCTCCTTTTTTGTGCTTCGCTTGGTGGCGCCGGCGGTGCCGGTGGCGGTGTTGGCCCAAAAAATGTAAGGATTGTGAGGTAACCTCAGCGTTTTCCCGGTGTGCAGGGCACCTCAACCGGGCTCGTTCTCATCCGCCGGTCTCGCTCTTTCCATCTATCCCATTTTCGTAGCCTGCAGTGCGTAGACCCGCTTGCTAGTCTGTTCTTTCTGTGTGTATTTGCTGATTTTTGGGGCCTCGTTTAACCCGGTGGTCTTGGGTCGTCGTCCCAAAAAACTTGTGCCCCTTCGGTTACCCGGGTTAAAACGTGATCTGTAGCCAATCATCTTGCGGTATTCGGGGCCCGACTTTGGTTTGGAAAAAACATATTTGTTGGAGGTATCTATTTGCCATCCTGCCCACCACTTTTTTCTTTCGTTTTTGAAAGAAAAAAAACCAGTGACCACGTTACCCGTTACCCTCTCGCACTTGTCACTTTTATCACTCTCGACGGAGTCTTTGGCGTTGATATCTTTTCATACGAGAGGATTAGATTTCGCGTCTATTTTTTTTTTTTCGCTTTTTGTGTCGTCTACGTTTTCCACGTTAGATCCGCACTAACTCCGGACTTCCTCATCGCTTTTCGCCCAACCCATTGTTTGGACAGACGAAAGCTCCCAGTGTGCGATTCTGTAAAGGTCACTGTCCTTTCTGCTGACCTACTTTCCTGCTCAACAGGTAGGAAACTGGCGTTCGTTGGATCTGAACCACTACGTGTGAACAGAGCCAACCTCGCTACGTAAGCGCACCTCGCCTCGAGCTCTGCTCCGGATCTCCGACCATTACGAGAGTCTCGCGCTCCTTCTTTTGACGCCTTCACTGTGCAGTTCAAGAGTACATGTATCCGACAAATAAAAGTTCTCTTCCCATGGAGTTCCATAGCAAACGTGCGCGTCCCGCCGTCGGCACTAACACCGAGCAAACGCCATTGAAACGTAGAGCTCTCAGTGTTGCCACAGCGTCTTCGTCTCCCCCACTGGCATCTGGGAATCGGTCATCGGTGCCTCGCAGCTCGTTTTTGCTGACCAAGAATCTTCCATCCTCTCAGCGTAAGCGTTGTGAGCATACTTCATCTTCCAGTGACGAAGTCGACGTTGCCCTCACTGCTGCGCCTAACTCTGGTGCTAGTCTGTCCAAGAAACCAGCTGTTCACTTCAAATCCTCACCTGCTGTGGATTCCCTGCTTTTTGAAGCTGTGTCCAGATACGCAGACACCGATACTGAGCAACAACAACCTGATGCTCGCAACACAAAAGCTGAGAACCAAGCACCGGCTCAACAAGGTGTTTTTGGGAGCTCCGAGGATTCCGTGGCGGTCTCGCCACAAGCCATTGAAAGCGGCTATTCTCTTGAAAGACGCAAGTCTCTATCGAGGCACGCCTCTTTTTCTTCCATCACCCGTAAGCAGGTTGTACCCCACTCGGACTCGATAGCTCAAGAGAGATGTTTCGACTACCTTTTGCAGTCCATTGATGAAGTATGGGCTCGCTACTGCAATGAAACGTCCACTGCAGAAGTCAAGGTTTACGACAGTATGTGCCAGCCCAAAGTCACATATCCAGAACCGCTCTCCCCCATCACAACCGACACGTGCAATTCGCGTATTTTAGACTCGAATTCGCCTCGTATCGTTAGAACCCTGTCTCTCACTTCCATTAACAACAAGAGTAAAATAGCAAGTGCTTCTTCTTTTTCTGATGTGGACAGTGATGATACGAGTGGTTACAAATCTGAGGCTACCAATCCCACGGAATATGAGACTGATTGTGATTATCGGAAAATTTCGAATCTCCCGGACTCAGTACGTTTGCAGTCTTTGAAAGATCGTTTGTGCAGAGCTAAGAATGATCTCGAAAGTGTGCACGATTCCAATAGTTTCGACGATTGTGTTAAGTTTTGGAGACGTTGGGATATGATAAAATATAGCGCAGTCGAGATGATGGAGGAAGATGATGATGATGATATCATAGAGACTGTTATTGAAGAACTGGAGAGAGGACGCTACTTCACGAACTGATTTCAAGGCGTACAAAAGTTCCGTCGTTTTTGGCAGAATTTACTACAAGCGAGCCACCTGTTGGTGGCTCACATCAGGGCTCCCGTATGCTCGCTTTTTGGCTGAGCAAGTGTGTGTATGCGCCCACACATTGAAGTCCTGGCCACGTTATGATCTTAAACTTAAATGAAATTTACGGTGTTAGTTGTTTTTAAGCATGTATAGTAGGTATTGAAACTTTTACGAGTAACCATAAAAGAGGTGTACTGATGAAAAGAGGAGTCCTACAAGATCCTCTAGGTCTTGCCCTCTAATCATACGCCTACACGGCTTTGCTCAATTAATCATAGCGAGATCTCAGTAGTGAATTGGCTTCCATGAAGTAGCCCCGCAGCTATTTTTGTAATTGTCGTCATTTTGTCGATGATGTCGTCGATAATTATGTTCGTGCAAACTTGATACATAAACAAATGAAGTCCGATTGAAAGGCATCCAGATCAGGACTGCAGCTAAGCATTTGAGCAAGCTCTATGCCGCAGCTGAATAACACTGATTCTATCAATAGTGAAGATGATGGGAAAAATTACTCTCGTGGATTCAGAAAGAAACAAATTTCTGGTGATGATGCTAAATTCAAGCTTGATATAACACGCGTGAGTGAACCTCTCCAGGGTTTGCTAGATGTCAATCGTGGCCAACTATCATCCCAGCCGGATGATTCCATTGCTAATTACAATAAGACTTTGCGCCAACTCGGACGAGAGGTAAGCATTCGCTCTCCAATTCGGAGAGCCACCTCACAAGATTATTTTGGGGTTGCGGTACAGGGGGACTCGCCTATCACTTATGGAAGTACTATTCCGAGTAGTCCCTCTTCTCAACTCCGTACTTCTAGTGCATTAGAGGTTTCTCCAAGAACTTCCGCAAACCTCACAGGATCATCACCAAATCAGGGAAATCTCCCAATATTAGCCCGAAATTACTATGATGACTTCACAAGTGTTGACTGGGTGAAAGATTATCTATTTGACGTTCAACAACGGGAGTATTTATATTCTTTAAAAGGACTATCCGGGAAGTTGAGAAGAATGTACAGCTTTCTCCAGGACTGGGTCCTGATTGTCGTTACGGCCTTAAGCTGTGCACTACTAGCCTTCACAATTGATAAGTCGGAAGAATTATTGGTGGACTTGAAAAGAGGTTATTGTAAATCAAACTTTCTGCTCAATGAGCAACAGTGCTGTAGCAGCTACACCTGTGCCACATGGACTTTATGGCCCCAGGTCTTTCCTTCCTTCCAGGGTGGTACATTACGAGCCGACTTTACCATATACGTAATACTCAGCTTACTACTTGCATTTTTATCCGCCAAGGTGACGCTAACCACAAAGTATATCAATCCACTCGCAAAAAAGACTGACAAGAAGACTTTCAAGACTATGTATCACGCTTATGGTAGTGGTGTGCCAGAAGTGAAAACTATTTTGTCTGGATTTATCATCCGGAAATTCCTTGGATCTTACACCCTCTTTTCTAAGACTATGGCTCTGATCCTCGCCATTGCTTCAGGTCTTTCTGTGGGAAAGGAAGGGCCCTATGTTCATCTGGCCACATGCGTTGGTAACATATTGAGCAGATATTTTGAGAAGTATAAACAAAACGGCATTGAGAGAAGGGTTGTATTATCCGCATCAGCGGCCATTGGGGTGACACTGGCGTTCGGATCACCCTTAGGGGGGGTGATGTTTTCTTTTGAGGAGGTCAGCTATTTTCTCCCCGGTAATCAATTATTCAAGACATTCTTCGCCGCCATTATGGCTAATCTTTTCCTCAGGTTATTGGATCCATATGGCACTGGAAAAGCTGTCTTATTTGAAGTACAGTACAATTCCGACTGGCAAACTACCGAGCTACTCCTTGCAGTTGTTATAGGAGTCTCTGGGGGTATTTTTGGTGCCTTTTTTTGCAAATTCGTGTCATTTTGGTCAAATTGGTTCAGAAATAGAAGCTTCGTCCGTGATAGGCCTCTACGCGAGGTACTAATAGTTACTACAATAACGGCATTTGTCACTTTTTCAAACACATATACCAACATTTCTGTCGCTGAATTACTAGCCAATTTAGCGTCGCCGTGCTACTCTCCCGATGACTTTACCGGAGCGTATGGGCTTTGTCCCGTAGATAAAAATCGTTTTCCCAGCGAGATAATTCCACTCTCAATCGCACTTGTCATCAAGATAATTTTAACAAGTATAACTTTTGGCATTAAGGTACCAGCTGGCATATACGTACCCTCAATGGTCATAGGAGCTCTATTTGGTAGAATTTTTGCCATGGCATTTGATTACGTGGCTAACATGTACCCCGAAATATCCTTCTTTTCGCATATCTGCAATAAGACGAATACGGATGGTGTTTGCATTGACCTCGGAATTTATGCAATGATTTCAGCTGGTTCTTTTATGGCAGGAATTACCAGAATGAATTTGACACTTGCAGTCATTATCTTTGAACTGACCTCATCATACAACTATGTGGTTCCTATATCAATAGCAATTGCCGTGTCGAATATGGTGGCTCATGTTTTGGAGCCGCAGTCACTCTATGGAATGTTGATAAGAAAAAATGACTTTCCCTTCCTTGATAATCATCAAATCAGAAACTTCGGTGACCACGAATTCGACGTGAGAGATATTGTAACGAAGGTTGGACGAGGAAGTGGTAGCGCCTTCATAGATCTTACCACTTCGTATGATTTCTCTTGCCTTAGATTAAGGGAGATGCTCAACGATTTACAGAAAGGTGGACTGGTGGACGGGTGTCTGCCAATTTTAAAAAAGGGACAATTGGCAGGTATACTACCCGCCCCAGAATTGGAATTAGCTCTAGATAAATTGGAGCGTTTTTGCGAAGCATATCGATTATCTGGAGATTTTCGAGTTCAGCTATTAGATCCAGACGCCATATCTGGAAACATGCATGTCTTGGATTCCCATCTTCTCAGCAACAATGAGATGGCAGGTGATATTTTTCATTCAGCTACTGACAATGAAAAAGTTTCCCTACAAAAGATGCTTGACGGCTTGTGTGATTTTCGAAAGGTAGTGGAGCGGTCGCCACTGATGCTGGATGTGAATTCTCCCTTATCTCTGGTTGAACTGCTTTTCACTAAACTGGGCAACAGATCCATTTCAGTTCTTGAAGAGAATGTATTTATCGGCTTAATCCACAAGAAAAACTTCATCGACCACTGTAGGGACAAGAAGATATTTTAATACATAAAGGAATTTCTCAGGTCTATTTCTATCCGCGTTTTCATGCGCACTTTTTTGCTGTAAATTACTTAGGCGATGTTGATATGGACTACGGGGTCATTGAATCTTATTTCGCTTTTTGTCGAATTAGTATGTATGTGAAGCGCAGCTGCTTTGTTTTGCTGTATAATTTGTTTTCGACCGTATGCAAAGTTCCATACTCTTAAATCATTCTGACAATTTAATATCACATCAATTCCAGTGAAAGTAAACAAATGATAACCAAACATTAAGTTCAGGAACTTTAAGGCGAACAATTTTGTGCTTGCATACAAGATCCATTGGAAAGTACGTCGGTATCAGCCATCGGAATCACACCTCTGTTTTTTTCATCAAAATTCATGAGTGAAGTTTAATGTTGATACGAAAGCTGGACAAAGTTGTTGTGTATTGCATGTTTATTTTACCTTACGGACGGAGTAGTAATCTTTGTTAATTTCCTTCTTAACACTAAACACACCTTCAATTTTACATCTGTGTGTACCTGATAAAAATAACAGGTCGTCGGAACCTGACTGACGTTAAGAACAACCTGTCAACGACATCAAAAACGCCTTCGCTTCAGGGCCTTTTATGTTTGTACTTGTTATACCAACGAGTTGTTTCCCAAATTCTATCACTTTAAGGCTTCGCACCAAGCTTGATATTCATAGAGAGCACGAAATGCGGATATATGAGGAGTAAAGAGAGTATCCAGTCAGTGACAATTAGCCGTGATTGCTTAAAGCCAAAGCGACCCGAAACAATGGCCACGAAACGCTAAGTATGTTAAAGCAAAAAAGATTCACCTACTCTGTCTTTATGAAACCGCTATGTTTGACAAATGTTCTGGTTTCAGCGTGTGTCACCTGGAACCAACGACACATAAAAAAGTACTAAAGGCCATGAGATTCCAAGCCCGCAGAAAGTACGCAAAAATCAACTATACTCGAAAGAAGGCATGTTGTCTGATCGTGGGAGGCCAAAAAATGGTAACGAGAGTACACGGAAAAAGAAGAGTAATCCTCTAAAGCCTTCTCCTCAGCCACATCACAATGACTATACTGAAAATTATATTCACACTACTGTGCCACCTCAAAGATATATCAAGAACTCGGAGAATCAGGTCGAGGGCTATCCTAATCTGCAGAAGCTTTTTCGCCTAAAAGAGAGGCATGTGGCAAAAAACGCTACAACTCCTTTTGGATGCAAAATTGACATTGACGCAATGGTTCCCACTTTGAACCATTGGATTTCTGACGAAAGAATGGTTTTTGATGTTGTAATGATTGGCTGCCTCACTGAGAATCAGTTTATTTACCAAATTTTGACTTCCCTGCCCATTCATAAGCTGATAACTAAGCCCGGCTTCCTACTTATTTGGGGGAGTGCACAGAAAATCAACGAACTAACGAAACTATTGCAGAGTGAGGCGTGGTCAAAGAAGTTTCGAAAAAGCGAAGAGCTAGTTTTCATTCCAGTCGACAAAAGCTCTCCCTTTTATCCAAGTCTCGACAATGATGATCAGACGCTTTTCGAAAAGATGCAGTGGCATTGCTGGATGTGTATAACTGGAACGGTTCGAAGAGCAACAGATGGTCATCTCATCCATTGTAATGTTGACACGGATCTTGCTCTAGAAACCAATGACCAGCAACATAGCGCTGTCCCCGCTCATCTTTATAAAATAGCCGAAAACTTCTCAACAGCAACAAGAAGGCTTCACATTATCCCCGCTAGAACAGGTACTGAAATGCCTGTAAGGGTTAGACCTGGCTGGGTAATAATGAGTCCGGACGTGATGCTGAATAATTTTGAGTGTGCAAGATATTTGGCAGAAATCAGTAAAATTGGGACTCATCTGCCTGCTAAAAATGACATCGAATCTTTAAGGCCAAAAAGCCCTACTCAAAAAAGATTGACTTGATCATAATCTTTCTTCGGGCATCTAAAACTGACCTAATGTTGACCGAAATAAATTTCGAAGTTAATGTCTAATTTAAAGCATATACTCGCTAAACAATGCTTGCGTCGAAGATTGCAAAGTACTTATTTAAACCAGTTTGTAACACCTTCTTTGATTGGTAGTAACAAACCTTTTTGCTTTGGAATGTACTCAACACGGTGATAAGCATTGATGTTTTTCCTCAAGACAATCTGGTAACAAGTGGCAGAACCTTGCCTAGAAATGATGGTCGACGAAGCTAAAAAGTATTCCCAGATTCTAAACCATTTAATACCATACTTGTTAACGACAGCATCCTTGTTGCCCATCCAGTTTCTGTACCATCTCCATAGAGTGGCAGAATAGTGAACACCAATGTTGTCAATAGAGACAACTTCAAAACCATTAGCTTCTAACTTGGCAACCACAAAATCTAATGGGGTTGAAGCATCAGCACCGGGGAATATATATTTGTTCATAAAAAGACCCCAGATAAGATCTTCATATTGCCACGATTTTCTCAAACCGGCGATTTGCAAGAAGAAGAGACCGTCATCTTCAAGCATAGCATAAACTTGTCTGAGGAAAGAGCCAAACTTTCTGATTCCAACATGTTCTGCCATTTCCAAACAAGTAATTTTGTCGTACTTCTTGCCCTCTGGAGAAGGTAATGGGGTATCTCTGTAATCTGAGCATAAAATGCGCGATTGAGATTGAGGGATACCTTGCAATTCCAATTTCCCGTTACCCCATTTAGTCTGGTTTCTTCCCAACGTGATCCCTGTGACCTTAGCATTATAAACTTTAGACGCATAAGTGGCCAAGGTACCCCAACCACACCCCAAGTCCAACAGATACTCACCGGGCTGCAAGTCGATCTTATCGCAAACAACTTTCAGCTTGTTGTCTTGCAATTGCTCAAGAGATTCTTCTGATTCAATGTCAGAGATTACACCACTGGTGTAAACCATCCTTGATCCCAAAAACCATGCGTAGAAATCATCACCACGGTCATAGTGATCTCTAACTTGTTCTTCATCTTGCGATCTTGTATGCATGATCACTTCTGGGATCATGCCCAGCAAGAAGAATCTAAAGAGAGACAACGTGAACGAAAACTGCGACCAATCGTGTCTGAACTCCAAGACCTCGAGCGCATCTCCATTGAATGAAACCTTATTGGCGAAGTATAGTTCGTGGAACGTTTCCATTGGAATTTTCTTGCCATGATACTTCTTGGCGAGCTGTTCATCATGGAAAGTCAAGTAGTGTTCAATGGGTTTTCCAGGCAATTGACATTTATCATTCAAGCGTGGCGAGAACGTCGAGGCTAGTGTCCAATACGCCATGAGAATGGGCAAAACAAACAGCAAGAAAAAGAATAGGAAAGTTTTCAATCCGCCACCTAGCTTTCTGGAAGCATAAAAAGGGATTCCAATGATTAGCGCTAAGACAGTTAAGTTGGAAAAGTGTTTCGAGCTAGGCCCCTCTGCTGGCAATGGAGCGTTCTTGATAGCAGGCGAGTTAGAAGTTCTAACGCCATATTTGGTGTTTGAAGGATCTGGTTTGGGAGCAGCGGGTGTAGCTGCGAACTTCACACCATCAAACGGGAAGGATGACATTTGGGGACAGGCAGTGAGTCTTCCCAACAGAGAAAATCGATGTGAGCTTCAATTGGTGTGTTGGACGACAAGCTTAACGGTGGAAGGAAAAGGGCTTTTTTCGTGAAAGCATTGTCGTGTTCGAAAGTGAAAAAAAACAATCACGTGAAAATCGTTTAACTTTCTCGAGGCTTGTCACTTAGGTCAAATACCGTCGTTTGTTGATTCAGTGTCATATTAATCGGGAAATCTCAAGATGTCAGGATAATATCCATAACCTTTCAGATGAGGTTTAGCTTCAACATGGCGTTCAAGTATAGGTAAAGCTAATGGAAAGTGCTTATTAGCAAGTAGCTAGTCACAGGCAGAGTCAGCAAAGCGTGATTTGATCCATTTATCATATTATGCACTAGGCACCATCGTACCACGACACCAGGCGGCGAAATGAATCCAGAGACCCTTTACATTAGTCGAGAAAAGCCGAGAGATGCAATGGGAGCTGAACAGCATTCCAAATGCAAAAGAGGTAACATAAAGCCCCTAAATGTGTATTGCGAACCTATGCACGACCGAGGATCTTTAACAAGCCATATTTTGACCTCCGACGAGTGTTCTGAGCTGACTGGACGTGATCGATAGTAAAAACACTGTAGTCAGACAAGGTGTTGAAGGGTGCCTGCTTTATTTGCGGGGTTAAAATAACTTCAACACAATTTTTTTAACCCACTCTCTGAACGAAGAGCTCGTGAGCCTGTTTCAACGTTGGTGATTCGACGTTAGTCTCGAAAACGGTTCCTCAAAACGTAGAGCAGATATTACAGACAGCTATGAGAAGGGTCTGGAGGGGGAAGTGGGGGCGCGATGACGCAAGTTAGTATCAAATTAGTGCCACGTGAGCTCACAAGTTGACATGTGTGTTCATGTGGACAGGCATGGCTAGATTTACGATATCCGGTCTCAAATTTTAGTTGGACAAAAGTGAACACTCTGAGCAAAGTCAAGTGAAAGAAGTCCCAATGCTCAGGAAACACACTTTACATATTACTTATGGCTTCAATCCTCTCCAGACTTTGTATAAAGTAACTCTAGTACGTGAATACCATTTACTCTTTGATAGCTGTAAGATACAAAGAAAAAATGTCCTGCTGAAAACTTGAGCGTCACTAAAAGTTTAAAATTGGAGCCAGTATTTTGTAAGATAGCTTGACACTCTTTTTCCTTATTTGGTCATATCAATCGGTAGAAATGGAAAGCGTAAGCGTTGCAAGTACTACTAGCTGCCTTAAAGCTCGTGAAACCTTTGGAACCGTGGCTCTCTTTGGTTAGCAAATAGCTAGTTATTAAAAATCATTAGTATTGGCTTTAATTTTGGATGTCCCAGTAAAACATCAGCCACGGACGTCAAACTTGATTTAAGAGAAATACGTATGTACTGGGGACGAGTGTTACTAGATTGTATTCGAAAACTCAATTTTTTTGCCTTGTACAATCGAAAGCGAGAGGGTAGCTTACGATTGCAAAGCAGCGTGTGATATACATCTCCTGATTTTTCATGTAATTGCCGGCGCACCCAAAGATTTCTCGAATTTTCCTTTTCCCGAGGACTGTAATTCAATGAAGTTCATGACGATAGAGACGCCAAAAAACACGACCAATGGTAGAGCTTTAACAGGACGTTGTATATTTGAAATCAGTTACTGGGTCTCCAAGTATCAAAACTTCAGAAAATTTAAAACATTTCATTTTTTTTTCAGCGTCAGTGAGCAGCATTGTTTAGGAAGATTTTAGGTCATGAACCCAGAAGTAAAAGAAGCTCCTAATGACTACTGTATCCACAAAGATTGGCCAGCATTTCCGTGAAAATTGTGAGCGCGTGGCAGTGTCAAAATGATGTGATCACTTTGGTTTTATCTGTCACTAAATTTTTCCTGTCGTCGTAAACTCGACGCTGTGCCCGAAAAAAAAATTTTAGTGAAGGTGATGAGATGAGATGAGATGAGCGCATCTTCCCAAAGCTTGACTTGCAACTAGACTGTTCCACTTGAAACCTCAGTTACAGTTGACTCTTCGTACACCACCAACGCAAGATGGGTAAGACGCAGAAGAAAAATAGTAAAGGTCGTTTGGATAAGTACTATTACTTGGCCAAGGAGAAAGGTTACCGTGCTCGTTCTTCTTTCAAAATCATTCAGATAAATGAAAAGTTTGGCCACTTTTTGGAGAAGTCTAAGGTAGTCATTGATTTGTGTGCTGCACCCGGATCGTGGTGCCAGGTGGCTTCTAACTTGTGTCCAGTCAACTCATTAATTATCGGTGTGGATATTGTGCCCATGAAATCGATGCCCAATGTGATTACATTCCAGAGCGATATTACAACAGAGGATTGTCGTTCTAAGTTGAGAGGTTATATGAAGACATGGAAAGCTGACACAGTTATGCACGATGGTGCTCCCAATGTTGGTCTTGGCTGGATTCAGGATGCTTACACACAATCGCATTTAACGCTCCAAGCGTTGAAACTAGCTGTTGAGAATTTGGTTGTTGGGGGAACATTTGTGACAAAGATTTTCAGATCGAAGGATTATAATAAGCTTATTTGGGTATTCAGTCAGCTTTTCGAGAAGGTAGAGGCTACCAAGCCGCCCGCTTCCAGAAATGTTTCCGCAGAAATTTTTGTAGTCTGCAAAGGTTTCAAAGCACCAAAAAAGATGGACCCGAGGTTACTAGATGCCAGAGAGGTCTTTGAGGAATTACCTGATGGTCCGCAAAACAACGAAGCAAAGGTCTTCAATCCCGAGAAGAAAGTAAGGAAAAGACAAGGTTACGAAGAAGGTGACTACTTACTGTATCATACTAAACCTATCATGGAATTTGTCACATCCGAGGAACCTATTGATATGCTCGGAAACCTCAACAAATTTACGGTGGATCCCAACGAACATGAATGGAAGATCTTGAAGAAATTAAAGCAAACGACATCAGAGTTCATGGCCTGCATAGAGGATCTAAAGGTTTTGGGGAAGAAAGATTTCAAGATGATTCTTAAATGGAGAAAGGCCGCCAGGGATATTTTGGGTATAGAAAAGGAGGATGAAAAAGAGGAAGTAGAGGAAACACCATTGAACGAAGAAGAGCAAATTCAGAAAGAATTGCAGGGTCTACAGGAAAAGCAGCGTTTGTCTCAGAAGCGTGAAAAGAGAAAGAAGAACGAAATGAAGCAAAAGGAGCTGACCAGAATGCAGATGAACATGCTGACACCTGCAGACATCGGTATAGAATCGGCGGATATAGGAAGAGATGCCATTTTCAATCTTAAAACCGCCGAAAAGACAGGAATGTTAGATAAACTTGCCAAAGGTAAAAGAAGAATGATTTTCGCTCAAAATGGCTTGGAAAATAACGATGATATTCACATTGCAGATGATGCTCCCTTGGCCGACCGTGATGAATATGCGGACGCAGATGAGCTAGAGTCTCAACTGAACTTCATGTACCACACCTACAAAGAACAAAGGGCCGAAAGAGATGCCAACTATCGTGCAAAGCAAGCTAGAGGTGGAGATCACGATGGAGAATGGACAGGATTTACCGAGAAAGAGAACGACAGCGAACCTGAGGCGGACAAAGATCATATAAGTGACAACGAAGAATCTGATGCTTCTGACTCTGATGATGATGAAGCGATCAACAGATTGATTGCAAAGATTGAGAGTGATTCTGGAAAGCAGGGGCTAAGCTCTAAGGCGAAGTCGTTATTTGATCAATCGATTTTTGAAGGTGTTGAGGCGGATCTACCAGAAGAGGCAGCTAAAGCTGACGTTCACTCCACAAAGCTGGAGAGGGCTGTCGGAAATAATTATCATGAAAGTGAAAGCAGCGCGTCCGAGGATTCAGATTTTGAAATTGTTGCAAATGAACAAGACGTGGATCATTCTATGGACTCTGATTATGATTCAGAAGATGAGAAGAAGGAATCAGACAGGGCAAAACATTCTGAGGAAATCGACATCGCAACGGTCGAAGCTATGACCTTAGCACATCAACTGGCTTTAGGACAGAGGACCAAGCATGATTTGATTGACGAGGGTTTCAACAGATATGCCTTTCGCGATACTGAAAATCTTCCTGATTGGTTTTTGGAGGATGAAAAGAGTCATTCAAAGATTAACAAGCCTATAACAAAAGAGGCTGCTCTGGCGATCAAAGAGAAGATGAAAGCTCTGAATGCTAGACCAATCAAGAAGGTGGCAGAGGCGAAGGCAAGAAAGAAGATGCGCGCTGTGGCACGTCTCGAAAAGATCAAAAAGAAAGCAGGTATTATCAATGACGATGCCGACAAGTCAGAGCGTGATAAAGCCGATGAGATTGCAAAGCTGATGAGGAAGGTAACTAAAAAACAGAAACAGAAACCGAAGGTTACGCTAGTTGTTGCTACAGGTAAAAACAGAGGATTATCCGGTAGACCAAAGGGTGTGAAAGGTAAATATAAGATGGTTGATGGTGTCATGAAGAATGAGCAAAGAGCTCTGAAGCGTATCGCCAAAAAACATCATAAAAAATAGTTTTAAGATAGATTTAAGGCAGTTTCAATTCTAATAAGTATGGTGGTCATTTTCGAAGTATCTTCAAGCAGAGATATAGCACGGATATGATCAAACATGCCCATGTTGTGGATCTCACAAATTCATAGTCGTTAGAATCAGCAGCAGGAATAGCCAACTCAAGGGTAGGAGTGTTGAAGTGTTTGAATATGGTATCGTTGGTGAATAATGAGTCGAAACCCAACGACTTTGTATAGAATGGATTTTCATGTATGCTGTCACTTCCAGAATCACAAGCTTGAAAGATGTGAGGCGTAAATCTCACACTCTTTGAACTTTTTACTGATTGTGGCAGCACATATCGCGTATGCAGCTTTACGTCGTTGACCATCCCTGGAGTGAGCTCAAGCAGAGATTCCATACCCCACACTTCCTTCACAATGCGATACTCTGGAGCTTCTAAGTCCGTGGCACCTGCGAGGAATATCGGTGATGTATCAAATTTATCCATGAATAAATCTGCAGGCGTTGTCAGGTACATATAAAAAGCGCATTTTTCGACCATTTCTGCGTTTGTCAGATCAACTGACACAGTTGGATGGAGACCAACGGGCTCTAACAGCCTGACTGGGTAGCTATCGGCCTCTATAGGAGCAAAATGAGCACGTTGGTAGAACAAATAGGTTTTTTTGCATTGTTCCATGACACCATCATCAGTCCAACTGCAGCGTGCTCCATTAAGATTCACCTCAAGGTCATTATTTGATTCTGGGAAAAAGAGCCCTAATTCAAACTTCCCAAGTTCCGGGCTATAAGAAATGTTTTGAGTCTTCCCGACATCTAAAGCGTAGTATTCATCGATTTTAAGTGTCTGCCGGTCAAGTAAAATATCGTAATGTCTATCTTCATTGATCGTGAAGTTTATACCGGCAATCTCAACGGGTAGTATTTCTCTAATCAGGGCCTCATCAATAGCTTCGGAATGCATTAGATTGTATTTGGCTGAACTGATCGAATTTGCAAGCGATGGGTGCTGAGAAGACTTAGAAGAGTATATGTTCATCCCCTCCATCAACGGTGCCTGTAAAGTATAATTCAGTGGCTTTGTGGCCTTCCAGGTAATTCTAAGTGGCTCAAAATGATTAGGAAGGCCAATTGTGGTCCTGTGCTGCACCCACTGATTTGATCCCGTTATCACTATACTACTTGACGACGAGATCCCCTCTGGAGTATCCGCAAAGGCCCTTTCCAGTTCCTCTAGATCATTGAAGAGTACCGTAACTCTCGTCTTTCGCGTACTCATAGTATACTGATACTGATCAGCGGTGCGCTGTTGCCGTTGTCTCTTTTCCGTTCATGGACCTAAATAATCACACATCATTATCACCTTTAACTGAGATGTGCGCGTACGCAGTGACTTGCATCGCGTCCGGTTAGAGGGGACGGCACTTAGCAGATCAACTGGCCGTGCACGTCCTCACCGAGATAAATCGTCGCTTCGTCATCAGAACTGGGTCTTTAATGCACAATTGGTGCTCATATGTTTTCTACCAAAGGCTGGAAAATACAGTATATCAACAAAGTTGATATATTCACTTTATTCTCGTAGTCCTCGAGAGTTTGCGGTCACTCAGCCACCCTTCACGGCATAAGGTATACAAAGCTCAACACTTTTTATTGTTTTCGAGACTTTTCTCAGCTCTCTGAAAAGGCTGTCGAAGACTCTGCAGAAAGACAAACGCTGTTGCAATCCATTTAAAACCGGCCGAGAGTCACCATAGTATCACAGAATGATAGCAAATTGTCTTCCCAGCACACACAGCATTTGTCGCGGCCATTATGTAGACGTGGAACAAAGAAATACTTCAAAAATAGTCCTCCTCCAAAAAAAGAATAGTAGATTCTACCGAAACTATTCTTTGGAAAGCTCAATGACAGATACCTAGCCGTGATAGAGCCCGGCACCCTAAGAAACCCAACCCTCTGCGTCACATGCTGAGACTCCATTTATAAACTCCGGGGCGAGTAGCAGAGAGTGATGTTTTGTTAGCTTTGGCGTATTTGAAGATCAAAACCTTTGAGCTACTCTTCCCACTCAAGATAGCATTGAATTAATGTGTTTCGGTTATCATTCTCAATGTCCGGCACGTTCATTGCTGGATTTGACGTAAAATATAATATATTTAATTCAAGGTTATTGATTGAGTTGAAAAATCTTTAAATCTCTAAACGGGTAAGACACAATCATCTATTATAGAGGAGCGATCGAAAGCTCACGGTAGTGGCTGTCAAGTAAGGAAGAGGCCCTTGCTGTTGTTGAAGCATTAAAAAAAGGCTCAGGATAAGCTGTTCTGTATTTTCGCCTGTGGGTGCTGATAATTGTGATACGCATACTCATTAGCGAAGTGGAATAAATACCGTGAGATAATCGCGTAATCGATACACTTGCTCAAAAGCTCACTTATACACTCGATTATTTTGGCTGTGACGTCCGCCCTTTTTGCATTGCATAGAATTCTCCTAGAGAGAATTTTTTAGTGGCCGTTATTATAGGCGAAACGCGTCTAACTTAGATAGCACTCCAAGTTGTGCTTATAAGCGTAGTTTCTGCATCTGCTTATTTCTGGCTAGCATTTTTGTTTCTAACCAATAGTCATTCGCTTGTTTTTTGTTAGAACTCAGCCTGAGGGATTTTGATATGGACTCAGAGCGATTGAAAGTGCCAACACAAGGCGATTCTTCCGCCGAGCAGAATAATGGCGACAACACTCCGGTGAGAAGAGGACACCGTCATAAACGTTCTTTCGCCATTTCACAAGATTTAGATTTTGTCAAACCCATCGCCCCTGGGACACCACATTCGAAGGCAGATTATGCAGCCTCGACCGTATCACCAATGCGACACCACCAGGATATGAGCCCAAGGTTTTTCATGAGCCACGATATCACTTATTCAGACGATGTGCCAAATGCCATTATAGACCTAGACGATGCTTTAAGCACCCGGCCACAATCTTTTACCTCTCACAGAAGAGCTGAATCGGCTCCCGCAAACCTCATACTACCGTTCAAGCTAGAGCCGCCGGCAATACAGACACAGCCGCCGTTGAGAATAGACGAAGAAGAGGATGGTGAGAAGTCCGAGAGCGAAGATGAATTGGTGAGCCAAGACGCATTAATGTCGCCGCTCCGAACTAAATCTCAATCTCCGTTTCTAACCAGCTCGGCCACGATGGATGAACAAAAATCTCCAAAGCGGAACCAATATAATAATAATACCTTGAAGATCAGCAGACAGAAAGAACGATACCTGTATTACACAAAACAATTACCAGCGGCAAGCCCCCATGGTTCTTCTCACATATACCCACAGGAGCCTGCATGTTCGTCACTATCCTCTGAACTAACTCCTGGCTTTTCGATCTCAGCAATAACAAACACTCCAAACACTCCTGTTCTCTCTACATCCAAGGTAGCGAATAAATCACCTAGTCCGCGCCGCTCGTTCAATTTCAAAAGTCAAGTTTATGACCTACCATATGACGGCAGTGCATCGAATGATGCTTATATCGATGCTAGGAAAGCACAGCCACAAAACGAGGATACCGCCAAGGTGCCAGGGACTGCTTCTGGACATTCAGAGACTCCAATCACAGAAGCGCACACAATTGAAGCTTTCGAACAGAGCCGGATACCGAAGGAAATCTTATTGGGACAGCCCGGTGATAGTGTGGATTTATCTCAGAACCCTAAATCGCCCTCAAAAGCACCGCAAAAAAAAAGGGCGTCCACGTCAAGTGAAATTCGTGCCACGAGTGATCAGCGGAGTGTGAGTGATAGCGCTGTCATGCATGGGAGGCAGCAAACAAGTACTGGCAAACGCAAGGGTAAGTTCCACTTGATGTCAACTCTGTTTTCTCGACTCAAAAATCCCAAATAGCGATTAAAAAGACGGTGTTCTTAAAAGCCTTTGACGATACACACTCATAATAATTAATGCCTAGTTGCAAATGTAATATACATAAGCACTGGACAATTACTGTCCAGGAAAATTAACCCAAAACCATCAAATAGCATCGAACTAAGATCATTGATAAAATTTTCAATTAGTCTACCGTTATATCATAATTGGCCGTTAAATAATGGGGAATTGGGGGAAACCCATAAATAAATTCTTCAGTTTGGGAATAAAACAGAATATGAGCCTTATCACAATCAAAGTTCAGCATTAACCACAACACTGATGGTCGCTCCGATCGTCCTTTTCATACAAGCATTTCGGGTTCCTTATTTGACCAATTCCAAATTGTCCAAATCTTGTTTCTCTTTGACCTCAGCTTCGGCCTCCAACAAATAAGGCAACATGTATGGAGTGTCTTCTTCTGGCTTAACCCACTGGGCTTTAGGCAACAAGTGGTGGGTCAAAGATTGTTGATGGGCTCTGAGCATTCTGAAGTTTCTAGCGTAAGACTCATCGGCTGCAATTCTTCCCAAAGCCTTCTGGGCTACGTTATTCTCCTCTTCAATCAAGTCGTCAAATCTGAGACCCAACTTTCTGTACCCAGAGAAGTTGATGAACTGTTGAGCAACTGGAACAACTACTTTGGCCAAAGCAGGAGTCTTCAAGATGAAGTCGCCAATCTTGACAATCGAGGTAAAGGTTTGAGGCATTGTGTTAAATACTGCGTTCAATGACTATTCGTGGCAGCTCGGTAATCTGTCAACCAACTCTTTCGTTCAGCTAGCTTTGGATAAAAGAGCGTGGTGGGTCGGTCTACCCGGTACGCTATAGTAATTTGAAAAATTGAACATCCACGTCGAAAGTGATGAGTAAAGTTTCCGCATTCTGTAATCTGATTGGCTAACGGCATACAAAACTCTATAAACTAACATCTTCGTCTACCAAGTTGTACATCAATAATCATATTCGACACTGGATTGCCCCGATGTGTTTGGAAAACCGCATTCGAGCATTAGGCGGTCCACTATGTGAGGCTCTTGTAGAATTTTACCCCAGACGTCTTCGTGCTTAACGAGCACGAGACCCGCATAGCCAGTAGCGTTGAAACCGATGTCCAATTCGGCACTCTTGGACCGCGAGCGTGGCACCAGGCACAGCCATTGACGTGTCATCAAAACGTTGTAGCCGGTTTCCAGCTTGGGTGCCTCGTTCGACCAATCCTGGAAGAATGTGAGGGTTCTCTGCAGCAGCGACACAAAGGTCATCGCCAGTAATTCTTCGTCCACGGTGTCTGGATCCTCAGGCAGGGGAACGACAAAGTGGGCAAAGGAGAGCTTGGGGTCTTGGAGGGGTTCAGACCGCATGTCAGGGATGAAGTGCTCTTTCCCGCTGCACAGACGGTCCTGGAATGCCAAGAACTTTTCGGGCCATTGGAACACTTGCAGATGCTTGTGGTCTTGCGAAGAGCCTGAGGGTGCACCGCAGTTGTAAAAAACCAGATTGCGAACCATTTCGTCGTCATCGTCCAGATCCTGGAGCAGACGGTAGGCTGTCAGCAGGTCCTGTGGGCTCAATGCCGAGGTCTGCGGCTTGAATTGACGCGTCACTAAAAGCAGATGCTTTGGAACAACGGGAAACTTGTTCAGCAGTAATTTGTACTCGCCCAGCCCGTACAGGTCCTCGCTGACGGTAAGTTGCGGTTCCGGTTCTGCGAAAGGGTTACGTTTTTCCGCCTCTTCATCACCTCTCTCTGGTTTTCTCAGCAAACTAGGCGCATGCGTGATAAGATATTGGGAACCAGTCGTAGGATCCTTAACTTTCTTGGAGTCCGACTGGAAGAAGTGCACATCTCCGCTTTCTATGCTTTTAGCGTACGTGCTAGCTATCGTCTCCCTAAGCTCGATACCCATTTTGACTACTCTTGGCTTTTTAAGCTCAAATCCAACTATCTCAAGGCTCAATGCCAAACTAGACAGCTATTTGAGTATGATATATACAAACAATTTGTGTCTGTCTTAAGCGACTAGGCTTTCCACATTTATATATTTTTCTATGATTTATAAATGGATCACCAGATGCCGATAATTCAGAACTAAAGTCATCAACATTTAAGTGACGGTGATCATACTGAATCCGCAGGACTTCAAAATGGAGCCATTGAGGACTAAAACTCACAAGATCAATCTTGAATACGCGTAGAATCATTGTATAGCTGCTTAGTGTACGGAACCTTTCTGTCCTTTGAAATTTAGTTACACTCACCGATTGATCGGTGACGGTTCTCGAATATTAAAGTGACCCATAATTTTTCAATGACCAAAGCTACAATCGGCACACAACAGAGACAGCGCAGCGCTAAGCATGGGCCAGAGCATTGAGTGTCCGAATGAGGCCTGGAAACAACATAAGATACTCACAATCGCTGTGGACATTGGTGGATCACTTGCGAAGCTTGTGTTTTTCGCAAGAGGCGCTGGGAAACTGGTGTTTCAAACGATAGAAACAGAAAAGATATCAGAGTTCATGCTAATGATGCATGAGATTATCAACACACAGGAGAATGGGAGCCAGTCCAACGTCAGGATCGTGGCAACGGGCGGCGGAGCCTACAAATTTCACGACCTGCTTTGCCAAGAATTCCCGGATGTGGTCGAGATAGCCAGGCTAGATGAGATGGAGTGTCTCATCAAGGGCCTCGACTATTTTATTCACGAAGTGCCAGAAGAGGTCTTCACCTACAACGACCTCGATGGTGAACACGCAGTGGTCCCAGAACATGCCAAAGTGTATCCATACATGCTAGTGAACATCGGATCTGGTGTATCCATTGTGAAGGTAGATGCTCCTGCTCAGTACACACGAGTCGGAGGCTCGTCGCTTGGCGGTGGTACCCTCTGGGGCCTGCTTTCGCTAATTACTGGGGCACAAACCTATGACGAAATGCTGAGCTGGGCACAAGGTGGGGATAACACTCAAGTTGACATGCTGGTAGGCGACATCTATGGAGTGGACTATGGGAAAATAGGGCTCAAGTCTACTCATATTGCAAGCTCGTTTGGCAAAGTATTCCAGCGTGGGACGGTCAAGGACTCAACCACGCCAGATACCATGAGCAGCGCGGAGACCAGCACAAAAGGCATCCAGTCACGTAAGCGCAAATTCAACAATGCTGACATTTCGAAGAGCTTGTTGTACGCCATTTCTAATAACATTGGTCAAATTGCATTACTTCAGGCCAAACTGCATAATGTACCCAACATATACTTTGGTGGTTCTTACATTCGCGGCCACCTAATGACGATGAATACGCTCAGCTACGCTATAAATTTTTGGTCCAGCAGCCAGAAACAGGCGTTTTTTCTGAAACACGAAGGACATTTGGGCGCGATGGGAGCATTCTTGACGTTCCAGAGCTGAAAGAGCGCTGCAGCATGTAACAATAGCTATTTGCAAGTTTCACGATGGTAAGTAAATACACTTGATACTGTTTATTTTTATAAATTCGAGGCATATTCATTTATGATACTTAAAACTTTACTGATTTGCCGTGAAAGGTGGGGAAATGAGGTTAAATCCTGGTTAACAGCTTTGCGCGCAGCATCAATTTTTTCTATTGGGATACCTGTCCCGTAAAGCTCAACATTCGAAATTCCTATATCGCTCATTGAGATAACACAATCGACGTTACGATAAGTAAACTGAAACTTGTTAGACATTGGATAAATCTCCAAGTTTTGCATTTCGCGGTGTACGAACTTGCTTTTCCAAAACTGTATCAGAGCTTCATAAGAGTTGTACTCGTTAAGGGAATTGAGGCTGACATCTTGATCTGTATCGTCTTTTGAATTGGCGATCGAGGATAGCAATGACTTTGTCTGCTCCAGATGGCCCAGATGCTGCTTTAGGTGAGAGCGCTGATTCACATTCTCTTTCAACGCTTGAAGAGCATTGAGAGTCTCTTCCGCCGACGGTTCTGGAGTGAGGGACTCGCTCTTATTGTCGAGATCCATACCTGCAAGATCACTTGGCTTTTCGAGCTCCTCTAACAAAGTGTGGCATTGATCAACCAGATCGCCGGTACTTAGACATAGCTCATTCACCACTTCGCGTTGATCGGCGATCTTTTGGCTCGTCTGACCAATCTCGTGCTTAAGCTGATTTACGCCGATATCCAATTCCGCCATCGCTCCGTCTCTCAATTCCGCTACCGAGTGCAAAGCTGATACATACCGTTCATCTTGTTCGGAGTCTAGTAGGTGGGAAAGGTCGTTAGATGGGATTGTGTAGCGCAAGAAGTTGTCAAGTGTTTCTTGCTCTAAATGCGTTGATTTCAAGCTATCTACCAATCTTGAAAGATCCGCAATATGTCTGGAGATACTTGCTAAATCAATCTCCACCTTTGGAGGCACCGCTTCAAATAGAAATTCGTTGTCCTCAATTAGCTGCTGAACGCTCTGCTTCAGTTGTTCTACCGTTTCCACATAGTGCGTTTCTTGATCTTGCAGAACCTGTTCGCTGAGAGTTGTGGTTTCTTCTTCAACAATAGCAAGTTGTGTGGTGAGTTGGTGAACTAGGAGCGGCACATCCATGGATCCACGTCTCCGGCCAAACCGAGGACTTACTACGCGTAAACATCGAGAGTAAAGTAATCTGTATTCCTCAACTATGAGTACTTTGGGAAGTACTCGATGAAATGGCCACTGCATAACTTTGAACGAAAGGACAACAATAAAAAGTTTTACTACTTTCCACCGTCTACTTGAGCTCATCTCTTTAGGACGAACAAAACGAGCCATTGGGATCTCCGAAAGGTGCTTTGATTGGTCTGCGGGTATCTTTTCGAGACCCCTGCAGCTGGAGCGGTACAAATTGACAGCATCCTGGCAGTGTGATGTGAAGAATCAATGGTGTTTCTGGTGGAATGACACGTTTCTCAAAACCCGCACAACTTAAGTTCGTTGGATGGGCTCCTAGGAGTCAGAGATATCCAGAGGATGTGTCTCTGTGCAGAGAATAATTATTTCAAAAATCCCGCTTCCATTCCGGTGGATCCTATGTGTCTGTGGCCTCTTGGAAGCTTCGTGTAGGAGCTGGGCGCTTTCCATATGAAAGTACACTTTTGATACTGAGTTTTTCATTATCTGAAAGCTGTCTTTCCGGAAAATACATGGCGTCGTACCCTTTTCCTCGCGGGAACTACACAGAAACTCAGCGATCCATGGTCTTCCGAGAAACTTGTTTTTCCACTGGCCATAGCCATTTACTTGTCAACACGCACCGGTTTCCTGTTTTGTGCCATGTACACCAGTTTGCCATAGCATTTATGCCTTATCGGAATTTCCGGTGAAGAATAGGCCCTGTGCATTGGAATGAAAGAGTTTTTCTTCGTTTCGCCGCCCATCGCGTGTTCGTGTCTCTGTATACAACTGAAGACCTTTAATCGGTTGTGGGATTTACATTTTTTCATTTCTTGTTTCTTGGTTATCCTTAAATTATGTACTTTCTTCCTTGCTACCACTTCTGGAATCACCGCCGCCTTCTTTCCACAGCCATAGGGCGTCGATCGCATAGTTCCGGACTGAAAGGTTTTTCGTCATTGATTCGTCTGCCGCCTCGGTGAGCGACTCGATTACCTGGTGAGACTTACAAAGATCCCAAAACATCGTGTAAATTCGGCTCACTATAGCATCAGCCCCACCCATCTCCTGATAAGTTTCAGCGTCTACCTCTGGAACAAGTTGGTCGTAGTTCCGCTTGCCAAGTTTGTAAAGAATTCTCCCCAAAGTTCTAATTGCTATACATCTTTGGGAGGGAAATGTAGACCTTGACAAGTGCTGGAGTTCTCCAATTGTGTAACCGGCGAGTTCAGGATCCTCTGAATGATGGTGGAGACCATTTCTAGTACTTTCGATCTTGCGGTTGGGCGGCACTAGGTTACCTTTGAAATCAAACCTACACTGGGCGACGTCCTGAATTACGTCGTTGGCACTTGCTTTGGGAACTGGTTTCATCCAAGCAAGCTTGTCTGCCTCTTTTGGTAAATCTGGGAAATACTTTTCGTGCAGCTTGTTATCGAATTCTGGGTCGTGAATATCCAAGCTTTCAAAGTCTTCTTGAGCATCTTTGACAGGCCTCATGAAATGAACGTCGTTGAGTAGTTCCTCGTTCTTCATGTGGTCCATCTGCTGTACAAACTGGTATTCTTGAGGGGCAATATCATCCTCGTCGGCGCTCGGTCTTGCGAAATCTAGAGGCTCGCTTTGCGTAGGCTCCTGTATATCAGCGTCCCCCTCAAATTTGACATGCTTGGAGGGCTTGGGTTGTATTCCTAGGGCTTCATTAACTTTCTCGTCGTCAAGGTGCGGCAGATCAGCAATTTCGCGAGAACCGCCGATCCAGGTCCCTGGTGCCCCTTCTACTTCAGCGAAGAGTGGAGCTGTGTTTGGCTTGATATAGTCTTTGAGTGGGTCAGATTTTTGGCCCGAATCCTGCTTCGAGAGTCTCTTCATCAAGCTTTGAATGACTTTCGGGTCCAGCGACTCCAAAATGTCCCGTTTTTCCTGCGCCAGTTGGTCGGCGGACATCTGCTGCATGCGCGCAACGTTTTCGCGGTGAATCTCTTCAGCCACCGTTTCAGGTTCTGTTTTCAGCTTTGACTCAGCAGCGGGTGGCTTACCACCATTGACTTGGGACGTTTTGCTGGTGGTTTTAGCGCCCGACCGCTGTCTCTTTTGGTATAGTCTTGTTTTCCAGGATGATATCTTTTCAGGCTCGTAAAGTGCCGGAAAACCAGTCGCTGGAGCCGCATCCACGCTCGAAGGAGCAGTGGCGTCTTTCTCGACAATATCCCCTAGCAGATCCATGGCCTAACTCCGTTCCAATACCTGAACTCGAGGTCTACCGCCAGTGTCTTGCCTGGTAAAGCGGTTGTATATTTTGATGGCCCACATAGTCACTACGAACGAACACATGGCACCTCCAGCATGGCGATGAGCCATGAGCGATGACAACACAAGAACACTCGAAGGCCGTTTCGAACACACAGGTCCTACTAACATCCTTACACACTCGAAGAGCTCCCACGTACCACCAAGCGGCAACCGCGGTCCCCTCTTTTCGCACAAAACGCCTTTCAAAATATCAACTTCATTATATCTTATGTAGCAGGCTGACTAGCAACGACTTTGGATCAGCTGAGAGACCCGTAGCCGTCGTTTGGATGTGTCAAACCACCGCCTGGACGGCTAGGGTATGGGTGCTTGCTGATAATGTACAACGCATGTACCAGACCGGGGAAGTAACCCAGAATGAACAACAGCAAGTTTAGCAAGGTGTCTTTTGTGAAAAAACCTCTCTTTAGTCCTACCGCGATGGGAGGAACAAAAATGGAAATAAACACCATAAACCAATCGCGAGCGTGCATCTTAAAGTACTATCAGCTTCTTTAGAATCAAAACTTGACCGTAATCCTATAGAACGAGTACAACAAGTGCTTAGCTAATGCCACTAATTATTTTCATCTCGACGCTTTATATATCGATGGCCCATGGATTCGATTTTTTCCCTGTGGTAGCAATTAATCACCCTTGTTGACCCGCAGTCGACATAATAAAGTCAAAATTTCAATACCGCAAACCACACTGTCAACCAGGGTAACTTGAAGCTGAGATTCGGGATCTTCGTGAAGTGCTACACTGCGGATTTCCTGGCCTAAGAGGGTTTCCATTCCAGAAAACCCTGCACATCCCAGGATGATGGTGGTTGTGCCAAGACGCGTCACGTTTTCTTGGTAAATTCGCTTGGCAATAGCGTGCAGATTTTTCGGGTTGTGAAGGTCCAACACGGGCACAGAGGAAGCAACGGTTCCCTTGAAGGGACACGGAGAGCTGGAGAAGGGCTTGGGGGCCCCAAGCAAGCGTTCTGCGCCAGCATCCAGCAGCTCGACCCACTCGTCGTTCGAGGTGATAATCGAGAACTCTGTTCCTGGTCTCGAAAGGCAGGAGGTCATCGCGGCATGAAATATGCCCGTGACGGGGGTCGAGCACTCGGTTCTGGCCAAGAGCTCGCGCACCAGTGGGTGGTCCGAGAAACAGGCAACGAGCACGCCGTCGAAAGTATCGAAATATTGCTTGTCGTTGGCGCCAGCGGTACGTCTGCAGAGAAGGGGCAAACACTCGCGCGCAGAGTCGTGGCTTGTCTTGTCGCCGTCTATCTCAGGCGGCGCGCTGGGAGGACCCGTGAATAACGACACAACGACGTTTCTCAGGTGTCCTGGGTACGCTTCGTTCAGATGGTGTTCCACCTGCTGTCCAGCGGCCTGGGTCATGGACTCCGTGCTGTTCGGGTTGACGAGAAGAAGGCGCATGGGTTTCTGATCCGCGGGGGGTTCCATGTGGACGTGTAACTGCATCCAGTGAAGGGCAACAGGCAGGCGGACAGTGCGGTAATCTGACGGGGAGGGGGTTCTTCGGGAAGGGGAGTAATCCAAGATGGCGACGGTCGACCCGCTAGTTTTTTATTTGGCCCATGTAGGGCCCTTCGGGCCCCAGGCTCGGCGAGATACGAAGCAGTATCGTGTCACACGACCAGCGCCCTCCCCAGATCACCTGACTATGTAAATATATAGATGTGCGTGTACATATGACTCAACCATTAGAGCCCAAACGTAGTAAAAAACAAGTCTACTGCAGGCTCAACCATCGGTGCCCGAGGCCTCCTCGGGTAAACGTGGAGCTGAAGAGAATATGACTCACCCATTAGTGCCCAAACGTAGTAAAAAACAAGTCTACTGCAGACTCAACCATCGGTACCCGAGGCCTCCTCGGGTAAAAAAAAAGTCTACTGCCTCCAGGGCGTGCTGGAAAAAAACACACCCCTTTCAGGGACCACGCTAAAAATTTTGGACGAGACCGGAGTCGAACCGATGACCTCTCCCATGCTAAGGGAGCGCGCTACCAACTACGCCACACGCCCAGAACTGAGGGTGCCAGGGTGAACTGTGCAATATGACAGCTACGCCGAATCCCATGCCCGGTGCCAGAGTGAACTGTGCAATATCTCAGCTACGCCGAATCCTGTGACCGCTACTCGCTGCTCTCGCCACTCGCACACGGTCAGCCGCAAACACCCTTTGTGAGCCTTCTTCTTCTTTCCCCCCAATACACGTTCGTTGGCCTCTCGCTAGCGCCGCTTGTCGCTCTTGGCACCGCCCAGCAACCGGCGTCAACCGCGAACCACCCTTTGTGATCTAAAGGGTCGTTCGCGTGCCGCCAAAAGCCTCAAGCTACCCCCCGTGACGCGAGGCCCGCTAGCAATTGTCTTGAGACGCGCTCATCCATCCTTATCACACCGACACCGCCATATATTACCTGCTTTCACGACGCAAATTACACACCGCAAACGCAACAAAGCACTACTGATGGATGTCTTGCTAGCATGCTAGCATTGCTGGCCACCAGGCCTGCCGCTCCGCTCTCAATCTATGACGTATAGATCCAAACAACAAGCGGAAAGACCCTGGGCGCTCCGCAACAGTCCCTAAAAGCAGCCCTCTGCCAGCTTATCGCTTTGTCCGCGGCCTGGCGACCATCACCCTCTACGTACGAGTCACGGGGAGTGCCGTCACACCATGTGACCCGTTACCCGCAGTCTATTTTAGTACCTCCGGAGGCTGGTCCAGGCCCGCCGCGGCCCGGGTGACGCGTTTCTGGCCCGACTTTGGTCATACTGTGGCCTCGCATTGCTCGTTTCGCGAGGTCCCTTTTCGGCAACATTCCATTTTTGGCCCAGCCTCTTTTTCTTTCCCTTTCTCTTTAGGAAAAGCAAGAGGCTCCGCTCAGAAAGTCCCGTGGAGGGATGAAAAACTCGCACTTTCTTTTCTTTTTGGTGCTGTCTGCTGTGCTGTGCTCTTTTTTTTTTTTTTTTTTTCGCTTCGGGTTTCGCCCCGGGTGGCCGGCACAGCTTGAGGTATATAAGGAAAGAGGCTAACCTGTGGGTGAACATATCTTTGTGCTGCCTTACTACTACTTTCTGGTCATAAGTTATAACTAAACGTATTACTCACTAGTTTCAACCTCCACTATCGCTATGCAATTCAAGAACATCGTCGCTGCTTTCGCCTCTGTTGCCGCTGTCCAAGCCGCCAACGGTACCAACGGTTCTAACGGTTCCAACGGCTCCAACGGCTCCACCACCTCCGTCTCCACCGGTGCCGCCGCCTCCAACGCCATGGGTGCTGGTGTCTTCGGTGCTGCCGTCGCTGCCGGTGTCGCTTTGTTGTTCTAAGCGCGCACTCAGGATGTTGAGTCAGCAATTTTTTCTCTATTTCCCAGGCGGAAGCCGTTTAATGTGATATACATTTTATTTTTTTGTTTTTGTTTGCAGGGTCTAATACAAGAGCCCGGCTGCTAGGTGGCTGGGCGCTCCTTCCCTTTATTTTTCAAACTTGCCCGTACCGTTACGATGGTCCCGGGATGGGGGTGATAGATGCGCGGGCGCGGTTGTGTTCCTGCCCTTTTTTATGTCGGCCAGCCGGTCTGTCCGGTGGTGCCGGTCGCGGGACCCGAACAGCGCGTTGTGCTCCTCCATCCGAGGATGTGGTCTGTTAACTGTCAAATTTTTTTTACTAGAAGCTTTCAAAAATCTTTCCTCCTGCTAATGACTGGTGTTTTCCCAGTAGCTCGCTGTAAAGCGTTCTTCTCGGGGGAAGGAGACGTATGTAATTTTATCTTCGGAGCTGCTATATACATCACACGCAAAATACATTTTGAAACTAGTCGCTAGCAAATCTCCAGTGCCAGGTGTTGTCTTGAATTATAGAAGTTACCGGCAGGCAACCGTTGTGTTGTTTTCCACGTATGTTGTTGCTTGGCATGTTTTTAATATTTCGTAGCTTCGCACTATGCCCCATAATTTCAAGTTAGTAGACAACTCATAGAGCTCATCGGCTCAAACAGTCATTCAACGAACGTACTGACGCCCTCTGCTGATGGGTGCAAACACCTCGCTGCTCAAACTATGCGGAGAGGTCTCCGAGTTCCTCGTGGACCTCTCTCCGACTTGTTCTACCGCCCCGCCGCGCTTTATTCTGTATCCTCCCGCACAGCGTCAATTGGCGGTGTTGGCCGTGCCGGGCGCCGCGGAGTTCTCGGTCAAATGTGTCCTGCCACCTGTCTCGTCGACATCGGGCCCCGGCCAACAAAATCCCAAGATACACATCCACTGCACGGCTTCTCACGACTCGGTCCTGTCCCGTGTCCCTGTTTCCGACCAGCCCGCTGTCGACCAGCAGCACCTTAGTTTCCGCGTTTCTCTGGAAACCATCTTGGCCAAACCCGGTCTTCACACGGTCGATGTCCAGGTGCAGGGCGTTTCACTTTTTACGCTGGCCGTTTGGGTGGACCAACAGCCACCGCAGCGGGCAGAAGGCACACGCTCGCCGGCTTCCACGCTGCCGTCCCGCTCTCCTTCCGCCACTTCTTCCATTTCAGTATCCAATTCTCCTTCTCCAGGGAGCCAGCCGTCGTTGCAATACCCTTTCCAGTCAGACGGCCCCCAATTTCGCAGTTTCATTTCCCACTGCGAAAACCTGATCCCTACTATTCGCCAATCGCTCAAGTATACCCAAGAAAAATCTGTAAAAGTCGCAGATTTCATTTCTACCACCAGGACAGAAATAGCTGGTCTAATATCCTGTGTCATGGAACTTGACACTTTGTCGCAAACGTTACCGCACCAATTCCACAACGTGCTTACCGCCTTGGTCTCCGCGTTGCGCACACAACTAGAATCATTTTCCCATTTGCAATCAAACCTGCAGCAGTACATTAGCTCTTCTATCACAGATTATCTTCACTTTCTCGACCCTAAGGTCCTCTCCACGCGTCGAAAACAATACCACGATCAAGCTAAGCTATTTTACTCGTATATGGGTAAAAATCTATCAAAAGCTGACTCCACCAAGCTAGCAAAGAAAGTGCAATTTGAGTTACAAAGGTTTGATTATTTTGTTTACCTTACAGAGCTGATTGACGGTAGTCACGCGCGACAGTTCCTTTACGAGTTGTCTCAGTTTGCTAATGTTGCCAGTAACATGGACCTGAGTGCTCTTGTTAAGCAGACTCTAGTCTACCAGAAGAACCACAAATCGTCCAAAAAAAATCTCAATTCCATCAGGGCTCGAATTTCCAATTCCAAGAGCTTCTCAAACTTTTCAAATCAAGTGACCGCCACCACGCACAGGGTTCACAGAGAGGGTATTTTGTGGACATATAAGGGGCACGGTAAATCTTCTGGCTGGCACAAGCAGTGGGTGGTGCTTAAAGGCTCCATACTTTCGGAATATTCGGATTGGAAGACTCAGGGAAAAAAGTTATCGCATTCCCCTCTGAAACTGACATTTGCGTGCATTAGAAGGCAAGACTCCGGGAATGACACAGGGTTTGAAATCATCACGACAGGTGGCACAACACGTGCATTCAGGGCAGAAAGTAAAAGTGAGTTAGATCAATGGTTGCAAGCCCTGCAAATCGCCGTTGGGACCGAATCAAACCCTGTCGATGATGAGCCCTCTTCTGCTTCGAGTAATAAGACGAACGCTGCCGAGGTCGTTTTTAGCGTCGACAAGTCCAACTCCACGTGCTGCGACTGCGGTGCCACTAGTCAGGTCGAGTGGATCAGCATAAACTTGTTGTGTGTCGTTTGCATTAATTGTTCGGCAGCCCATAGATCCCTTGGTGCGCACGTTTCCAAAATTCGATCTCTAAAATTGGACTCTTTCACTTCCAATGAGGTCCTTGAACTAATGAAGTTCGTTTGCAACAACAATGTGAACTCCATCTATGAAGCTGAATTACCTGAGAAACTACTGGAACCTCTATCTTCAAATGACTTACGTGCTACATTCATCACCGACAAGTATGGCAAGAAAAAATATGTGACTCCTCTCGAGGAAAAAGACACTGAAGGAATCCAAAAGCGCTTAACCCACAACCTCATTAAATCCATACACTTGAACAGCATTTACCTCTTACAGCAATGTATCGCCCAAGGTGTAGATCTCAACCAAACTCCCCTTGAGCAGGGAGAAGGTGTTTTCCAAT
This sequence comes from Lachancea dasiensis, assembly GCA_900074725.1. Lineage (NCBI taxonomy): Eukaryota > Fungi > Ascomycota > Saccharomycetes > Saccharomycetales > Saccharomycetaceae > Lachancea > Lachancea dasiensis. The sequence continues at coordinate 60,218 of LT598461.1, forward strand.
ACTCTTTGAAACATTATGAAGGTACGCGAACACATCCAGTTTTCTTCATCACTGAGTTTTTATTGCTAAACGGTCTGCAGGTGAAAGGGTTGCCCCAAGATCCCTCTACTTTAACAAAACCAGAACTGGAGTACTGGGACGCAAAAGCAGAAACAAATGGGGTGTATAATTTAGGAGCAATCAGCAGAAGCGCTACCATCAGCAATGTGAAACGTCCCGAATTGACCCATATAGACACATCTGGGGTTCATAAACTTTCTCAAAAATCCTCATCCACCCCAGAGCGCTCGGAGAATAGCTCCAAGCGTTGGAGCATCGGAGGACCAATGCCATCATCGACCTCAGCATCAAATATCACTGCGAACTCAAAAAATCGAGGGATTCGATTCCCGAAAGTTCATGGAGGAAAGACATAGGCTATCATACAATGGTGAAAACCTGGAAATTTGGCCCGCCCTAAGATATTAATATGGTAGCGTCCAAATCTGTTGAATTTGAATTTCAGTCGTCATAGCGAAACATCACTTTATTCTTTTTTGTCATCATTTTCTCAACTGTCATTTTGTGTCAAAATTATGCGAACTGTCATTGCAACGAAACCTTTCTGATTTATGGCCAAAACACTAAACGACTTAAACCAACACCTTGACCACTTCCAATCTTAGGTCGTCCATCGGATCGCTGTCCTTCGCTAGAATAGCTTGTCAAAGATTTTTGAGAAATGATTGCTAGTACAGAATTGCCACTTTCAGTTGATGTAACCCCGCTGCATGCTAAGGATAGCGGGATGGCGCATGCCAGGCCCTCTCATTTTTATGAAATAAAGGAATGTGTAGGAAAAGGAAGCTTTGGCGACGTTTATCGTGCCATTTACAAGGAAACCGGCGAAGTCGTTGCGATTAAAATCATAAACTTGGAAGAGACGCAAGATGACATTGACATATTAGCTCAAGAGATATACTTTCTATCAGAGCTCAAAGCCTCATTTGTGACTAGCTACTACAAAACATTTGTGGAGGACGTCTCCATGTGGATCGTGATGGAATTTTGTGGAGGGGGTTCGTGCGCTGATCTTCTGAAGCATTTACCAGAGCACAAATTTCCAGAGCACAAAGTAGCTTATATTGTTAGAGAAGTACTTTGTGGTCTTGAGTACTTGCACAGTCAGAAAAAGATTCATCGCGACATAAAAGCTGCCAACATACTGGTAACAGATGACGGTGAGGTGAAACTGGGTGACTTCGGAGTCAGCGGACAAATTATGGCAACTTTAAAGCGCAACACTTTCGTAGGGACACCATACTGGATGGCCCCCGAGATTATTGCGCGAAGAGACAATGGTTACAACGAGAAAGCTGATATATGGTCATTAGGCATCACTGCAATTGAACTTCTCACAGGCCAACCACCGTATGCGAAACACGATCCAATCAAAGTGTTGATGAATATACCGCTTCGGAAACCTCCAAAATTGCAGGGTCGTTTCAGTAGTACTGCTAGAGATTTTATTGGACTTTGTCTCACTAAGGATCCTGACTCCCGCCCAACGGCCTCCGAACTTATGGGCCACAAATTTCTCAACAGGACTACGTGGCGCGGAGCTGGGTCATTGAAACGGGAAGTTGAGTTGGTTAAGATACTGAAGAAACAAAGCAATTACTTTAAAGAACCCCGATATGCTGTCAAGGATAAAGTGTATGCAACGGGTTTGAGACCACATTTGCAGACCTGGAACTTTGAGCAGACGCTTTACAAAAATCCAAAGCCGTTAAAATTACAGGGCATACTGGAGCTCAAGCATCCAGAGATGAACTCCGCTGCTTTGGAACAACTGTCTCCCAAGACAGAAAAGAGTCCTATTTCAGCAATGGGCAGCAGCGGCGAAGCAAGCACTCCCATTACTAATGCTACTTCTCCAAGTATGAGACATTACCACAATGGAAAGGACTTTGACATATCGATGGGAGTTCACGAGGGAAAAGCCGCGAAAAAATACGCGCAACAGGCTTCGGGGAAAGGTCTTAATTATTTTAGACACATCATTCTTTACAGCTTTGAAAGAATCTATGAAAGAGCGCGGTCTGAGGATACAAAGCTTGTTGTGAACCGCCTAAGGGACCTTTACGAAGAAGCAGAAAAGTCGCAACCTGGTTTGAGCGAAGCTTTCGTCGAAGAAGTTTATATTCGGATGGAGGAGATCAAGAATTACATTGTTGAGACGTCTTTCTAAATACTCGAAGTAATGATAATAACAGATAGCTTAGCTCGTTCTCTGGTCACCTCGATAAGTACCGCGTGCGCCGAGTTTCTGACGTTTTTCCGTCATATGCCAATGGTTGCCACAATGGTATTGTGATCTTGAAGCAAGCCACGTATAAAAGCCAAAGATTTTACCAGAGTATGTTAAACTTAACTTCATTTCTGACCCTCACATTCACAAGCAGTTCAAAGATTCCAATTCAGATAAAGACTGGAACTTTAATGAGATCTTCAGTAGCTTTTACCACGGGACTGATACTTTCAGTCGGGAGCCTGACATCTTGTTATGATATTCAGCAGACATTTGAAAGTGTCAGAGATATCACAAGACCTCACGCAGTTAGAGTGAACATTCACCATTTGGACAAGAGGGATACAGCACCGGCTTTTAGTTCCTTGCAAGATGAATGGTCAGCGGATGTCGTCGGGATGCAGGCAATGAGGTTCGAAAAGTCGACTGCTGTGGCTGAGATTTGCGCGAAGGAACTTCACAATATTGAGTCAGCAGGGCAGCTTTATCAGCTACAACAAAGTTGCAGAACACTATCTGGCACATTACAGATCAGCGATTTCATAGATCCCGTCATAGACCTTGGTGGGTTGCAGAACATCAATGGTGATTTCATAGTAGAAAATCTTCCTGATGTAGTTAGAATACAAGCTCACAACCTTGCCACCATCGGTGGGACCTTTAAGATCGACAGCTTGACATCATTAACAAGCATCTATTTTCCGGTTTTGCACCACTTTGATGCAATTGAATGGAAGGTCGTCCCCACCTTGACATCATTAAGTTTAGCCCCCAATATTAGTCACGCAAAAAGGCTGACCCTTTCAGACACGTCATTGATTGGAATAGATGCGCTGGAAAGAATTGAGGACCTCGACATACTCAACATTAACAACAACAGATTCCTAGAATATGTCAAAAGCAATGTAAAGCAGGTGAACGAGCAGCTAAGTGTGTCCTCAAACTCTAAGGAATTGAGGATTGATTTTCCATCCTTGATTTGGGCGAATAATCTCACTGTCAGAGATGTGGCTTCGGTTACTTTCCCTCAGCTGCAATATGTCAATCAATCATTTGAAGTAATTGAAAACAACTTTGAAAGATTTGAGACTCCCCTCCTCAAAACGGTGGGAGGAACGTTGGGAGTCATTCAAAATACACATCTTTCTCACATCGATTTTTCAAATGTCACGACAATTCAAGGTGGCTTGATGATCGCGAATAACTCCAATGTCGATAAAATTGATTTTTTGCCTGAGTTGCGTGAAATTGGAGGTGCCATTCAATTCATAGGTACATTTCACGAGACGGTTCTACCTAAGCTGAGGCTGGTCAGAGGAAGTGCTCTGGTTAGAACTACATCAAGCGCAATGGACTGCAGCAAATGGACAACCTCAATCAACGGGAATTCTGTGATCAGAGGTGGAAAGATTGTCTGCACGTCAGGTCAGACAAGAAATACAGCTCGGGTTAGTGAAGATGGGCAGCTGCTGGATCATCATGAGACTCAATTGGATGTAAAGCCGGACACTATCCAAAAGACAAGTTTGGCTTCTGGAACTTTAGACAAATCGAAGTTACCAGCTTTCGCGTGGTCATTGTCATTGGGTTGGATTGTCACCATGATTTGCTTGGTTGCAACACAGTAGTAGCGGGTCTAATGAATTCATCTTGAGAGTTGAGTAACTAGCACAGAATCATCGATTGATCTTTTCTTTCTTCAAATCTTCAGTTTTTCAGACGCTGTTCGGAAGACTTCTTCAGGTTTCTCAAAGGTTTGGTTGATTTTAATGCTGAATCTTCGGAGATCTCAACCTTTTATAATTATTATTATGCCATTAATATACGATTATTGAGAACTCAAAACGTAATTAGCAGCATCTTCAAAAATGTATACATTGAATATTCGAGTAAAGAAACACCAACCAAGTTCAAAAGCCTTACTGGGGAGAATTGAAACAATCAAAGTCTAGTAAATCAGCCCTTGTGCTTATAAGGGGTTTCATTTAGCTGAGAAGTATTAGCCACCAATTTAAGGCCTTTCTAGCGTTATAATGGAAGGTGGAGATGATATTCAGCGGGCTCTTGAAATACCATCAACCATTGGGCTAGATACGGATGGAGACCATATAAGACAGGTTCCTAAGCGATCCCCAGAGTCTGAGACAGTGAGGAAACCACGTAAGAAACGAAAGACGTATAGTTGTGATGTTTGTCGTAAATTTAAGACGAGATGCGATTTTGAGCCGTTGATAGGTCGATGCCACCGCTGCAGCGTCTTGAATTTGGAGTGTTCTCTAACCAAGGAGCGTCAAGACGAAATTTTGGCAGCGATCGATAGTTCTTCCGGCACAACTCTGCGCGTCGACACGGAAACTGCAACGAACAATGCTCGTGAAAACGAACAAAAAACTTCGTGGGCAACCAACCCCGTCGCTTCGACGCTTACCAACAGACTCAATAAACTTGAAGCAAATCTCAACAGTTTAAACAGCAAACTGGATTTGCTGGTGATGCTATGTCAGGGTAGAGCCTCTGCGTCAGTCAACAAGGACAATGATAAAAAAGACCGCAAAAGCAATGATGGTATCAACGAAGTAACAGAAGGAACAAATTCGGTGAATCGTGATGGACAGTCAATGGCAAAACTCGAATACCCCTCTGATTCGGAGACCTCCCTATATCAGAGTGATGATGGAGAGGCTCCGGCTTCTATAGGAAAGGAATACCCTAGGTCATTTTTAAAGGCCCAACGGAGGATACATTTCAATGGTCTTAAACTTCAGGAACCCCCACTGAAACTCATCGGTGATATTGATGAGCGTCTATTTCCCACTAAAGCACAATCTGAAAGTGATAGAATTGCCAAGACACAGAGACCATTTGTGGTTGCTAGAAACAATTTTTTCAAATTCTTCAATCAACACGAAGACCTGTGCCTATATCTATCGCGCGACTTTCTGGTCAAATCTCATTTCTGGATAATTCCTGGAGGTATAAAAGAAATCAACCGTCCCTATGTTGAGAAGCACTTATTTATTTCAAGTGTCTTCGCAATCATCGCCATGGGGTTTGAGGAAAATAAGAAGTATGAAGACGAGCAAGAAATTATGTATCCTTTGGTTGAACGGTTGCTTACGAATACTCTAACTATGTTCGAAAGACTAACGGATCACGACATAGAGGCGATATTGTACTGTTCAATGTTTATTATCTCACGAAAATCAAAAAGACATCGGCAAATGAAATTCAACTCTCTGGTTTTGACCAACTTTGCTATTAGCAGCTTGCTGAACATAATCGACTTTCATAGAATAAAGGAAAGAGTTTTTATGGAAGAAGATTATGATCCACTAGACCTATATCATTTGAGAATTCTGAACTCTTTGACAGCATGTCGTCTTCAATACTCAATTGGATACGGAAGCTTTTTGGTTCCTGACGAAGTATTGAAAGAGTTCAATAATCTCACAGCTAGATACCCTCAAGCAAATTTTGGAGATGATATTAAAATCAGCGAAATAAATCTCAGCGAAATTGTGAACAGCATATTTTTGAACTTCAAGTCTTACTTCAAAAGTTTCACAAAAGCTTTCAAGACACGTTCTGAAGAGAGAGGCGATGCCTCTTTCAACGAATCCCGTCGAACTTATGAGAAACTCATATTCCCCGAGCTGGAATATTGGCTCAAGAATTGGGCCGAGCTACTTTCTAAAGATGGAGGTGGTGTTCTATTATTTGCATTCAATTACTACTACATTATGATATTGCGCTCATTCCTGACAGAATTCTACAAGACTTGTCATGACCATCGAACCTACTTCAAGTCTATTTTAAAAACTATGAAGTTATATTGCTTCAACCTCTTAGATGGATTTCTGAAGTTACCATCCCAGTTGATCAAAGGCGCTCCGGCTATAACCGTGTATCAGCTGGTATATGCATGCCTTACTCTTTGTGATTTCCTGCATTTCTTCGATGCTTCAGAAAGACAACAAATTTTAAACTTGTGTACCAAAATCTATTGGCATTTGCATACCATAGGGGAGAAGCTGAACGAGGCCACTGAAAATGTGGGAAAAATCATAAAATCTCTAATAGAGACTGGAAAGAAAAAGGTGAACGCGGGGGGTTTGGCAATACCGCCCCCAGATCAGCACATCCAAAGCTCACAATTGAACGCTTTACCAACTTTACAAAGTCTGTCAGCTCGCCTCGGCTCTCCGCAAAGTGTCTCATCGGCTACTTCTCGTGTTAGCGGCTCCGAAGGTGGCCCCGCAACGAGTTTCAACATGCCTGACGTGGATCAGTTCAATTCGTTTGAGGACTTCTTTCAAGACTTTTTTGAACATCTAAAGCCGACAACCCAAAATATATTTTCTTCTACAAACGAAAGTTGAACACTCTTAGCCGGCCATTAGGTTTATCGTCACTATTGGAAGATGTTGTTTCCGGCGTGATCATTGAGAATATATTCTCGAATCTCCGGTAAAACGAATGGTGTGTCATCTACATTGGGATCGAATATCGACCTTCTAAGCATGGAAGATGAAACCTCAGACAAAAGATCGTCATTGTCTCTAACTGTGATCTTTTCACTCCATGACCTAGGGATATTTGGTTCGTAAATTCCATTGGCAATATCAACTGGATAGTTTAATTGCCGGACCAAGGGGATGTCGCATTTTCTACTCAGGCAATAGAAGTCAGTCACATTCATAAACAAACTTAAAGCTTCTGCCGTTAATGCCGGTTTGTAGTATTTTGAGTCAAATACTCTTATGATTGTGTCGAAGCCCACCAAATATGTAATTTTGAAGTGTTCGCCCAACGAAGTCTGTATAACTTTCGATTTATCGACAAACTTCCCAAATTTGGTTAGGCCTATCGAAGTTTTGATCGATTCCCTTCTGAGGAGATCTCCCATAATACACATCATGTCCATTCTTCTATCAAATGTGGCTGGGTGAACCCCTTTATCCGCATTGTTGATGGATAGTAGTAAAAGAACTTGAAGTTCATCACCTTGCCTTTGGTAGTGCTGAAATGCCGTTTTGACCAAATTATAGTGACTGGCATGTGGTGGATTGAAAGACGAATCTAGTACCAAAAGTCTACGAGTAGTGTTCAGTTGTTGTTGACTATGAAATATCAAAAAACCATCATTTGATCGCAAAAACTGTTCAAGCACTTTCGAGCAGTGACCTGATTGTGGAACCATGCTTCTTAGCTGTCGGATATATATGGTCTCTTTCGAGATTAAATTAAGTCTAGGTACCTCCTACCTTATAAACACTTCAACGTCTAAAGTTCGTCACGCCTTCTGATATCGACCAATGTTGTCTCGAAGAAAAGATCAGAATTTGGTGGAATTACTCTGCCAGCTCCGCGGGAGCCATAGCCTAGCTTACTTGGAATGCGTAGTTCTCGTTTCTCCCCAACGCACATGCCTAAAATTCCTTGATCCCAACCTTCAATAACTTGTCCAGAACCTAACTGGAAGACAATTGGCGTCCCACGGCCATAGGACGAGTCAAAAACATCAGCAGACCCATCAAGAGAGCCTGAATAATGAACGGAGACAATATCGCCCTTAGTAGCCTGGATTTTACATTCATGAGATGGGACTTCCTGCACGATCTTTATATCTAAATCAGCTAGGCCCTTAGCCAAGCCGAAGGAAGATAGCACAAGAAGTGTGACAGCTTTCATAAAGTACATCTGTTATAAGCTCCCAGAGGTTATATAGCGAGTTGGCCTATTCTACTGCCTAATGAAGCTTGCTTAAGCAATGTTCTGTATACATGGAAAAACTAATAGTCACGAATAACGTGAGGCCACCAGAATGGCGACACCAGAACGGCGACACCAGAATGGCGACACCAGAACGGCGACACCAGAACGGCGACACCAACTCCAACCACTCAATGCTTTACTAACCACTGTGTCTTGAGCTTCTTTGTGTCTACGATTGGCCTGATGAAGAAACAAATCAAAAGAAGCCCGGCTATGGTTGACAGAAGCTGAAATTTTTGGAAGCTGGGCTTAAGTTGATCAAATTGGGAAGATGGATATACTCTGCTGCAGTACAAGTCGTGGCCAAGACTGCAGACCAAACTGGTAGATTCGAGATTGGTAGCAACGGATGTCAGAAGAGAATTTGGACCAGATAGGATGCGTCTGTGGTGAGTTAAAATGGTATAGTCACTGATTGGAATGGCGCTCACGTAGGGTGACATCATGAACTCCTTTTTGTCACTGGCACTCATCTGCGATTCCGCAACTCTACGTGCGCTCAAAATGAATTTGGGGAGGTAGGTGATCTGGCCATTCTCAAGTTCGAGAACCACAGATCGTATAGTAATGCCGAATTTAGTTTTTGTTAGAGCCATATTTTTTATAACTTCCGGATACAAATAAGCGTTCTGCAAAACTTTGGGCTTGAGCTCGTTGGAAAAGGCATCAACTTCAACAGCGGACGTAGAGTACCGTTCATTAGGTGCCAAAGATTCGTAAAGTTCGATGACACCAATTTTTTGTTCAGGTACCGGCTTCGTGCTGAAGTAGGTATATATCACCCAATTTTCACCAAATACCAAGTTAATAGGAACTCGTAAGTCTATGCCATCATCATGTGCCACTGAATAAACAAGCTCCCCTGTCACCGTATCGACAATACGCAAAGTAAAGGCCCCACCAACATCTTTACCAGTCACGTAAGCAGCCAAATGAGGGTACAAGTATTTATACAGAACGCTTCTGTCCCCAAGAATATTACCCAAACTAACCGATAAATCTTGTTCTCTAAACGCGAAACTCAATATTTGCTCATCCCCCATTTGAAGACCCCATGTTTTTTCAATACTATTATTCTTGAACACAGAAGCACCCAAGTAGGTTTTATTATGATTCAAAAAGTAAAACTCCTTATCGGCTGGAATGTCGGTACGGCTCATTAAGATACCCGGATCATCAGTTTCCAGGTAAATATATCCGTTCTCAAGTGGCTCCGCTTTCAGTAATGATGGCCCTTGAGTCCTTTGCAAAAGGAATGGCTCTCTCTGAATTGCGCTCACTTCTAATATAAGAGAGGTACCCGATTTACAGTAAACCTCTATTTCGGTATCCATCATCACCGCCTGTATGGTTATGATATCTGTGAGTCCTGTTTCAATAGACCAGATTTTTTTTCCGGTGCGGATATCCAAGTTTGCGATAGTACCTCTGTCGGTAGCTACGATCAGAAATTTCAGCAGGCCAAAATTCACATCTTTCTGTAATATAGTGGCCTCGTCGTCTTCTTCGAAAAGGTTTTTAACGATATTCCCAACAGAAAACTTATGGGCCATCAGATATTCTTTTAACCGCAGGAGGGTTTGATTTACCCGAAACTTGTAGGCCTCTAAGATAGTCATGGAATCCTCCTGGGACACTTCGGCATAAATCTTTGAGATCGTCGGGTCCTTTGCTGAGATAAAGGTAGAAGCGATGATATTGGTCAGCGATTCGTCTCTCACCCAAGTCTCAGCAAGAATATGATTTTCGAACTTCGAGAAGTTGTAGAGTCCGTCATTTGTGGAAATCATGAGCTCATAATTCCCATCTTCAGAGCTGTTAAAATATTCGACGCGATTGAATGCCTGTGGCAACTCTTGAATAGAGATCACAAATTGCTTGGCCTCATCGAGAATTTTCATTTTCCCATCTCTTACCTGAATCAATGACATGTCAGGTATGCAATTAGGTTCGAAAACGAAATTGGTTTTGTGCACTTCAAAACCGTCAACAGAGTCAAATGCTTTATACGCATTATCAGCGGTTTGCAAAACCACAATATTGTCTTCGGTCAACATTGCATCGGTTGCATGGAAGTTTAAAGGTAGTCGATCCACGAGCTCACCGCTAGTCTTGTCGACCCACGACAATAGGGAGTCATCGCCAATCATTGACAGAATGAGAAAATGATCGTTTGAACTGTCATTAGACGCTGGAAAGACGCATTTGTAGCGGCCAATGTTGCTTTTCTGCCAATCTATGTTGTTCACTTGGTCGTCAAAGATAGCCCAAACATGCGGCAAGTTAATGACGGTCAGAAGTGCCGTGTAAAGCAGAAAAGACCATATTTTGCTCATCTGGCTCTCGCAGCTAGCACCTGAACGGACAACACACTTTTGTATGTACTTTTTAATGCTATTGAATAAATATGGAACGGCCTTGGTAGATTGAGCGACATCCAAATCGAGTCATGTGGCACGGTGCGCACGCTGACGCAGCATTCCATACTCACTCAACGGCTCTCCTCCTCAGAACTTTCGTCGTTATTATCGAAGTAGGAAGTGTCGCTGCCTTTTTCTATACTGGGGTCATTGCCCATCAAAACGGTAGGCAAGAACTTGATGCTCAACGACGTTTCTAAGGCCAAATCTAACCAAGGATTAAATGTGGACCACGTTTCGAAAAGATCGATCTCCTCTGGGGCTCGCAAATTGGGATCGAAAATTATTCCTTTCAGAGTCCCTTGGCGTGAGCCATTCGTAACTGGTATGCTATGCTTAGGTGCAGACTCCATGAGAGAATGGACGTTCTCCCTGACTTGTGCATTCTGCTTTTTAAGTTCCTCAACTTCTTCTGGTCCATGTGCGATAGCTCTCCCTAAAAGCTGATTGGTTACATCTTTAGTGTGTCTCTTGCTGAAAAAGTCTGTCATCTCCAGGTGGTACTCAAGCCTATCCAAGTATTCCGTAAACGACATTGGTTTGTATTCCAGGGGCCCAAACCAGGAAACTATCCAATTGTCAGCTTCGACTGCTGCCCGTGCAAAAGCTACACTTTGTTTCACCTCTGGTGTGTTCAACGGCAAAACGTTCCCATTGACCGCGTCTTTGACCCTAAATTTTGTAGGATCGATGCCTTCATGGTAATATTTTATGATGTCGTTGAAGAATTGTTTCTCACGAACTGAGCGAGCTTCCTCATACCACGGGTCATACTTCAATATCGTTAGTCGGCATGCCTCCAGCAAGGATTGACTTAGTAATACAGAACCGCAAAGTAAAAACATCGACCTCTTGAATATAGTGAATTTTGCGGAGTTAAAGAAACTTGTCGAGCCCGTAGGTCCAGTTCTGTGGAAAGAGTGTGTACCTCCAAATGTAGTCCCCGTGTGATTTGTCACATAAATTTTACCGCGTGAGGTAGAGAATCGATTCAAACTGGGAAACTCGGAAATATCTCTCTTTGAAAATTGACTGCCGGAAAGCCTAAACTTTCTCATGCAATAGAGCCCAAACAAAGTCTGTATACCGACCAAGCTCCATAATCCGGTTCTATTGTCAGATGCGGGGACTAGTGGTCCCCAAAGTCGCAGGCCAAGACTAGGTCTCGCGTAGAATTCAATTGTCTTATCTTCACTGGGTTTCTCTGGGTCCTCCTTCTGCACCAATTTTGACCGATTGGGATTCTTAGAACCATCTGGTGGGGAGTACAAACCCATTATGTATACAACTACTGCGTTTCTGGCTTTAAGTTAGTGTGAAATATTCAGGTATTTTTCTCTGATGTAATAAATAAGTGAAAACTCTAAGTTGAGATGGCATGGTACTCATCGATAAAACTCAAAACGATATACCATGAAATTGTTGACTTTTATGTAGCGGTTACGTGAACTATAATTCGTCGTGTTTGAGATCCTCCTCTTCAATAGCATCAATCTCTTTTTCCACCTTGTCAGCAGCTTCCTGAGCTTGCTTAGTAGCTAAGATAGCAGATCCGTTAACACCATGGTGGCCCTGTTCCTGAATGAAAGTCAAGAAAGATGCAACGTCTCTACCGCCTTGGTACACCACTGGAGTCGCCTTCTTGCCGGCAGGATAGAAGAGAAGAGTTGGATAGCCTTCCAAGTCGACGTTGACATCATTCAAAGTGGCGTCTAAGTTTGCAATAACAATTTTGTTCTTAGCATCTTCATCAGAAGCGTAGATATCGGCCAACTCCTCGTAAATAGGTGCCAATCTCTTACAGTGACCGCACCATGGTGCGTAGTACTTGACAAGAACGTCTTTATCCTCATCGTTGACAATTTGGTCATGAGTCTTACCGACAATTCTAAAAACGCTGGACTCTTGGACTTCTGGAATATCTTCTGACTTTACGATTGCTTCCAGTTTCCCGCCAACAAAATCCTTGATAAATTTAGAAATGTCGGAAGTCTTCAACTCCAATGGCTTAGTCAAGGCAGCAAATTTTTCTTCGCTTAACTGGGGCATGCCGTACTTTAAGTTGGTCTCAACATCATGGATAACAAATAGAGGAAATTGTTCTTTCATGTTAAGGTTTTCAGCGTGTCTGCCAAACATGGATGCATCTAATCCCACAAAGTTGATCTTACCTCTGTGTTCTTTGCCCAATTTGGTGAAAAAACTCTCGAAGTTCGAACGCTCTTCAGGACTGGAGTAGAAGAAGTAGGCCAAAGGCAAATTGGCGCCCATGTATGATTGGAAAGTCTCACCATTGATCTCACCAAAAAAGGGCTTCGTTTCAATCTGAACCCAGTCGACCAAGTGCGTTAGGGAGTTATTCTTACCTTCGAATCTTATTGGTTCTGCATCCTGGGGTAAATAAATGGATAGTTGTGGCTTGCTGTCGCCTTCATTGTACTGAACAAATGTGAAATCATCCCTGAAAAGATCTGCAAGCTCGTAAAAGGTTTCATTCAAGCCTGAGACGCCGCCATCGACGATAACAGCAGATGAAGACTCAGCCAGAAGGTCTTTGAAATCATCAGCGCCCTCCTCTCCGGAGATTACTGTGACAGGAGGCATCGACTGGGCAATCATGTAGGAAATGATGGATTGGGAAGTTCTCCCACCTTGATACTCACTTGGCGCGTCAACCTGGTGATTTTTGAAGACTTTAAGAGTTGGATATCCTCTGATCCCTTGCTGCATACACAAATCTTCTTCTTCGGTACAATCCACTTGAGCTAGTGGAATTTCTTTACTTTCCAAAGCTGCTGCGGCCTCCACGTAGTGAGGAGCCAGTGTTTTACAGTGGCCACACCATGGCGCGTAAAACTCCGCCAAAACCAGTGGATGTTCCTTAATAAATTCGTCAAAGGTCTTGGCTGTAAGTTTCACAACTGCAGAACCTTCTGGTGCAGTAGCTTCCTGTTGAGCATTACCCAAGGCTGCAGTCAGCGCTGCAACCCCTAGGAGAACCTTCTTAGACAATTGCATCTTGATGTAAGAGACTAATTGAATGTCAGTAAGTCGATCAAGGTAAATCCAGTTCTGACAGGTAGTGTGGCAAACGCCAGGTTCAATTTATAGGAAAAATTGGCGCCACGTAGCGAAATCCACATTCGTTCATGGTGACTATGTGATGACACAGGTTGTTCCTCTCGTTAAGGTGTTTGAATAACCTGCCAATTGCTTGGAGAGCGACTGCGATCGTCGCCAATCGTCTGGCATGTTTAGTACGATTACATATTTTAGAATACTGTTATCTTAGTTGTCTTCAAGGAAAATAATGCATGTAAAATAATGACAGTCAAGCGAGTAAACCCGGCGTCTTCCATGGTAATTATAAGGCCCGATTTAACATGAGCGTTCTTTGAGGGAAATTTGAGGTGCTTCATTTGTCTCGAGGAAAACCCGAAGACACCCGAAAAAATCCCAGCATCAATTACATTGCATCTCGAGAATCTGTTTTGAGTGATTGGGGTGAAGCAGTCTGCATGTTAATTCCGTCTTGTCCGAGATTTCTCGGCGGGACTGGTCTCCACTGCTCAGACGATATTAGCTATCTGAGTCCTGGTTCTTAGAGGGCGGAGGGGGCGGAGGAGTGGCTTTAACCTTGCTAGACACGGGAGGGCTGGGATCCTTGCCTTCTTGAAAGTAATCCTGTATGGATGCTGATGCTGCATTTGTCGAGCTAGCGTGCTTCGTTTTGCGCTTGTGTACAGGAGGAGGAACGATAAATTGAGAGGTAGGTGGAGGCGGGGTGCCTGAAGCTCCTACAAACGTGCCCGGAGAGCCAGCGGGTATAAAAGAGCGACTTGGAGAGACAGCTTCTGGTACAGTTTGGGGCCCGAGTGCTGCTGCTGCTGTTGCAGTATCTGGATGATCGGGAGGTGACAAATCGACCGTTTGGCCCACAGCAGGAGGTATTCTGTGAAGATAGCCATAGCCCATGTTACACCCGAGTCTGCCGTCACTACCAATGTGGACGACAACTGGCCGAACACATTCGCTGACCGCATTGTAAACATACAGGGCCAGATCTTGGTTGGCCTTGGATCTGAGTATGTCTTGCAGTAGTGTCTCGCCCCCGGTAGCCAACAGGCCCTCCTGGCACCCCACCACGTAGTCTTCGCGCGGCACGAGCCCTCCAACACTCGCTGGGCCTGTCGCATCTGATACCTCTAGGACATGGTAGGTATAAGTGGCTGCGATCAGCGGCGTCCACTGAAGGGTAAACCCCAGGCTAGCAAATTCGCGGTATTCCTGGTCACCAGGTGTATCCAGCGGGACCTCTTCCACGTTTTGTTTCCGCTCTACACGTATGTACTCGGTCCTGAACACACCACCTCTGCCGGACCAGACGTGAACCCTGACACTGGAACCACACGCGGAATTCAGGATGCGAGTAAGTGCGGCAAAATCGGGATAAAGGTAGCCGTGCTGGTTTTGTACCAGAGGGAGGGGCTGGTCGTTGATCCCTACGATGAAATCGAAGAACGACTGTAGTTGCAGCTGCGTTTCGTCGCAGCTCAAGACACGAAGACCCTGCAGAGTCTCATTCGTGTGAATTCCAGGCACGAGTAGATGAGACGGTATACTCTCGAAGTACGAGTCCAAACCTCCGCCGACGCCGATCGTATCCGAGACACTTTGTTCGAAAGTTTTGACGATATTTTTGGCGATTCTGAACATTATCGCTGTAAGAGATAATTCAATGCTGCCAGCTGAGCTCTGTTGCCGATAGCAGATGTAACACCGATAGTAGCACCGACAGTAGTAGCGACGTTGTCTAATCCGAAAAGACGATCTATTGGTTTGAGCTCTGGTAGGGTGTGCTTGGCCAGCCCGCCCCGTCTGCCAGTCAGGTGCTTAATCGGTTCCGAGACTTATTCGAGAGTACATATGTACTCGGACAGGCGCGGGATTTTGAAATTGCCGAGTACATTCTTTAAATTTCCAATGTGTGGGGTGCAGTGTACTCGAGAAACTCCTCGTCGGATGCCGATGGGTGTCACCAGGTGTTTGCTCCAGGCGACTAGATAGATAGCTCTTGTTCGGCAAGCCGAGGGCTGAAATATCCGGCCTATATAAGGAGGACTGGTAAGGACGAGAAGTCAGCATTGTTCAGGAACTTGGCCCTCATTTCGTAGGTTGAAAACCATCCATTTATTGTATAGGAAGTTGATCGTTGGCTAAGAATTATCTATATCCTATTTTCTACATCCTACATCCTATATCGCATTTTCTACTCAAGAGTTGACTTGCTAGCTATCTGTTATTTCATCACATAGATATGTCTTTCGACAAAGTACATCAGGAAAAACATGCAGTTCTTTCCAAGGCTGTTGACGAGGTGTGTGAGGCATTCACACTAACGTCGGAGAAACTACATGAACTCACGGACTTCTTTGTAGCCAGCATGGAAAAGGGGTTGGGGGAGGAAAAGGAAGACGCAGAATATCGCGGGTTGCCAATGATTCCCACGTATGTGACAGGTCTGCCCAACGGAACAGAAAACGGGATGCTACTGGCCGCAGATCTTGGCGGCACCAACTTCCGTGTGTGTTCGGTGGAGTTGCAGGGAAACCATAAATTCTCGCTCTTGCAGATGAAGAGCAAGATCCCGGAAGAATTGCTGGAAGACGACTCTGTCACGAGCGATCAGCTTTTTGGGTATCTGGCACGGCGCACACTGGCATTTATCAACAAGCACCACCCTGAGTATTTGCAAAACAAAGAAAAACTGAAGCTTGGATTCACTTTCTCGTATCCCGTGGACCAGACGTCTCTGTCGTCGGGCACGCTGATCCGCTGGACCAAGGGTTTCAAGATCAAAGACACCTTGGGCGAGGACGTCGTTCAGCTGTACCAAAAACACCTAGAGGCGCAGGGTATGCCCATGATTCGCGTGGTGGCTCTCGCCAACGACACCGTGGGCACCTTTCTTTCCCACTGCTACTGCTCCGAAAACAACGGATCTCTTACCTCGGGTGAAATTGTGGAACCAGTCATGGGCTGCATTTTCGGCACCGGCACCAACGGTGCATACATGGAGAAGATCGAGAATATCAAAAAGTTGCCCGAGAAAGTGCGCCAAGAGCTGCTGCAGGCTGGGAAAACCCACATGTGCATCAACACCGAATGGGGCTCATTTGACAACGACCTCAAGCACTTGCCCACCACCCGATATGACATTGACATTGATCAAAAGTTCTCCAGCAATCCGGGATTTCACCTATTTGAGAAACGGGTTTCGGGGATGTTTCTGGGCGAAATCCTGAGAAATGTGCTTGTTGACTTGTACCGCAAGGGCGTAATTTTCCGCCAATACCCCTCTGAAGAAGCTCTGCCACACAGATTAAGAACACCATTCGATCTCTCCTCGGAGGTCTTATCACACATCGAAATTGATGATTCCTCCCAGCTGCGCGAAACAGAGCTGTCAATCTTACAAAGCATGAGACTGCCCACGACGCATGAGGAGCGCATTGAGATTCAAAAGCTTGTCCGCGCCATTTCCCGCAGATCAGCTTATCTCGCAGCTGTTCCTATCGCTGCGATCTTAACGAAGACTGATGCTTTGAATAAGAGATACCATGGGGAGGTAGAAATAGGGTGCGATGGGTCAGTAGTTGAATACTACCCTGGGTTCCGGTCGATGATCCGGCATGCTTTAGCGTTGAGCCCTATTGGGCCAGAGGGAGAGCGGAAAGTGCACTTGTGCATTGCCAAGGATGGTTCAGGGGTTGGTGCTGCTTTATGTGCACTAGTGGCCTAACCAGATTAATTTGCCAAGTAGTGCTAAAGGCTGCATTTAAAGTACATAAAAACTACGCAACGGTAGCCTGTATAAAATGGACTGAGCTCGAAAACTAAAATAAATGAAAGACTGAATTGTCAGCAATTTGGCTTGATAGTTTGCTATTCATTCTCATAAACCTGTTCCGTATTCATGTGAAGGGTCCCCAGCTAATATTAATAAATATCCAGTCCATACCCTAAAATTAATATATAAGCTGTAAACTTTAAATTTAGGGTCTTAGGATCTTGACCTCGTTGAGGAACAATAAAGTATGCCAGTGGAATTCGGCAGCAGTAAGGGCAGCCTTACAAGGGAAGGTGTGTTCATTCCAGCTTATCAGCACAGACCTCCACGATCGCCACCAATGTCAAATGAAGACCTAGAGTTCTCCAGAAGTCCGTTTGATAAGGTTCAACTTACTAAACTTCTTATTGACACCCTGCATGAAATGGGATATCCCGAGTCAGCAGTGTCCTTGCAAAAAGAAAGCGGAGGGATTGAGGTAGAATCGGGTAGCATACAGATGCTGTTTTCGGCCATCAAGCACGGCCAATTTGAAGTCATTGACCTAAGGATGCTCGTTAATCTGCCATTGCGCCGCGAGAACCTTCAGGCATGGCTTTCGCACGAAGACCTGAGTTTGTCGCAAGAAATTGATACACACAGTTCCGAAACCACAGTTCGGGGTGACGAGGAGAACGCCATGAAAATTGACAACATTATATCCCGCAACACTAATTGGAACCGCTTCTTCAACACAATGCAGCAAGAACTTTCGGTTTTAGAGCCTTTGGTTCAGCGCATGGCTGATTTTGATGTCAGGGCGCTGAAGAGTCTCTTGGATACGGTTGAAATACTGGTTTTGATCAACAAGCAAGTTTTCCTGGAACTCATGTTCGAACAACAGGATTCATCGCTGGCGGTGTTCTTCTTGCGCGCAATATTTCGAAAGTTTATCCAACTTTGGGAGTCTTTGCTAATGTACCAAGAAAGTTCTTATGCTCTAACTCCTGACGCATTGCTGAAACAAATGACAAGTATACTGACATTCCCCCTTGATTCTGGGCAGCTTTGTGATGTCTGGCCTGGCAATGTGGAAAAGTCAAGGGAACTGCTCATAAGATCCATTTCCAAGTATATTGATCCAAATGATTTGGTTCCACGCGGAAGGTTGCTGACCTTACTAAGTCAAGCCATCAAGTACCAAAATTCGCAAGACGTGCTCAATTTTGATGACGACGACTACGACGACGACGTTGACAACAACAACAACAGTAATAACAGTGGTCATTCGGTTAGAAGCGGTTCTCGGCATTATAATTTACTCCAAGACAATAGCTCTACCTCGCACAGAATCTCGTTTGATACTGAAAAAATGCTTACCCAGAATGCCGATGAAATTTGGTATCTAGAGTTTTCACCGGATGGTAAGTATCTTGCTAGTGCCTCTGCTGACTCTTTGACGGATCGAAAAGTCTTGATATATGATGTAGAGAGGGACTTTCAAGTATACAAGGTACTCGGCGGTAATGATCAGTGCGTACTGTACTTATCCTTTTCTCCTGATAGTAGATATTTGGTTTCGTGCCCATTCAATGAAGAAGCAAAGGTCTATGATATTCATCAAAAGGGGGAGCCTACAGATCTAAACCAGGACTTCGAGGGTGCGCTGGTTGCAGAGATCATACAACCATGTGATTCTTTCAAAATATATGAAGCCGAAGGTACTCCTAACGGCAACTCTCCTCGCATTTGGTGCTGCAGCTGGTTTCACACGGAGTGGAACAGGGGCCGTTTTGCTCTTGGTTCACCTGATCGAGATGTGATAGTTTATGACATTACTACCAAGACCATCCTTTGCAAACTCTCGCAGCTCATGAGCTCCACCACAGGAGCTTCACAAGAACAGTTCCCCAGAGTTCACGACCTTAAAATAACGCATGATGACAAGTATCTAATTGTCATGGCGCATGAGTTTTTCGTTGACACGTACGACGTTTCGCAGTTGCCCGCAGTGCACAGTGTTGAGAGTATAACCGACACTAATTTGGACATACCAGGGTGTCGCGTGTCTAAGGTCTCCCGTTTGAATGTTGGAAAGAGAATGACTTGTCTAACAATTCCTCAAGCCAAAACTTTTTGCGAATCAAATGATTCTCTTGTTTTGATAAACGTTCAACCTCATGAACTACAGCTGTGGGACTTCAAAGAGCAAATCCTTGTACAGAAATACTATGGTCAAAGGCAACTGCAATTCATTATAAGATCCTGCTTCGGATATGATAATAAGCTGGTTGCAAGTGGTTCGGAGGACGGAAAAATATATATTTGGGACCGGTACCATGGTAATATTGTGAGTGTATTGAGTGGGCACGAAACTGAAAGATCTTTAGGGCGAGGAACTACTAAGACATTTGGAAGAAATTGTAACATTGTCGTTTGGAATCCCGTCAACAAAAAAATCTTTGCATCTGGGGGAGATGATGGTCTTATTAAAATATGGAGGGTTGTTAGAGGCTAAATAAAGGTGTAGCGAAAAGGGGTTTCCATAGTTAAATCATCATCAGTCATTCAATGTTTGTATGTTACTCAGCTCTTGAGCTTCTTTCTTACCTCTTTCCACGTCCAGCATACTGAAAATTGGCAAAGAGACCAGCAGGAGGAAGAGTAACAGGTAGAACGAGTATCTGATGTTGTGGGTCTTATCCGTTATCAAACCAGCCAGAAAGGGTCCAACTATTGAGGATCCCTTGTCAGTGACACTGAAAAGGCTGAAAAATGTAGATTCTTTACCGCTCGGAATAATCAAGCTAAAAATGGAACGAGACACGGCAGCTAGCCCACCCATTGCAATGCCGTACCATATAGCTAGCATATACATTTCACCGGTATGACGGAGGCCAATGGAACTAAAAAAGAATCCGATGCATCCATATAGTGGAATGAACCCAGCCCAGCAAATAATGGTCACCATCATACGAGGTGGTGATTGCTTGAAATAGGAGGTGAGGATTTGAGGTATAAAAAATGCACCTACGATGCCACTTATCAGTGACAAGATGCTGACCAAAACTAGCCCTGTAGTGCTCATACTGAGTTCAGTTTTTGCAAACAAAATGGCTGTCGAGTTGATAGTCGTGATCGAATCAGATATAATGAACCAACCAATCAGAAAGATCACTACGTCTTTCAGCAGACTAGCGTGCCTTAAAGCTTCCAATAAAGATTTCCACCCATAGGTCATATATTGGATAGATGATGACAAGTGCATCTCATGTGTGTCGACCAACGGTGGCAAAACATCCTGAAGTAGCCATACAAGAGGGATCTGCAAAATCAGCCACCAGAAGCCCACCAACAGTACTGCGCTCTGGATGCTATCATGCGTTTTGCTCATCTTTATCAAAAAAATGGAGCCAATCTGAACTAGCAAAGCCCCGAAATACCCAAGGCCCGAGCCACGGCCACTGGTGATCGAGGTAATTTGCTCAAGGTCGCCATTCTTATGCTCCGAATTGTATTGAACCAGGTCGCGTGCGAAAACTGGCAGCAATGAATTGCCTACAACGTTAACGACGCCATAACAACAATTTGAAAGAATGGCTAAAACCGCAAGGGAATAGTATTGCGAGGAATCTAATTGTGATATGGCGATGGTAGATAGGGCACCGACAATCCCAAAGCCAACCATTACATTGCTTCTGAGTTTAACAGAATTCCACATATCAACCATCCCTGAGACGGAGATTACCAACACTGCCTGGAAGAGCACGCTGAGAGAGAAGGTATATAGTGCGAAGCTCGACGTATCGAGATATAACGTGTTATTAAAAATGCCCAGTACGCATTTTTGGTCTTGCGTAACACAGTTGAGAGAATGATCGTCAACAGAAACCCCGTTTATTCTTGCAAATTGTTCCAGTAGAAGGGGAACGTATGTCGAAACGGCAGATACAATAAAAGGCTCACTTGAGAAGCAATAGAGATACCAGCCTAGGATATTGTTTGATGATTTCCTATCTCTTTCCGGACGATTAATAAGCTCTTCATCGGACGTGACAGCCTGGTAGTTCATGCTTTCTGCCATCCAACTGCTCTGGCTGATTTTGTTGCAAGGGCATTAGGGAAGATCATCTAGTTTTATTGAGAAACAGTTAATTTCGAACTGGGGAAACAATTAGTCAAACGGCTCGGAGACTGACTAGAGAAACAACTGAATGGCACGGTCATAATTGGCGAAGTCACGAAATAACTATACTGCGTTGAACTGAGGTTTTGAAGCATCTGTTTGATCAACTCGACACGCATATCAAGAGGTCCATTAGCGTAGGTACTTTATCGTGAAATGCAGTGACTAATTGGCGGAGCTATCTGCCGCGTGTACACGGTCAGCTCTGAGTGATAAGGGCCGTGCATCGATGAAACCATGAAACAGCGTTCATCTTGCAAATAAGAGTGAATATAGGCTTGAGTACAAATGAGTTGGCTAAACGGGCTAGGTACATGAACAAAAAACAAACTGCAATTACAAGTGAAAAAAAAAAAAAAGGATTAGGTTGACGCAGATGGGTGCGATGGAATTATAGGCTTTCCCAGGTACGTCAGGTATTGATGAGACTCGCCTGGTTGGATTTGAACTGGTTTAAAATCCGGCTATGGCGTGGTCCACAAAAAAAAATAATATTTTGGGATGAAACTGATTTAAACGCTCTGATAATGATTTTAGAATCTATGCTCTCCATTGTTTCGTCCTGCTTAGCAGGAGAACATAGAAATTGGAGCCATGACCATGCAGCTATGGTACAGATAAGGATCTCGGTCGGCTTGGGTACAATTTTTTTAATTTTTTTGGGGCTTTTTCTCAAAGGGTTTGGGTAGGAGGGTCTCGCGCTGACTATGGTAGGTCAATGCTGGTTAGTTGGTTTCAACATTTCCTTGTACTTCCGGTTCGGCATGATAGGGTTCATTATGCTGGGACTCAGGTACAGCTGGAGTAGGGTCAAATACCGGTGGTTCGATACGGAAACAATCCAAGTCGCTCTCGACCAAAATCCTTTGATTGGAAGTTGCGCAAGGCTCTTCTTGCTCACCTTCTTCTGCTTTTCCTTCTTGCGAAACCCACTGCTGCCAGCTTTTAGACCGCACTAAATAATTGTCGAGCTTGTTTTCAGATAAGTCCTGTTCACCACGCTGGGCGACGTTCACGGTTGCATGCTCGTTGGCAACAATTTCTCTCAAAGCACCCAAGATTAAGGTCTGGTCGCCGCCGAAGGACATGTTGACAATACGGTAAAACTTGGCGATGAGAGCGAGGGATGCAAATCCTTGCTGGTCGAATTGAGAGCGTAGGTAATCGTCTTTCGCTAAATTTTCAGCACTGAAATAGTATTCAATTTGCCTGGCAATGTTGTTAACAGCGACAAATGGGTGTGGTGGTTGCGAAAGATACATGTCATTGGGAGCATTTCTGTGATTGAATTTGGGACGGTAACCAAGGTTATGAGCGCGATTGGAAGGATGTTGGCGAAATGGACCATATGAGTGCCTGGATGGATAATGTGGATGTGACTGCGACGGCCTGAAAGAGCCGTGGCCGTCTGTTTGATTCCCCTGGTGAAACCTTCTTCTAGGAAGGCCGTTACTTTGGCCGTGTGGATGAGGTCTTCTGTGGAACCCGCTCTTAGGCTGATGTGGTTGAGACTGGAAAGCCTCCTTGGTGGTTTCACCTTCATTGTTGGATCGCGATGGCTCAGTGGCGTTTTGGCCAGGGGTCGTCTCGTCCGCGGCCGCACCAGAGCCCGAATGAGACCCAGCCGCTTCAGAACCGGAATCGGTGTTGTCCGCAGCCACGGCTGGGGTGATCTTTCCGCCCGCTACGTCCTCAGTAGAAATGTCTTTGTCCGCGGTTTCCGGCTTTTCACTGGTACCCACTTTCTTGGGCCTGGAAGTGGCAGAACCGCCACTGCTGTTGATTTGTGAAGCATTGCCTCTGCGGGTCTTCTTGCCGGACTGTGGTTTCCTGGGCCCAGAGCTTCCGCTGCCATTGCTGCTACCACTATTGCTGTTTCCGTTGTTTCCAAATCGCTTGGGACCTGAAACCACAATCGAGGCCTTCATGGGAACCCATTTTTCCTTGCCGGTCGATTTTATCGCCGGCCCTTGCATGCTAGTCTTTTCCCGTCTCTCCAACTGCCCGACAGCTTCTTGAGCCGACGGCCATTTACCTGACGCTGGAGCTGAGCCCACAGCGCCCAAAGATTTCCAAGGCGAAGTCGTGGGCACTGGCGCCGGCGACAAAACGGGTTGTTGGGGCTTGGTCTCCTCTTCCACCGAAGGGGTAGCCGCAGATTCAGAAATAATAGGTGTTTTAGCAGGTGAGGACATTGTGTGCGCTTATTGATTTAAGAAGTTGCCAAGCGAATATGCGATGAGCTGGTGGGCGAGTCAGTGAAATCCAATCAAAAAGCACAAATCTCGTATTCCTTCGAGAGCTTTTGAATCTTACTGGAGCTGTTATTCGCGAATAATAACAACAATACTACCAATTGCTGGCTCTTGTAGTGTTGAACTTCTTTACTTGCTCTAAGCTCATCGCTTGAAAGTGATCGTCCAAAATTTTTTTCCAAATTTTTTTTCAACTTGGCGTGTGTTCTGTCGTTGTCGTCTAAATGATGATTGAAATCATCTGCGATGAGCTTGCTAGCGGATTGAATTTATGGATTGGAATGAAGAATAAGAGAAGCTGGAAGCCAAGTAACAGTGAAGAGCCGAGTTTAACTTTGAGAGTAGACAGTTTAAGTTAGGAAAGGACTGAAATACGCTTGAATAACAGCAGGGTCTCATTTAGTTAAGGTTTGATCCGCAATAGGGCTATTGGCTAGTTTTGTGGGCGATCTCGGCATATAAGATCGACAAACTAGATAGAGGTCGTTTCTGGTTTCAGGCGTTAGCTAGCACAAAGAAAGGCACAGCTAACTGTTGATGCACCGTGGCTGGAAGCATTGTAGTTCCGCCAAACGACTCAAATTAGATCTAAACCAGTGCAAGCAGCAGATGAACTATCACCAAAACGGCAAGCGAAGCCACACCCAAGAGGCGGGGGGCATCTATGTGCGGGGAAACACAGTTCCCCGCGGGCCTGGCGGTGTCAGTGCCTACTTCCGGGCGGCGGCCATGGTGGCCAACGATAGTGGGAACTCCAAAGCCCGGATGCTAGAGAACCCGCATTTTCGGGAAGTTGCGTCGGTCTCTTACATGCCACATCCAGCCAGGACGGCGTATATCGAATCCTACTTGCAAGCCATCGAGGCCTCGTATGTAGAGCAGAACATGCGGTCCAATGCTGAGCTGGAAAACAAGCTGGATGCTTTCAAAGCCCGGATACAGGCGCCTTCTGCGGATTCAGGAGAGTCGCAGGAGGCCGCAGAGAGTAAATTGGAAAAGGTGCTGCGGAAAATATCCAGCGATCACACGCCGAAGATAAGTGCGCTTCCTAAAACCTCGCACTTTGCTTACCTCAGAGATGCCATCCGCTCGCTTGGCGGCCAAAAAACGATATGCTTGTGTGTGGACGTCGAGGCATTTGAGCGCAACACCAACGTGGTGACAGAGATCGGGATTTCCATCTACGATCCACGCGAAAGCTTGTTCTCGACGGTTCCCAAGTTCAGGACCTACCATTTGATAGTTAGCGAGTCGCTGAAGCTGCGCAACGGGCGGTTTGTATGCGATTTGAAAGACTGTTTTTTGCTGGGCGAGAGCCTGGTGATGTCGTTGAACAACTGTGTCAAATTCATCCAAACACTAATAAACTACTACATGATCCCGCAAACCGCTGCAGAGCTCACCTGGGAGCGCGCATTTGTCGGCCACAATGTGAAGGGGGATTTGAAGTGGCTCTCTAGTATCGGCGTGAACATACCGAAAGACGTCGACTATAATGCGGACCAACTACAGAACCCGAACCGCATACAGGTGCTGGACACGGAGCGTTTATTCAAAAGTCTCTACGGCAGCAAGGGATCGAACCTAGGGAAGATCTTGCGTCTGTTCGAGGTCCCGCACGCCTTTTTGCACAACGCGGGAAACGATGCTTATTTCACATTGAAGCTACTGCTCCACATGTGCGATATACACTACCGGAAGCAGTTGCACATGGACGATTTTTACGCGATAGCGCACAGGATAGACACCTGGAACAAGCGGGACTCCGCAGAAGCCAAAATATTGCCTTTGTCGTATGTCAAGGCAGCCGTCGAGTTCACGGACAGCACCGTGAAGCGCAAGACCGTGCACCAAACGGAGTTTGGGGGCTGCTTGTGGGTGGACGATCCCATCGCCGCCATTACCAAGGATGAATAGAGCGGGGGATAAAACCGGGCAAGAAGCGTGCAAGACGGAGAATGTCTACGATGCCAGCTGCCGAGCGACAGTGGTTAGGAGGCAGAAAGCGCGGCTACGGCGTTAGCCTAAGTGAGTGGAGCGCACGTGAGCATAGACGAAGGGAGTACAGACGAAGTGAGTATACTTTAAGCGAGAGTACTTTCAGTGAGTATAGCTCAAGTGAGTATACCTCAGGTGAGCAGCATGGCCTATTCCGTAGTGTGTGTACATTATCTAAGACAAACCTTACCATACCCCAATCACGTGACGCTCAAAACCTGCCTCGTGACTTCAAAATCAAAGTCACGAGTGAGGTCACGGGTGCAGACGAGTACCGACGGACATCCGAGTACATCTCTCTCAGCGACCTCATCTCACGTGCACAGCACGTGCACACTCGCGTCCAGCCCGCGACGTTGCGAGCCTTTTCGCGTTTCCAGGGGTACAGCTCCAAGATTTACCGTGCATTATGCGGCCACATGCGCCCTCATGCAGCCGTTTTGGGTACTTGCACACAATCGACGCGTCTGGAATGGCTGGCACCCGGCGAAGAGGACCAGCCTCCCGCAAAGGCCAGCAGTGGTGCATGCATATGGATACATACTGCTGCGTCAATATACACAAAAGTAAACAAGGAGGTGCAGCCATCGCCCAATTGGCCCACGCGCTTCTGATTCTAACACCAAACCAGCGACAGCAGCCGTGGATGATATCCGTTTTGGGATGGCACTTCCCGTTTAGGAATAGTTTGCTCGTGTCTGTGGGCTTGTTGGAGATAAGCAGAGATTTTCAGTGGCGGGCCGCCCAGGACTATAAAAGTAGACAAGGAAAGCTCGAGTTTTAGGCTGTTAGCGTACCACTTTCGCCTCCTTTTTGTTTTTAAAGACAGTACCGATTAGCGCTAACTCAAGAAGCAATGGTCTCTTACAAACTTGCCCTAGGTCTTTTGGCCTCCAGTGCTTTGGCTAAGGCCGCCCAAACTTTCCACGTCAGCGTCAGCTACGAATCTGAATTGGATGTTTCGTACTACTTCCGTGAAGGCAACGATCTAATCTCTATCTCTGGTAGCAACGATGGGTTCGACCTCACTGTCAACTCCGACTCAGATGTCTGCGACATCTTGAAGTCTGGTATGGTTGTCTACAAGGCCGACGACGACGAAGCCGTTTTGGTCAGCTGGAACCAATACCACGTGTTCCACTTGCTCAACTCCGACGGCCAAGAGATCACCTACGGCTCCACCGATGCCCAAACCTCGTGTGACACTGGCTCTTCCAGCAGCGCTGTCTCCAGCGGTGCTTCCTCCACTGCTGTCTCCAGCACTGTCACCGACTCTTTCTCTGCCACTGTTGGTGCCTCTGCCACTGGCTCTTCTGGTGTGTCTTCCGGTGTGTCTTCTTCCACCACTGGCTCTTCTGGTGTCTCCTCTGGTATCTCTTCCACCACTGGCTCTTCCGTCTCTTCCGGTGCTGTCTCTGGTTCCTCTTCTGTCCCAATGACCTCTTCTGTCGTCACCACCACTATCAGCGGTACCGTCACTTCCTACACCACCACCTGCCCATTGTCCTCCACCTCTGCTGCTGCCACTGACTCTTACACTTCTTCTGTTGTTACTGTCACCGAAAGCGGCACTGTCACCTCGTACACCACTTACTGTCCAATCTCGACTATCCCAACTTCCGTTGTCACTGCTACTGAAAACGGTCCTTCTTCTCAAACCTCTGTGGTTACCACCACTATCAACGGTGAGGAGACTATCTACACCACCGTCTGCCCATTGACCGAGACCACTGGTGCCGCCACCACTTCTGCTGAGGCCACCTACTCTCCAATCACCACCGTTTCCACTGTTGTTAACCCAACCACCGTTGTTGAAACCATCACTTCTTGCAAGGACAACGCCTGCTCCACCCACGAAACCTCCAAGGTTAGCCAAGTCACCACTGTTGTTTCGACCACCGTGACTGCTGCTCCAACCACCGAGGCCACCACTGAAGCCACTGCTGCCCCAACCACCGAGGCCACCACTGAAACCTCTGCTGCTCCAGCTGGCACTGAAACCACTGAAGCTGCCGCTACCGGTACCGAAACTACCGCTGCTCCAGCTGGTACCGAAACCACTGAGGCCACCTCCGCCCCAGCTGGTACTGAGGCCACTACTGCCGCCACTGAGACTACCGCTGCCCCAGCTGGTACCGAAACCACTGAGGCTGCTACTACTACCGCTACCGGTACCGAAACTACCGCTGCTCCAGCTGGCACTGAAACCACTGAGGCTGCCACTACTGCCGCTACCGGTACCGAAACTACCGCTGCTCCAGCTGGCACTGAAACCTCTGAGGCTGCTGCCACCACCGCCACCACTGGTACCGAAGGTGCTGCTGCCACTGAAACTGCTGCCGGCTCCACTTCCGCCTCTGGTGTCCCATCTTCTGTCACCGTCAGTGAATACACTGGTGCTGGTGCCATTTTGGGATCTAACGGTGTTTTCGTTGCCATCGCTGCCGTCCTTGCCTCTTTGTTGTAAGTCGGTTAGGTCGGTAATCTACGATACTTATCATATACCCTTTTAATCATATGTATTAAACAAGGACTCTAGTTTCTTGATCAGTTCGAACTTGCTCATCTCTGGTTAGCCTTGCTGAAACTGTTCTCGTCAACTTAATTTTCTGGTGATTACTTGTCATTGTTTTTCTCGGTCTAGACTTAATATTACACAGTATATTCAATAGTTAATCTAGCCCAACACCTTCTTCAATAGAGGGTCTAGCTTGCCGCTGGATTCCAACGCCTGGATGTCACTGTTGCCGCCAATGTGGCTGCCGCCGATAAAGATGTTGGGGACGCTTCTTTGGCCGGTGATTTCCTGCAGGGCGTCTTGGATTTCACCACCTTCCTTCATGGTGTCCAACTGCAGCAAAAAGACTTGCTCTTCGCTCAATTTCTTGTCCTCAAACAACAGCTTGATGGTAGCTTGGCAGTAAGGACAGTAGGTCTTGGACGCAACAAAGATCTTGTTGTCCTTGATGTAGCCTTGAACTTTCTGGACAGTTTCGGGAGAGGCCATTGCGCTAAAAGAACCAAAGAACCTACGAATAAAGTACACCGTGAATACTAAAGCGACAAATACAAAAGCGCTGGAGCTATTCATAAAAACAAGTGAGAGAATATAACATATGTTATGGCACTCACTGCCCATCTATGGTTTATTTCCATAGTCCTTATATACCCAGTTCTCGGGTTAGGGGCGGGTAATTACTAAGAAAGTCACAGAGGAGCAATTCTTCAATCTTAGTCATGGTAGTGGGGCCGGCCGCTCAGAAGCAGATGGTAGCACGTTGTAGTTGGCCCATCTATAGAAAAAACGCCTCAAGAGTGAAGGGCAGTCTCAGCTCGAAAGATCCAACTTGCAATCTATAGTTGTTGATGGGTCGGTCCCGCCTATTACATTGAAGATGATTTCCTCTCGGCCAGAGCCGAGTCTCTCGACTCCAAATGATGATATAAACTATGATCACGATGTACGGCTAATCACTACAAACGGAGAAACACGTGCAGAGCACCTGACCTTCATCCCTTCGCTTCAAAGGTTTATTGCGTTAAGGGCGAACAACCTCTTAAGATACACGAACTAGACCGGTATCTTCGAGAGGTGGCTAAGAAGCGGAAGAAGCGGAAGAAGCGAAAGAAGCGTTTATAACCCAGAGAGTGCAGCTCATACGCATTGGAAGACTTCTGCTGACTTTGCGTAAGGATTGGCATATCTGGTGGTGATCGCTCACAATTTGGCTGTCAGTCAGCATTGCAGCATCAAGCGTTCTTTGTAAAGGACCCGTTCGAACTCGTCGCTCTATTTTGAAGCACTTCCAACCGTCTGAAAAATGGGTTTTCTCTCAGACCATCCACATACGGCCATCACAGACACCATAGAGCGAGTTGTTTCGTCGAACACCTTCACCTTGGAGGTAGAGCTGGCGTCGCTCATCCAGCAAATCGGATCCGGCAAGGGCTCGTACGGCTCAGTAACAAACCAAATTGAGGCCGCTCGGTGTATTCGCAAGAAGCTTAAGTATGGTAACCGATTCCAACAATCGCGCGCCCTGGAGCTGATGGACCTGTTTGTATCGCAGCGCGTGAAATATCCAGAGATGTACAACGACGCCAAGCTGCTAGATCGGCTCCAGGTCATTGCACTACGGTCGGAAACGGATGGCAACGGGGTCCGGTACCATGTTAAAATCGTCAAGCAGTGCGTAGGGTATGTTCTGGGTTGGTTGTCCATGATCGAGGAGTTGGGGCCCAGTCGAAGTTACGATGGGCTCTACCAATTGGGGCGTACCGTGGGATCCAAGTACACTACTCGGGAACGTGCGGAGAGCAGCAGAAGGCGCAGGGATTTTATGAGCGATGAAGCCGACGCCTCGATGCCCATGTCTGCCGATGAGCGGTACCGCATTCCCCGCATTGACATGGAGAAAGAAGCGCCTCGTATACGACTCTTGATCAGCGATGCTCTGGCCACTGCCGTCTCCCTTAAAAACACTTTGAAGACGCTCCCTCCATCTGTCAAGAGCACGGACAGCGAAGAAGCCACCGCGAAATTCGTCCAGGCCCGCGCGGTTCGCCGTAAGGTGCTGAGGTACCTACAATTGGTCACGGAGGGCGAATTTTTGGGCAGTTTAATACATGCCAACGAAGAACTGGTGGCTTCGCTGTCTGGCTACGACGAACTGAGCGGCGACGTTGACGTTTCCGATGAACTGACGATTATCTCTTCGGGAGACGAGGATGAGGACGAGGGAGACGAAGTATCTGCCCTGTCTTCCACGTTTTCTGGGAGGCCCAATCGCGCCGACTCCAATGACCCCTTTGGCGATCAAAACCGCATCTGATTTACACTAGTCATCGGTAAATCCACCTGTAGAGGAAAGCTGCCTACCATGAACAAAATCTCGTGTAACTGTAACAACTAGCCATCTTCATGGGAAGTCGAAAATTTGAATAAACTTGTAATTGAAGTACAAACATAGTCTTCCTAAAATAAGTACACCTGCCATAGTCTTCCTAAAATAAGTACACCTGCCCTCACTTCCCCTCTTTCTTGGTGAAATTCAAGGATACGCTATTCACACAATGCCTGACGTCCTGCGGCAAGCCCAAGCGCTCCTTCCAGCCTTCCCCTTCAAACACATGGCCCAAATGGCCACCACAATTCGCACAACATATTTCCGTTCTCTCCATGTACATTGTTTTGTCCTTATGGTACGTTATCGCGCCCTTCTTGGCCTCCTCATAGAAAGACGGCCAGCCACATTGGGAGTCAAACTTAGTATCGCTCTTGTAGAGGGGAGCGTTGCAATTGGCACAGTGGTACGTCCCAGATTCTTCGTTATGCAGATAAGCACCTGTGTGTGGTCTTTCTGTGTGCTTATCACGCAAAACCAGCAGTTGTTCAGCAGTTAACTTAGGGTTCCAGCTTGGAGAGCTCATCTCGAGACGAATATTAGTAGAGAATGGTCTTAGACAAGGTCTTGAAACAAGAAGAGGTCTTGAAAAGCTGCGGAAACTGAAAGCAGCTGTCCTGAGCATGTACTAAAGAAAGCTTTCCCTTGCCAGGTTTTATATTCTTAGGTTGGCTTTGAAATTTGCTTAGAAAAAGCCAATATTCAGCTCATCTTTATCACTCAGTCTTATTAATCAGTAGATAAAGCACAGGAGCAACGCCGACTGCGCCATGACGACGAAATACCCCACTACCATGAGCTGTACAGAGGCTTTTGACCAACTCAGTGCCTGTTACTCGGTCGGTGGCCAGTTTCGCAACTACTATCGCTACGGTGAGTTCAATGCCTGTAGTAAGCAACTAGAAAAGTTCAAGTTTTGTATTCTACATGGTTCAGATCAAGTCAAAGTCCAACAATGGTTCCGCGATCAGGCTGACTTTAACTCCAAACACAGGGGGAGCTCGGATGACATCTGGGAGCCGAAGAAAGTATAGCCGATGACATTTGTCACCAATAGATCCGGCCAATGTTCGTATACTCTGTAAACATATTTCAATTGTCATTTCCATCCCACACAAATACAACTCGCTATGTACGTATATAAGATCACGAGACACAAAACATTAGTCACATGATACAAAATGTATATCGCGTCATACGAAGATATTGATCACATGACTAGAACAGGTCCTGGCTCTTGTTCCATATATAGGCCATACCACTGCCAATGGATCGGGTCAGCACTGTCGAAGCATTCTTCGAGGAATAAGATTAGCGGTACATACCGTTAGCTACTATGTTAGACGCTACTGACATGGGTACCGAGGCTGGCGCTCCAGAATCTATAAAAAAAGAGGAGCTTCTCGAGTGGGGCGTTGATGAAGTCCTTACATGGTGCGAACAGAAACTGGCTATAGACGAAAAAGAACTCCCACAAATACGAGAGCGTTTTTACCAAAACGCTATCGATGGGCCGTCTGTTCTGGAACTCGACTTAGACGATTGCAAGCAACTCTTGAATGAAGATGCGCAGCTAGCAGTGAAATTGAAGCTCGAAATCAACAGGCTGAAACATCAGGAGCACTCTCAAGAAGAGGACGTGCTGACGATTCTTAACCAGCTTTATTCTACGGTAAGTGAAAAACTGCAGGATTTCCAGGGCCAGTACTCTCGTCTCAGACTTGATGTGCTGGAAGTAGTCAAAAAGGATTCCTATACCTCACAGATACAAAATACCCAGAGCTCCAGTGCTCCGCTTCAGGGCAATAGTCATCAGCCGCAGCACGATTATTTCGAAGGCCATCGCGTAGTCACGCCAGGTTCTCCTAACAACACGATTGCTATGCGTCAACCGCTGAACAGATCAACATCCAGTGCCACTTCGCAACATTTTTCGGTAACTAACAATGCTAGTACCCCTGCTGCTCTTCCCAATACGCAAGCTTCCAGTGGTGCGGGAGCTCCGAGCGGTGTCTCTACCGAACCGCTGAAACATATGAGAGCTTCTAAGGAAGACTCTTGCGAACGAGTCTTGAAGAGCGCTATGAAACGACATGGCTTAAGCGAACAGGATTGGCGGCAATACGTCCTGGTTATCTGTTACGGGGACCAAGAACGAATGCTGGAATTAGAGGAAAAGCCAGTACATGTATTTAAAGCCCTGAAAGAGCAGGGTTTGCATCCTGCCATCATGCTCCGCCAGCGAGGAGACTTTGAAGAAGTCAATGGCGGCTTGACCCCCGGTGGGCGATTGTAGTTTTCATACACATTAATATTTCCGATAAAATGCATTACAACTCCAATGAAAAAAGCTTGATGATTTTATTCTTTACCTAGTATACATGTTGATATAACGTCACTCGAACCCGTTCATCCGTATGGGTTGAACTTCTTCTTGCTCTTCATTTCTTTGATCTTTTCTTGGTCTTGCTTAAACTTCTTCAGCAGCTCGCTAATCTCCTGTTTCTTTTTCTCTCTGATCTGAAATCTATAGAAATCTTGCTTAGCCTTTTTGTCCACCATCGTTGGGGGTTTAACCACTTTTTCATGTTTGAGCAGTGGATTCTTATTGAGAATCTTTTTACGGATTGAGTTCAAATTCTTGGTGTTCTTGCCCACCACCAAAGTGAACCCGTCCTCGTCAACGATGGATGACTGGACCTCCTCTTGGGCTTGCTGTTCTCGTTGCTCAAACAGAGCCATATGTGAGTATATGTCTTCTTTCAAATATTCTGAATCCAAAGGCTTATAAAAATTGACAAAGGTGGTCATCGATGGAGATTCGAAGGTCCAGTTTGCTAATTTTGATGGCTCAGATAGTTGTGAATATTTGCGTAAAGAGCTCCAAGCGTTTTCAAGACTTGCAGAGTCCACAAACTGCAGTAGAGCGGTATTCCTAGGAGTGAACCGCTTTTCTTCAGGACTGTCCGTCGACATCAGGTCGGACGTCAGACTAGAAAGATCAACATCGTTCAAACCAAATTCATCATGGTAAAGTAGCTGTGAAATATGGGCTACGGACCCCGACTGCTCGAAGATCTGAGCCAGGCCCTTCTTCAAATTCTCCAAATGGGTTAGGAGCGGTAAGTTGACCAGAAACAAGCAGTTTTGTTCGAGTTCGCTCTTCGATTGGTGCTTTTTCATAAACATGTAGTGTGCAGGGGGCCTAGCTATGGTCTGCGTTTCTTCATCGCCAGGTCTTTTCAGTCCACTTTTCACTTTATTCGACGGATTCAACTTGAATGGAATGGCCAAAAAGCCATTTTTCATTGAGTCAATGTGAGAAGTCATCTTCCAAAAGCTAACCGGACTCCTCCACCCAAAATTCGATAAAGAGTGTAGGTTCGCGGGGACACTTGTGATGCTTGTTCTCTGGTAGTTGTCGGGTTGACAATACCAATCTGAATGGTGAAAAAAATATAGATCACGTATAACGAGCACAGTCCTCCGTCATTCGACGCCTGGTGTGATTTATTGGGAACTACCTTGAGCAAGAGTCTCCGTCTCCTTCATCAACTCGTATAGTTGGTTTACTTGATCTGGGGATAGTTTATCGAGAATCTCGGCCGACAGCGTCGCTTCATGCCATTGTCCTTGGGTAATCACATGTAAGTAGTCCTGCCAGGAGGCCAAGAAACCAACAATGTGCAAAGGATTTGAGGTGTCCTTATGCAACTTAAATTCGTTTTTCACATATTGATCACCTAGCTCGCGTTGTGGACCTGGTAGGTTTTGGTGTTCGCGAAGAATGCGCCTGTACAGCTGCAAAGGTGGTAAAAGAGGTGTACTCGGGCGTTCTGGTCTTCTGCCACGCAAATTTGTTCTTGCAGCCGCCTTAAGAAGTGTTCTGGTCCCTTTCACCATTGTCGGTTTTGGCGATCTATGGGGTATAAGGTATGTGAGAATAATATTAAAGCTTTGAACAGTACGGTTTCGAATCAACGCTCGTTGAACATTACATTTGGTGTCACACTCGCCCTCTAACTAACATATGGGAACCAAACTAGTAGACGCTTCGAATAAAGTACAGTAGGAGTTTATTCTATCTACAAACTAGCATACAGTATCATTAATTATATGCAAAGTTAATTAATTCGTTATTGGAAGTTTTCCGGTAGGAGATTCAGCTTCTGCATTCTGATTTTTATAGCATTGCGGTGAGCATCTAGACCTTCAACTTTCGCCACACTCATAACTGCACGGCCGATATTGTCCAATCCTTCTGGCGTCACGCTCTGGGCAGTGATAAACTTCTGGAAGGTGCTTGTGTTGACTCCACTATACTGTCTAGCATAACCGTAGGTTGGCAAAGTGTGGTTAGTGCCACTGGAGTAGTCGCCACACGATTCTGGGGTGTAAGCACCCACAAAGATACTTCCAGCATTGAATACAAGATCGACGTATTTGGCGGCATTTTCGATCTGTAAAATTAAGTGTTCTGGAGCATAGTTGTTTGACATTTGGAAGGCCTCTTCGTAAGAGTCACACAAAACAATAGAGCTGTGAGCAATGCACTTGCGAACAATATCGACACGAGGTAGTTCCATGGCCTGGCGGTGGACTGCTTCTTGAATCTCAGCTACTCTCTTTTCGCTTAAAGCAACACCTACCAAGATGACCTGTGAATCCACACCGTGTTCTGCCTGGGACAACAAGTCCGAGGCGACAAAGTCCGAGTCAGCATTCTCATCTGAAATAACCAACACTTCACTTGGCCCTGCGGGCATATCGATAGAGCATAGTGCTTGTGTATCATTCTGCACATACATCTTAGCGGCTGTGACGAACTGGTTACCAGGGCCCAAAATCTTGTCGACTTTAGGGATAGTCTCGGTACCGTAAGCCATGGCGGCAACAGCCTGAGCACCACCAGCTAATACAATCTTGGATGCACCCACTTTTTGAGCGACGTAAACAACTTCCGGTGAGACTCTACCATCTGATTTCCGAGGAGGAGAGGCAAAGACAATTTCCTTACATTGGGCAACGCGAGCAGGGACACCCAACATAAGAGCTGTGCTTGGTAGTACTGCGGTACCACCTGGGATGTATAGACCCACTTTTTCGATCGGGCGTGGAAAACGTGAACAAACGACTCCAGGTTGAGTCTCAACCTGCAGAACTTCTTTTTGAAGTTGGGCCGCATGGAACTTCCGTACATTTTCCATCGATAAATCCAAAGCTTCCTTCATTTCCTGGGTTAATCCATCCAGGTATTCTTCAGGGAAAGGGGCTTCTAGAACAGGCGATTCAAGATCTACGCCGTCGAACTTGCTCGTTAGCTCGATCAAGGCCTTATTACCGTCTTTTCTTACCTTCTCGACAATTGGATTAACCAAATGCATAATGTCCGCAGTCTTCTGAATAGGTCTGCTTAGCGCGGCAGTAACAGCTGTCTGGTCATGAGCCGAAACCACGTTCAGGTGAATGTTACCATTCGTAGGTTCTTCGTCTTTGGTGGTTTGTGGCTTTGCTTCCTCCTTTACGAACTTTGGCTTGGCATCACCGGCTCTTCTCGTGACCTTGAGATGCTTAACATGCAAATTCCTCTCCACTTCCTCCAAAGTTACACCACTAGACACTAATTTTGCCATTGCGAAATAGAATAAATCGGCCGCTTCCCAAGCTACGTCGCGCTTGCTAGAGGCTTCTGTGAGCTCTTCAGCTTCTTCCTTGATCTTGGCCGTCAACAACTCGGGGTCACTGAAAAGTCTACGGGTATACGACTTTTCTGGTGCATTTTCCATCCTTTGACGAAGAAGCTGCTCAAGCCCCACCAAACCATGCGGGAAGTCTCCGTAGCATGACGCAGTATTCAAATGACAGAAATCAGACTTTGTGCCTTCCTGCACAACGACAAACTTCAAAGCGTCTCCGTCACAATCTAGTTGGATGTTGATCAATTTCTGAGTGTTCCCCGAGGTGAGGCCCTTAACCCATATCTCATTCCTAGACCGAGAAAAGTAGACACCGACCTGCTTTTCAATAGCCATTTTGAGAGACTCTTTTGAGGAGTATACAAGGCCGAGACAGCGCTCGTGAGTGTCAACAACTAGAGTAGTGTAGAGGTTGTCACTGCGATCCGTCTTGGCTGTAGCGAGCAAAGCTTGTGCGATTTTCTCCTCGCAAAGGTCGTTGGCATCCACAATGTGCCCTTGGGAAAACTTTTGAACGACACCGAACTGGCTGGTGTAGCCTGTGCCGTCGTAAACTGCCACTCTGTCACGGGGGATGCCTAGTTCTTCTAGAAGAGTAGCAGACTCCTGCGATTCCACAAAGAGGACAGCGATGCCGGCGTTCACGAATGCAACAAGGTCATTGTCACTGACGTGATGATTAGCTTTTAGCAGGCCGCATACAAATCTGAACGAAATGTTGTTTTCAATGAAGGCGGCAGCTTCTGCAACACTGGTTTTTGAGAGATCAATGAGAGCTTGTCCAGTCAGCCCAACATATGGTTTTTTTTGAGTCAAAGCTTCCAGATCTTGGCCTGACGTGAAAAACGGTAAGATTGGAAAGACCATTCTATAGTAAATTGTCTAAGACTGAAAAGATTGAGTCTGCTTGAACTATTTTAGATTTTCTTACAGCTATTCAGCTAGTAGTTACCTAACGTTCAATCTCAGAGCGTATAGTTCAGTCTTTATACCAGTATACTGGGTGAGTCAGGTTTACTCATGCAAGTTTCAGTTAGCCTCATGCGATGTGGTCGGTACTTCTGAAAATTTTGACCACGAGGTACTCGAGAACTCGAGTACGAAAGACAGTCATCGACAGGGCCCAGTGACACCAACGACAGGGAATTGTAGCGCCAGGCTTCTTGGTTTGGCTAAAATAATTGATCGTTTTCAAACGGGCAGTCTACGCTGTTGTGACCGTCTCTCTCGCATAAGGCGCACCATTTTTGTCGTCCAGCAGCACGGTCTGCTTTTTTAGGCATATACAGTGGCAATGAGTCGGATTCTGGCTCGTTAGGATCAGAAGCTGCTGTCAAAGCAGGTGTAGTTGGACGGGTTGAATCATGTTCGAGCTCGCGTATCCTGGCGTTCGCTGTAGCCAATTGAAGAATTAATTTTTCGATTTCCGGGTTGGGTTCCTGTGTCTCGTTCGTAGTGGCAGGACCCTGTGAGCTTGGTGACAGTTCTTGGGCCAGCTTGCGTTGAACTTCATTAAGCTCTTTAGAAATGTACTGGTATTCCGAGCTCAGGGACTCGTTTTGCAATTTCAGCTGGTTACGCTCTTTCTCCCATTTTAAAGCGGCGGCTTCATGCGGGGCTGCTCGCTGCTCGAGGTACTCGACCCTTTCCCGCATTTTCTCATTTTCAGCTTGCAGCTCAGCAATTGTTGAGTCGGTCGGCAGAGCCTGGTGCTGGTGGCGATGTAATTCTTGAACCTCCAACATCCTCTTTTCGTTTTCGCGTATCTCTGAATGCAGCTCTTCCACAACCGACAGAAGTTGTTCGTGTTCAGTTTCAAAGTATAGTTTCTGCTTAGCCTGTGAGTCTTTTTCCTTAGCCAGCTGGGCTTGTAGGGTGGAAACCTGCGTTTCCATCTGTTGCAACTTAGTCTCATAGTCATCGATTGCGGGTTGGACCTCTTCCAGCACAACCCGTTGTTCGCTCAGCAGCCGTTTGCACTGCGCAAGTTCCTGCGATTGTTGATGGAATTTCAAATCTAGGCTGCCACGGTTGGAACCTGCGCTCGCGTTTCGTTGACGACGGTCTTCACCGTCTACGTCCATAGCGTCGGAAAATGCCGTCGAGCTCTGGCGAGATCCCAAGCGTACCGGTGTTGGGGACCTAGGAACACTTGACAGCCCAGACCGTGGATCGCTGCCGTGTGACTCACCAAATGTAGTTCGCCGCGAGGAATTGGAAATGGAGGCAGCATCTATAAGGCTAGAAACTTTCTGCAATTGTATAAAAAGTCCACTTTGTGTGTACTCGGTCTCGAAATACTGCCTGCCTTGGAAACTGCCATCGTTCTTTCCAATGTTTGCGAGAAGATCAACGCCAACAAATGTGCCTGATTTGCCTTCTACAGGTCCTACATACTTCAATTGACCACGGCCCACATTGGGAATATGGATGAAGCAGCCAATTTTCTGCTGGTAATTGTCCATCTAGACAGCACACGGTGGAATTGAATCGGCCCACAAGATCTCGCTTGCTTCTGGACTCCATCAATTCAGAATGTCGTTCTGCCTTGTGCTGAGTATCTTACGAGAGACACGTAGCATTACACACGAGACCGACACCAGCACAGTAAGGGCAGATGGTCGAGTACACAACAGCCGGCTTATAACCAGACCATGGTGATGCTTGTGGTGAGAGAGTTTTATATGGATTTCTGGTTTCTTCTTTCTTCCCAGCTCGCAAAATGAAAGAACTCCTGAAAGGCAACCAAGAATACTCGTCTTAAACCGCACCCTGGAGAACTGTCAAAACGACTGAATAATCAACAGCTCCTATATTTTAAACAGGTCTCATGTAATCAACTTGGCTCTATTGGTGATTCTACGAGGCCACATATCACGCTCAGTGATTCGACTGGTGTCACGAAAATTTTAAACTCACCATTTGATAAGCAGTCCACCTTTCAACGTGGTAGTTCGACCCCTCGCATTCTGAAGACCGACCAGACAGTTTTATGCTCACCATCATCACCCAACAGCCAGCTCTGTCCAAGAGCCAAACTCACTCTACCAACAATCCGTTAGTGATGACAGATTCAGTTGGACGAATAAATAAATCCATGCCATTTAGACCCTGGCAGTTAGCTGGTTGGATCTAGAGGGATCGTCAATACCAAAACATTGTCGAGATGGATGTGAACCAGTTGATAAGACAAGCAGAGGAGTTATTCAATCAAGGAAAGCATGAAGAAGCAGTAGATTCATTAACTACTGCTGCTCGTCAGGATCCTAGCCCCAGTCAAATGTCCACCATTGAGGCATTGATTCAGAAAATCGGACAATACATTGTGAACAATGGTGATGGAAATACGTCTCGCGGAATGGGAAGTACGCTATTCAACACGTTTGCTGGCGGAAACCATTCGGGTGGGGGGTCTCAGTCACAACTTGGAAAACTTGCCCTTCTTGGTACGATCCTCGGATCTTCCAAAGGCAATTCTGGCGGTTTCAATCTCTCATCGGTTACATCATTGCTTGGCGGGAGTGGGAAACAGAGTCATGGAAATGCTGCTGCTGGAGGTTTGGCCGGTGGGACTCTGGGCGCTTTGGCAGGTCAATTTTTTGGTCACCAAGGATCGAGCTCAAACCCAGAACAAAACCAATACCAAAATCAGAATCAGTTTCAGACACAGGGCCAAAACCAGAATCAATATCCTGCCCACAACCAGGGCCATTCTCAAAGCCAGTCCAGCTTTGGGAGTTTGGCTTCAATGGCTAGCTCCTTTCTAGGCGGAGGCAAGCAATCTAGCCAAGGACCTCCTCCATCTCAAACGGGGAACAATTTTGGGCAATTCCAAGGTAGTCATCAACAAGGTGACGGTAGATACCAAAACCAAGGTGGCTCAAACCAAAGCTACTATAACGAAGGAGGGTTGCAGAGCCATGGTGGGTATTCAGACAATAATTTCGGTGGCTTCCAGGGCCAAAACCAATACAATCAAGGGCCCGGTGGCTATCAGGAAGAAGGCCGCTTCCAAAGGCCGGGTGGCTACCAGGAAGAAGGTCGCTTCCAAAGGCCCGGTGGCTACCAGGAAGAAGGTGGCTTTCAAGGGCAAGGTGGCTTTCAAGGGCAAGGTGGCTTTCAAGGGCAAGGCGGTTTCCAAGGGCAAGGTGGTCATCATGGAAATGGAGGCCACCAAGGACATGGGGGCAACAACCAAGGTGGCTACAACCAAGGTGGCTACAACCAAGGTGGCTACGATTCTCAACCTCCACAAGGTAACTTCAGTCAGTCTGAATACAACCGCCCTGGCCAAGGAAACCAGGGTGGGCAGGGATTTAACTTTTCTGGAAACTTTGCGTAAATTGAATCAATTCGATGAGGTGTGGTTTGCACTTTAAGCCCTAATGTCGCACATATTACAACCTTTTGAATTTATTATATATAATACACAAAACTACAAGCGTTTGGTTATCAAACGTTTGGTTTCGAATTTAACTTCTTCTCCGTTACCTTTCAGGAAGAAGACTTTAGTGGTAACACATTTGTTTTGAAGTAAGAATAAACGTCCTGCCCAGCATTTCCGTTATAAACATTGCCTGTTGGACTGTATTCACAGAGCAGGTAAAGAGAGTTTCGTCCGTATTGTGCTGTCGTGTCACATTGAATCGCAGCACAGCCAACTTTCGTACTTGAGGCCCAAACAAGTTGCGTGAAGTGACCAACGTCTTGCCCGTCGTGTTCAATTCCAGTAAGATCATTGTAGTCGTAGTATTTGATTTCATCGTACCAGTAGTCAACAAGAACTTTTGGATCAAGAGTGGTGCCGAAAGCAACATTCTCACCTTGATTTCCTCTGTTGCTGGAATGCTTCAAATTACCGCTACATGGATCATAAGTGGTGCCTTTTAGAGAGTTAGCAAAAGAGTATGCGAACGCAGATAAACTGTCATCCCACTCTAAGTCCGGTGTGTCCTCGTGTAGGTTTCTTTTGAGATTGTGCTCACTCAATATGGCGGAAGCAGTAGCAGCATCCAGAGTAGTTGAGGCAGATGAGGTTGTGGAAGTTGAAGAAGTTGAGGCAGAAGTGGTCGTTGGGGATGTTGTGGATGTTGTGGATGTTGTAGAGCTCGAGCTAGTGGTGGATGTGGTAGAGCTTGAGCTAGTGGTGGATGTGGTAGAGCTTGAGCTAGTAGTGGAGCTAGCGACGCTAGAGCTGCTCACATCGCTTGGGCTCGATACTGAGCTGGAAGGGCTCGTGGATGGAGCAGAGCTCGACTCACTGGAAGGATCGGACGAAGCATAGGAACTGGAGGAGATAGGGGAACTGGAAACTGTGACAAGCGTTCCCGTGGAGCTAGTAGCGCTTTCGGGGCTAACCGATGAACCAATCGCGGTAAAGCTGGCAGGCGTTAGTGTTGTACGATCCGAAGTAGAGGAGGCCTCAGGAGAATTGGTCGTCCTGGGGGCACGTGGAATCGTAACGCTTAAAAGACTTGGCAAACTTGTGGGAGAGGCATCTTCGGTGGCACTACCGTACGAGGCAGTGGTAGAAAATGAGGTTACCCAAGATGGTATTCCAGACAAGGAACCATATGTAGATAGTTGGGTAGCAGTCTGAGTCGAGTTGGCATAAAGCACAGACGATCCTATCGATCTTCTAGAGTAGGATGGGAGGGCAGATGGTGCCTCGGAGGAAGATAGAGAGCTCGAACTCGACAGTAGCGTAGAGCTCGACAGTAGCGTAGAACTCGACAGTAGCGTAGAGCTCGACGGTAGCGTAGAACTCGATGCTGCACTATCCAAGGTACTGGAGGAGGCGGAGTTTGATGCACTTGAACCAGAAGCCGATGCACTCGAGGCGAGAGAGGAGGTCTCTGAGCTTAGCAGACTCGAAGAGCGTTCCGTGCCCGTGCTCTCGGATAGTGTGGCCGGTGTCGAGCCCACTGAAGCTGATGTAATGGAGCTTGAACCGTAAGCATCACTGCTGCTGGAGATGCTGGAAGTACCGACCGTGCCGGGTTTCGAACTGCTGCCTAATGGCA
Organism: Lachancea dasiensis; assembly: GCA_900074725.1. NCBI lineage: Eukaryota > Fungi > Ascomycota > Saccharomycetes > Saccharomycetales > Saccharomycetaceae > Lachancea > Lachancea dasiensis. The sequence continues at coordinate 102,594 of LT598461.1, forward strand.
CGGATGTAACTTCCGACGAGCCAGATGCCAGAGTCGAGCTTGCGGCCTGCGAACTGCTGGGCGTCTTATAAAATTTCGAAGCCACCGCGGTTTCCGTGACGTCGTCCGTGGTGGTGGATTGTGCCGCTGCGACTGCAGAGACGGCCATGTACAGGCTCACGACAGACTTGTACTTCATGATTATTGGTTTATATTAACTAGCAAAGTGCACAGTGTAGCGAGCTGGGTGGCTCCTATCAGACAGGCCTCTCTATGCTCCCACATTCCGGCGCTACTTATACTACTTTAGCCTGGTAAGCCGCCAATCGTTTCTTTAACGCGGTGTGCTGCGGACCGCCCACAATGGGGCCACTTTTGTTATTTTCGCAGTTGACATTTCGTCTGTGCTTGTCGCCAGCACCCCCCCATCAAGACCACAACAAAACAGGAAATGTTATTGCTGTTCTCAGCCGTCAACAACCCTGCGAAAATCCCAACGCTGGGCAAACCGCATCGTTCAAGCTTTATTATTTGGTGTTTATGTGTACGCGACCAGCCTCGAGCTCATACGTTTAGCCTCCAGCATGCTACTACGTACTTATGCTCTTTCATGCAAAGTGCAAATCCTTGACATCTTTTCGTGGCCATCCTTCCATAGAATAATACGCTTATGGTGATATTACGCCTATGGTTATATTATTGCTGGTATTTTTTCGCGAGTCTCGTACGAGGCGAGGAAGTCTCTAAACATCATGCCCAGGACTGCCAAGCACAATAAACATTGTGGCCGCTGGCTCGTACGGTTCACGAGGGTTGATGATGTACTGGAAGAAGGGTCCTTACCTGCCGGTATATGGAATACTATCTCATGATATGAGCTCCTGTCACATGACGTTGGCGCACACTGGGCTTGACATTGTTAGTCACGTGCTGCTGATCAGAATCACGTGCAGATGGTCAGAACCAGTAGCACTGTGTGATCCAGGCAATACCCTGTTTCAGCTCATCGCGCGATGAGCTGAAACAACCTGTACACTTCTTATGGTCCCTTAGCGTCTACATGAGAGCTTAAATACTACGACAGCTGCCCGTGATGGCCGCCCGCACTTCAGCATATTCAACGCACCGATTTTGAGCACCAGCTGCCACTATCAACGCATGAGTCCCACACCTTCTCCACCTTCACACGCCACGGTATTGGAAAGTGTGTTCGTCGACCTTCTCTTCTCGCCAAGGGGTACCGAGCCCTTTTCGACCGCAACCATCGGTACCAGCACGCACTCCTTGTTATATCGAGTCCAGTCGACGTCGAGCAATGGGCGTTCAACCGCTACTTACCTCCAGCTGATGAGCACTTCATCGTCGGACGCCAGAGCAGAGGCGACGCCGCCCTCCGAAAGCTCTTCTGCTACTATTGTCTTGAACAATGTCTCGAGAGACCAAGATGGCTCTTCCGCAACGATAGCATTGGCCATTGGGCTTCCGCTTGGTGTCTTCTGTCTTGGGTTCTGTCTCGTCGTCTTTTATTTGTGGTGCCGCAGACAAAATGCTATGCTGTATCCACAGACACCGTTCCAGGCTAGGTCGGGCGCCCCGTTCCCTCCTCGCCGTCTGCGTTCCAAGGTGTGGACTCGGTTGTTCCATCCAGATTCCAGTCAATGTTACTACAGTGAAAAATATGGATCGCGCTCCGTCCCATCGCACCAAGACAGCGGTGCTACCATCAGCTACAAAATTACCTCCATAGATCCTGAATCCGAGCCCGTTTCCAAGCACATCCAAACCCCCGACAAACTGGCATTCCCCGTTAGCAAAAGTTTCAGTTCTAACCAAATCAACGCTTTGCTGTATTCGAAACCTCCAGGGATTCAATCTATTGGCTCTGCTTTGCCCACAGCAAATGCTCCTTCTGACAGCAGCATACGCACGACGCAAAATGCCATTTCTCCCGAACCTGGGGCATGGAATTACGAATCACCGTTGTCGAGGTGGTTTTTGACCAAATCAACCTACCTTCAGGACCAAGTGAAGCAACCCTTGAAGTCTTCCACTGTTATGCTCAAGCAACTGAACATTCTATCTAGAGTTTCAAGGAATCGCGTACAAAGCTTTCTTCCGGATGAGAGCTCGCCCATTTTGAGCAATGCTATCTCTCCTGTAGATAGAGATTCCTACGTGGCGGAGAAAGGAGATCCACTGGTAGTCAGAAGTACATCTCCGAAAGCACTTTCTACTTTCAAAAGCTCGTCTGCTAACATTAGAGATACCAGGCTCATGAATTCCAAAGACATCTCCAACTTCAACCCATATTCACATTCGACCACCTCGGTGGCTGCCATCAAACCACAAACTATTGCGCCTTCGAAGATTGATGCCGTTACTTTGCGGAAACCGATGCCGAAATTTTTAAAAGACGATGGCAAGCTCCTTGGACCTCCAGCTTCGACTAACAAGAAGCATCAAGGGCATGATCAGAAGCTGGAAAAACATTTGAATACTGTGAAATCAGTGAAGCCACTTCCGCTCACTCCGAATATTAAGCAGACTACTGCGGATGAATTTTCTCGTCCACATTCCTTGCAGCTAGTAGGCAGACGAGTGCCGGCCTTGAGTCCACCAACTTCAGAAACCCTTCAGATTTGTGAGGTGGTCCGAGCCTACGAGCCTAATTTGACCGACGAGATATCAATTAAAAATCACGAGTATGTGCGGTTACTGGCGAGACATACAGATGGCTGGTGCTTGGTCGAAAAGTGCCAACCATCTGGTAGTCCTTTAGATGCTAGCAATGATCCCAAACACTGCAAAATTGATGGGGAATTTTACTTAAATGACTATCGTGGGATAGTTCCTGGCGTTTGCCTTAAAGATGTTGAAGGCTAACGCGGTTCAATTTTAAACAAAGCAATCTTCAAAAACTTATAAAAACACTAGACGTGTTCTCTAAAATCTCATTACAAAGTGCATTCTACTCGAATACCTTGACATCGTTTTCAATGTAGGTCTTCTCCGCAGGCGCGGCTGTGGGCAGACCAAATACTAGTTGAGCATGTACCTTCCATCCTTCTTCGATCGCGCCTTGAGGAAGCGCTTCTGACACAAAGTCACTGAAATGCTGCAAGTGGCCACCGAGCCCCACTAGCTCTAAAGCAGACCAAGTTGAGATCTGTGCCGCACCAGAAGAGTGGGCCACAAAATCTGGGAAAGCACTCGACCAGGCTGGAAACATGTCTTGTAGTTCTTTAGTCTTCACATTGTCCACCATAAAGACAACTGTTCCAAAAGCCTCATCCCTGCACGACAGTGGTCTCTTTTTGAAGTTCTCAAGTGGAATCTTATTGTACACATGATCCCATACCTTCTTGTGACTTTCTCCTGTTAGAATGACAGCTCTATTACCTTGGGAATTGAAACATGTTGGCGTATCTTTGATTATTTGCTGGACAATGTTTTGCACGTCTTTAGTAGCGATACCCGCTGGCAGCTCGGGTTTCAATGCGTAGACGGAACGACGAGAGGCGAGAGCTTCCAAGAAAGGCGCAGCTTTAGATGACATGGTGTATTCTTGAGGTGTGGATGGAGAATAAATTTGAACAGACTATAGTAGCGTAGAAAGATTGTTTTCCAGAATGAGCGAATAAAAGCTCGAGCGCTGCCGCTAATATACTGTGTTTACGAATCGCCAAGAATATGTTTTTTCGTCATCAAGACTACAGTCGTTGACTAATCTTTAACGAATTACATACTTTTTACTAATATTTCATAAACTAATCGGGACATAAGAAGTTCTCCGGCTTCCGAGGCCCATCTCGGTACTAGCGTTAATTAATAAGGTTGAAAGGTCTCATTATGGCCGGTTCCCTGTCTGGCTTCCTAGCGTAGCTCTGAATAGATGTACTATTTGACAGGTATTGAGACTGAGACTGAAAGCTTGCATCGGTCCAAAGACGGTTGTATAGTTTGAGAGACTCTACGGAGGATTGAGAGGATGAGAAATGGCCTGTCCCAAAATTCCCATTCCACGACAATGGGTAATTGTGAAGGTCGCAACTCCCTCACATTCTCTAGTTCCGTTAGTTCTCCTTCGCACCACCACATCGTAGCAACGCTTCAAGTGGTCACTATTCCGTATATACAGATTCGACTAATCTGAAAAGAGTGAGGGTTATCGTTTAAATGAATAAGACAACGCTGAACCCGGGTCATTATTGTAGTTAAACTTACTTTCAGTATGTCTACTATTCTATAGAATCAAAATACACCACATTAACGCCATACTGCGTCCTTGACTTCGTAACCTTGGCAGCTTTCCGGCTCGCATCTAGCGCACAACAGACAGTTGAGCGCTGTGTGAAGATTCAATGAGCAATCCGTGTCGTCCTCATGATATAATAAATTGTCCTGGTATAAAAGTGCGCTCTTGATCATGCTCTTTTGTGAAGCTAACGAGCAACTCAACACCAGAAATGCAACGCTCTGTGGAACCAGCCCAGGTTCCTGACATGCGCACGGTACTCAGCATCTTCCTGTTTGATCAGGTCTTCTTCAAAAACTTTACGGCTTCTGTTCAAATCGATTTCTTCGACTGGGATGTATAGCCTCCAATCTCTTTTCCAAACCTTGTAGCCGATATACAGTGCAATCAGAATGGGGAGGGCCAGGTAGTTTTCGAAAAAATTGTTAGCGTCTAGCTTGGAGGAGCCCATGGGAGCGATAGCCACCCAAAATTGTCCGATGTACACGCAGAACATAATCACAGTAGCATAGTAGGAACCAGCAACACCAGTTTGGGACCTGTAGCCCAGCTCGCCAATGGATCTACCTTGGAACTTGAGGGCTTGCCTGAAGCGAATGTGTGAGATACAGATAGAGCACCAAGTGAACAGCTGGGATAGGCCGGAAATGGCCAGTAGCCAAGTGAACACCGTTTCCTCCTTGGGCGAAGCAGCGACAAAAGCGATCAAACCAAACACCATGGAAACGAGCATAGCAAGCAAGGGTCTGCCTTCACGATCAATAAATTTGAACATTGCAGGGGCGTAACCTTGTTCGGCAAGCGACAGCAGTAGACGGGAGCTGGAGTAGTAGGCGGAATTACCAACCGACAAAACTGACAGTAAAATAACAGCATTGATGAAGTGTGGTACAACTCTAACACCGTGGGATGCCACGGCGATGACATATGGAGAGGCGTGGGTTGCGGACCCACCAGAGCCCATTAGTTCGTCAGAGGTATATGGCACCAAGAACCCTACTAGCACTATTGGAGCCAAGAAAATCAGCAGGATTCTGTACATCACCTTCTTGGCGGCGGAGGGGATGGCGCGTCTTGGGTTTGCCTGCTCTGCAGCAGTGAGGGCGATGAACTCGGTGGCCCCGAAGGCAAAGGCTGCGGTGACCATGGTGGATACGATTCCCTTGAAGTGGTGGATGGACTTGGTTCCGTAGAAGGCGCCTGGGTCGTTCCAGTAACGCGCGCCGATGTATCCGCTGTTGCCGGCGCCGCCGCAGTTGATGATGATCCCCAGGATGAAGAACCCAGAGATCATCAGAACTTTGCAAACGTTGAAGAAGAACTCGGCCTCGGCGTACCCGCGGGCGCCGAAGAAGTTGACCAGGATAATGACCACGTAGAAGATGGTGACGAAAATATCTGGATTCACAGATGTGGTCCAGTACTTGATGGTGAGCGACGCGGTCACCATCTCCAAGGGGAAAACACAGAGCCACTGCAGGCAGTAGACCCAGGCCACCGAGAAGCCAAACGCGGGCTCCACTAGAAACGAAGGGTAAGCGTTGAAGTTACCGGTCAATGAGCTGTAGGCGACCGCCAGCTCCCCGGCAGCCTGTATAATACAGTACAGACACGACCCCATCACCGCGTACCCGATCGTCAGCCCCGCAGGCCCACCGTTGTGCAGCGCTGCACCGTTCCCCACCAGCATACCGGTCCCGATACCCGTTCCCAGCGAAATCATGAAAACGTGTCTGGGCTTGATGGACTGTTTGAGCTTGTTTTCGTGCTGGTCCACGCCGTACTCGCTGTCGGGCGTGGACTCCGACTGGTCTGCGCGCTTGAACGAGTTTCTGAAGCGCTGGAAGGTCGATGTTCCTTCGCTGCCGTGGTATTCGTAGCTGACCTCGGGCAGCGACGTTTTCTCCACGCTGTCGACGCCTGACTCGCCGGCCATTTTGGACATGGCGTAGTTGTTGTCGTCAGCCTTGTTCATGTGTGATGCTTGTGGAGACACTTGTGGAGAGGAGACTGTGGAGAGGAGACTGTGGAGAGGAGACTAGCACTTGACTTGCTGCTAACTTGCAATTGACTTGTGGATGATAGACTTCCGCTTGGCTAGCACTTGACTTGTGGATGATGGACTTCCGCTTGGCTAGCACTTGACTTGCTGCTAACTTGTAGTTGATAGACTCCCGCTTGGCTAGCACTTGACAACACTTGTACCACCACAAAACCTCTGCCTTGATATAGCCCACTGACCCACCAAACTAGAGTTTCTCCCGCACCACTTACAAGCTCCCAATGGCCTGTACTGATATGCGATTTCACTTGCAGGTGTCGCTAGCGATGCGCCTCTGAACTGATAGCGAATTGTGCTCGGTGCAGAACGCCTTACAAGCCTTACACGACGCTCTTTTGTGCGCTAGCAGATGCCACTGTCCATCGCCTTAACGGCACCAGATGGGCCCATCGCGGCCCTGCGCGTCCTTGGCCCAGCGCCGAAAAGAAAGTGGAAAATTCTTGATGCAAGGAGACCTGCATGGAATGCACGTGGAAGGGCTTCGCTGCATGTGGAAGGCAAAAGAAACGGAAAATGGGAGTCGTTGTGGACGGCACTGACGCCGGGCACAGCGGTGGGTACACCGAGCACATAGGCATTGCCAGGCGTTGCCAGGCGTAGCCGGGCTGGGTCCGGGAATGATGTCTCTGACAACAGGTTACGGTTGGCGCGTTAGATCTGTGCTCCTGTGGCGCGTTTGATCTGTGCCCCTGTAGCGCTGTGATAGCAGGATTGTCCGTCGTCCGGTCTGTGCTGTAGCGCTGTGATAGCAGAATTGTCCGCCGTCCTGCCATTGAATGAAGTATCGCGGAAGGCACATATATGTTGAAACCATCGTCAATCCAATCATGCTTGGTCCTCTATCCTAAAGCCAAGTGATGCGCTAAGGCCATTGCTTCGACCGTTGCGATGTCGATTTGCTCGGGATGTGGTTAGGCCATTGATGTCGATTTCCTTGGGATGTGGTTAGGCCATTGATGTCGATTTCCTCGAGATGTGCTTAGGCCATTGATGTCGATTTCCTCGAGATGTGCTTAGGCCATTGATGTCGATTTCCTCGAGATGTGCTAAGGCCATTGATATCGATTTCCTCGGGATATGCTTAGGCCATTGATGTCGGTTTCCTCAGAATGGCGTACCCTCTCTCATTCCTTCTCCTCATCTTCTGGAACATAATCAGAGTCCATAGCGTGGTCCTCGTCGTGGTTGCAGCGCTGCCGAGGCAGCCTTGTCTATCGTTACACTATGTAATGCCGTTCCGTACATAAAAAATACCTAACACCAGAAATGGGACATGCGCACAGCCCAGGACGAGTTGCGGACGCGCTCCTTCTCCTCCATCTGCTCGTGCCTCAGCACCTCGGCGTCAAACACGTTCCTGTCGGACACGAGGTCGACGTCCTTGGCGGCAATGACCAGTCTCCAGTCGCGAGACACCAGCTTGTATCCCAGGTAGAGCACGATCAGTAGCGGCATGGCGAGATAGTTTTCGAAGAAAGAGGTCACGTCGAGCTGGGCGGAGCCCACGGGCGAAATGGCGACCCAAAACTGGGCCACCAGGATGAGAATAATCATCGCCATGGAGTAGTAGGACCCCCACAGGCCCGTCCATGGAATGTACCCGAGCTCGTCCAGGGACTTGCCCTGCGCGTGCAGCGCGGCCCGGAACCGGACGTGCGAAAGGGCAATGGAGAACCAGATGAACAGCTCGCTCAGCCCGGAGATGGCCAACAGCCAGGTGAAAACGGTCTCTTCCCTGGGAGACGCGGCCACAAACGAGAGCAGCCCAAACACGCAGCTCACCACCAGGGACAGCAGCGGCCTGCCTCGTCTGTCGACGTAGGCGAGGAACTGCGGAGCGAATTTCTGTTCTGCCAGTGACAGCATGATTCTGGACGACGAGTATAGCGCGGAATTGCCCACTGACAGCACCGAAAACAGAATGACCACGTTGATAAAGTGCGGAACCACCTTCACGCCGTGGGAGGCCACTGCGATGACAAACGGCGAAGCGTGGGTCGCGGCGCTCCCGGATCCCAGGAGCTCGTCCGAGTTCCAGGGCACCAGAAACCCAATGAGAGCCGCCGTCATACAGTAGATCCCGAATATACGGTACAGAAGCCGCTTGGACGCGCTTCTCAACGACCTCTGGGGGTTGGACTGCTCGGCAGCGGTTAGCACCGAGAACTCGGCACCGCCGTACGCAAACGCGCACGTAACCAGCACCGACACCAGGCCCTTGAATCGCGAGATGGCGTCGTCGCCTCGGAAGGAGCCTGGGTCCCTCCAGTACCGCGCGCCGATGTATCCGCTGTTGCCCGCGCCGCCGCAGTTGATGATGATTCCCAGGATGAAGAACCCGGCGACCATCAGAACTTTGCACAGACTGAAGAAGAACTCGGCCTCCGCGTACCCTTCGGAGCCGATGAAGTTGATACACACGAGAACCACGTAGAAGATCACCACAAATGCGTCCGGGTTGATGCTGTCGTTCCAGTACTTGATGGTCATCGACGCAGTGACCAGTTCGAGCGGCAGCACCGACAACCACTGCAGGCAGTACACCCACGACACGGCAAACCCGAACCCTCTGTCCACCAGCAGCGCCGGGTACGCCGTGAATCCCCCGGACAGCGACGTGTACGACATGGCCAGCTCCGACGCACTTTGTATGATGCAGTACAACAGCGACGACACAATCAGGTACCCGATCACCAGCGACGCAGGCCCGCCGGTGTGCAGCGACTGCCCGTTCCCCACCAGCAGCCCGGTCCCGATCCCAGTCGCCAGCGAGATCATCAGCATGTGTCTGGGCCGGATATGCTGTTTGAGCGTCTTGTGGCTGTTGCCCGCGTTGACGTCGCGGGACCGCTTGCACTGGTCACTGTCCGCGAAGCTGCCGGCCTCGTTGTAGTGTGCATGCTGTGTGGTCTCGTCCACGGGCCTTTTGAAAGAGTCCACAACCCGGCTCACCAGACCGTCTCTTCTGCCGTGCGACAACGGCTCCTCTGTACCTTCTTTCACCACTTCTCCGCTGTCGAACGACTCCACGGCCATCGAGCCGTCGCGCGGCTTGGTTGTATTCTTTGGTTCCATGCTCATCACCGTGAAAACCAATTTCAAGCTATCGCTCACCCACGCTGGGAACGAGTGGTGCAGAGTTGGCAAGGTTCTCTTTTCACCTCGTCCACCCCCACAAGCCTGTCGTCGTTTTACTCACCGTTTGTCATACTCATAGTTTCGCCTATATTTCGCCTACTTCGCCGGTTCCGCTAGCACCTCCATCGCTAGCACCATCTCATTTTCCTAAGAGCCTATGCTGCTTTGAATAGTGCCTTGGCCTACGCTTCCTAACAACCCAAAAGAGAAAAATCCAAGCGCAAATTCGCCCTGTAGCTTGCAAGTTCACGACTCACCCGGTAGTTCATCCCAACCCAAGCCGTTGACCACATTTTCACGGCAGTAGTGGCATTTGCGGCATCGCATCGCATCGCCGGTGCGAATCCTGCTCAGGTGGTTGAGCTAACGCCGTGACACTGGAAAAAAATCTCACGGTTGCTAGCTGGAGGCGGGAATGCGCGCTACGGCGTCGGCGGAACTGGTGCCGGCCAGGGTAGCATGGGCGTAATAATGGTGGTATCACCAAGCGAGACTCACCAAGCCGAGCTACGCTACTTAGGCTACAGAACAACAATACTTGTCCACGGTTGTTTACGAAGTTGTGGAGAATACGGCATCGGCACAAAGCGTCGATGGGGTGGGAGACAGCGGCGAGATGCGCAGGAGAGGGCCGCGGCAGGTGTCTGACGTGGCCCGCCTCGAAGATGACGACGGGTGATGATGGCCATCGGACACATCACACACCAGTGCAGTGCGTGTAGAGAACATATTGGGAATACACTGAAAAATAAATTGAAAAAGTCGCCGAAAATACACCGGGTCCTTTTCGGATCAGCCATGTGGAAAAATCAGATCCAAAACGGGTACCTTTCGGATACACCACGTGATGGCGGGGCAGAACCGAAGTAAAAGTAACTGCCATGCGGCAGAAGACTTCTGCTCGCCAGCGCGGCGCCATTGTAGCCTCACCGCGCGGCGTTGACGCATGAAGCTTGATTTTTACTCCTGTGTCCGCGGGTGAGGCGCCCGGGCGCAGGGACCGGTCACCGTCAACAGTAGCAGGCCCACCGACGCCGGCCGCTCGACCTTGCATTCCTTGCTCGGGCCCCCTCACCGTGCACATCCTTGTGTTACTTGTGTTACTTGTGTTACTTGTGTTACTGGTGTCGCGCGTATCACTTTGTACTTTTCTGACGCGCAATGCCTCGCTTTCCTGCCTTCATACGACAGCGCGACCAAAAATCGAAAAACGGCCAGTGCTCGATACACAGAGAGGCCGGATGCCCCACAGGCGACACCTCGCTGCCACTCGAGGGCCACTCAAGGGCCACATCTGCGGCACATCTGCGGCAACGCTCTCGCGGCGGAAACCGACGCGTGTCACTGTGTACGGCTCTCGGATTTCAGGCCGGTTCTCTCGGCTGTGGGTGCCGAGATGCTGCAGTGGCCCAGTCCTTGCGGGTATGTCGACCCAGTCTCGGGAGTCGCTCCAATCTTGGGAGTCGCCCTCGTCTTCCACTGGTTCACGCTAAAGTCAATCTATTGGAACGGCCCCGGCGCCGGGTAACGCGTCTAATATACGTCCTCTCACTCACAAAAAAATGCAGCCAAATTACAAGACACAACTACGGTGGCAGCTGCTCGAGTAACTCAAACCCCACCACTAGCCGGCCAAAGCACGCACATCACAATGTCTGAGCCACAACAAGAGCAAGAGCAGAAGCCTGACATCAAGCCAGAAACCCACATCAATTTGAAAGTATCCGATGGCTCGTCCGAAATCTTTTTCAAGATCAAGAGAACCACCCCTTTGAGACGTTTGATGGAGGCCTTCGCTAAAAGACAGGGCAAAGAGATGGACTCTCTGCGGTTCCTGTATGACGGTGTGAGAATCCAAGCTGACCAGACCCCCGAGGATCTCGAGATGGAGGACAACGACATTATCGAGGCCCATCGTGAACAAATCGGCGGCGCTCTTCTATGAAGAGCGGTGACATTTCCTACACTCCCCGCGGCATGCCCGCTATAGCTTCCCGGCCTCCGCTTCACCACACGAGACGGTCGGCTGCTGTCTCGTTTCTCATCGATATCCAGAGACCCTTTTTTTTTTGTAGTTTGTATTAACAGATCGTCTACATAGCACTCGGCGGCAGTCCCTCGTGGAAGATGGTATACTTACCATCCAGGCGGAGCCCCCCTGCGGTTGGAGGCGCTCTCCGTCCACCAGCGGCATCCACCTTTCATCAATACAATAAAATTTGGATCTCCAAGTCTCCAGGAAAGGGCGAGACGTCGCTGTTTTGTGTCATGGCACCGTTATAGGCCGAGGTGCACAACTAGTTCCCCTCCACGGCGGCCTGGTCCAGTCCAGGCTCACACGCTGGGTCGCAGATTGCCACGCGACACCTTTGGTTCCGTCGACCTTCGTTTTACGCGTCTTTTTTTATGCGTCGACACGAAAAATTACACCACTAGAATTCTCTTCCCTATTGGGCAACGTCGACAGTGTGTGTTGCGAAGACGAATGAGCCTAGCAGGCATGAACCTAAACGCGTTGAGGTACACGGCGAGCAGGTGGTTCAGGGAAAAAAACGTCCACCAGTCTTGAGTCGAACCTTTTACTTCCTTTCCATCTTCTCAGAAAACCGTCCCAACTCGCAACCAGGCTTTTCTACAACCTATTCAATCGTTTCAATACCCACTAACTCGGCTCCAAATGTCTGCGCATTCTAGGCAGAACTCGGTGGTCAAATCCAACCTGACAACGGCAAAGGGCGACAAGATTGGCCCTTGGAAACTCGGTGCTACTTTGGGAGCTGGTAGCACGGGGAAAGTGCTCATGGCCCAGCACGAAATTACGGGCCAGCAAGCTGCGGTGAAAATCGTGTCCAAGTCGATCTTCAGCTCATTGGGCAATGGAACCTCATCGACAGTGGTGGGTTCGTCTGACCCTGACGTGTTACCCTATGGCATCGAGCGGGAGATTATTATCATGAAGCTGCTGAATCACCCCAACGTTTTGAGGCTCTACGATGTGTGGGAAACTAACTCAAGCCTATATATGGTGTTGGAGTACGTGGAAAAGGGTGAACTCTTCAATTTACTGGTGGACCGTGGCCCTCTGCCCGAGCATGAAGCGATTCGCTTTTTTCGCCAAATCATCATAGGTATTTCGTACTGCCATGCATTGGGCATTGTGCACAGAGATCTCAAACCAGAAAACCTGCTTCTGGACCACAAATACAACATTAAAATTGCAGACTTTGGAATGGCCGCGCTGGAAAGCAAAGATAAGCTGCTAGAAACGTCGTGTGGTTCCCCCCACTACGCTGCTCCTGAGATTGTATCCGGCCTACCATACCACGGCTTTGAGAGTGACGTGTGGTCGTGTGGTGTAATCCTGTTCGCATTGCTAACTGGAAGGTTGCCATTTGACGAAGAAGATGGAAACATCAGGAACTTGCTACTCAAGGTACAAAGCGGTCGCTTTGAGATGCCAGACACAGATGAGATTTCCTCGGAGGCCCAAAACTTGATATCGAAAATACTGACGGTAGACCCCGCGGCCCGTATCAAGGCTAGAGAGATCCTCAAGCATCCCTTGCTTCAAAAATACCCCAGCATAAAAGACTCTAAAAGCATCAGAAATCTTCCTCGCGAGGATACGTATTTGAACCCTCTCGATAACGTTGATGGAGTTATTGACGACTCAATAATAGACAACCTTGTGGTTTTGTGGCATGGGAGAAATAAAGAGGAGATAATTGCAAAGCTGAAAGGGTCGGGTGCGAATATAGAAAAGACATTCTATGCCCTGCTATATCGTTTTAAAGTCGACAGTCAGCAGGACCAAATGAAACAGCGGAAATCTCAGGTTGGTCAACAATCTCCTAAGAAAAGTGGCATACGCAATTCTGCTTCTCGCCGCTCTATCGTTAACACAGCTACGCCCAAAAAGAAAATGAATGGACCAGTAATAAGTGCATCCTCGTCTCATAAAAGACCTGTATCTTTTAATAGGCCCTCTCTTGCGAATGGTAGCAGCGAAAACAGGTCTCCCACTCCCACTTCTGGCAAGCGCGCTTCGGTCAACCTATCTTCAAATAAGAAACTTTCGATGCTGATAAATCCCAACAGTTCTCCAACCCCAGCTAATAAGAGAGCCTCACTTAGGGATGTTGATCCATCGGCCCCTCCAATCCCTGTTGATATGCTCAAGGACTACAACAAATCGGTACCTAAAACAAACAAGAAATCATCTCGTCTCAGTAAGAGGTTGTCATTTATGCCTAACAAGCGTGGCTCCATGACAACAAAGCTAATTGCCACTTACGCTAAGATTTCAAAAGAAAATGATTGGGAGTACATTGAAAAAGAGACTAGAAGAACCAGTGCGGATTTTGCCACTCTGTGTGATGAGATCTTCGAGCATGAAAAGTACGAACAAATTAGAAGGGAGAAAGAAGAGCTGGAAAGAAAGGTGAGGGAGGCCAAAGAGCAAGAGGAAAGAGAAGAGAAGGAGAGGCAAAAAGAAGAACAAAGGCGTCATGAGGAGGAAGTCGCGCGTCAAAGACAAGTTCAACTGGAAGAGGAGGGTCGGCAGAAAGAAGCTCTCGAACAGATAGATAGAGAGATGGAATTGCTAAGAGCTAATGGTAAGGAATTGAAAGAGAATAACGTGGTCCAACAAAGGTCTGTTTCGGCGCCCGCTGAAACTATTTTGAACGTTGACAAAAGAAGCTCTACCATCGGACTAGATAACGATATTGAGGACTTGCTTCAAAAGAGGACATTCTCCCTAGAAACGAGACCTATTTCCAGACTAGATCCTGGTATCTACGGTGCTCGTGAAACGCCTAAAACGGACTCTGATACTCCAAAGAGTGACTTCGAGACCCAAAAAACAATTTTAGAAACCATCCGCAGGTCAAAATTTCTAGGCTCTTCCTTCGACATAAGCAAGGAGCTTGCGAGGGAAAGGAGGAACAACAACGAAAAAGCGGCATCGGTGGACAAATACAGCGATTACCAAGGGCGCATCGCCTCAACTGCTACAGCCACTTCTGGTACCAACGAGGGTTTTGAGACGCAAGCTCTTCCCAAGAATGCTACTGGCATCGCCCCATTGAAGGCCAAATCTAACTGTGATCCACGCAAAATTTCTGACATTCAAGTTCCTCAGTTAACGAGGCGCTCGCGCCATTTCACCGCATCTAATAAAAGACTATCAGTGCTGTCCATGTATTCGACTAAGGCATCATTCACAAATTTGGCCGATCACCTCAAAGGTGATAGTGATTTACAGTCGATAAACGGCAGTCCTCCCTCGACTTCGAAGGTGGATCACGAAGCCGAGTTCATGTTTGAAAGCATTGATGGAGACGGAAAGGACACAGCAGAGACCTCGGCCGATAGTCGGCTGTATGAAATCACAGAGGCGACGGACTCAAAAAGCGGTTCGCGTAATACCGTTAAACTAAACTTTGCCGACCGATTCAATGGAGGCGCTAATCCTGTTGTCAGCAGCATGGATGACCCTTCAACCATTAAGCTTCCTGCTTTGCCTCCTTTAGACGAGCAGAAATCCAATGGAATGACTGGTCTTGGTTTGTATCAACAGACCTCTAGTGAATCGGCCGACAACCGCCACACGAGTTCCAATTCCAAACCACCAAAGAAAACATCATCTATGTTGCCTGCTTCTCAACAAAGACCGGCGACTGAAACAGCTCCTGCTAAAAAGGTCGAGAAATTGCCAAAGCCCATCGAGAAGAAAACGCCAGCCTCCAATAGACAGCCTTTAGAGGATGTTACGTCTGAGTCCATCAAGAAAGGCAACAAATCTTTTTTCCGTAAGTTTTCTTCTAAGAAGGCGGCCGAGAGCAAGGCAGAAAGTGTTGAAAACATTCTGAAAACATCTATCGATGAAACACAAATGTTCAACGCCATGAGTAAGCTTCTACTGGCCTGGAAAGACTACGGCTTGAAAGGTGTCAAGACCAATCCTTCAGCCAAGAAGATCAAGGGCAAATTGAGCAGCGACAACATCTTATCGTTACGCTCAACCCTTTTCGAGATTACTGTTGCTGCAAGGAAGGGCTCTACTGGGTCGGATGTTAGATTTGAAAAGATATCTGGCTCTGGCAAGACTTTCCGAAAACTGGTCAATGAGATCGAGAAGATATTAGAGAACAAAGGCGCTCTCATCCGGGCGTAAATCCCGCGTAGTTCTGAAGTCCTTGATAGTTCTGGTAACCCGGATCGTCAGCTCTTGTTATAGGGATAAACGCATGCACCGCAACTTGTTTGCTCGCCTGCTTGTTTGATCATCAATTCTGATTCGAGCAGAATGTGGAAGTAGGTTTCCAATGTAGTATATATGTATAGATAGTTAGCATTTTAAAGTTGATTTACTTGAAACGCATTGGAGGGAGCCCAAATGACCTCCTTTAACCATCTAACTACCTTGTCTCATCACCCGCTTTTTCAACTATGATGCTAATAATTTGAATAATTAAACCTGTAGTAATAATCCGGAGTTCTAGTACCAAGCGAATATGATAACCTATTTGCTCAGGATAATCTCAGTGTCCTTCATACTTAATCTGGGACTATCCGAAACCGTTATTCGGGAATTGAACATTTCAAGGGCCTCATCAGAAATCGGAGAGCACCTAATATCATTGAATGGTGACATTTCCTCACTAAGCTCAACTATTCGTGTGCAAGCCGGAGACAATGTCAACCTACTAGTTAATAATGACCTTTGTGTTGGTCACACAGACTGGCAGCTGTACGGAGAAGAAGGTTGTAGCACTTCCATACATTTCCATGGGCTTGTCTTAGACAATGTTGGAGGCACGTTAGGAGCCTTAAATGATGGAGTTCCAGGCATCACTCAGCGCAGCATTCCCTCTAATATGTCATACTGGTACAACTTTACAGTACCTAAAACGTTACAAGGCGGCACATATTGGTATCATGCACACTCTTCGGTCCAGTATGGAGACGGGCTTCGCGGGGTCCTTTTGGTTGACTCTCCTGTAAGGCACAGCTATTTACAACGTGTTGTAGCTAAACTTGAGGCGGATGGTACCGATGGAGATCTGCTGGGAGACTTGCCGCTTGCAGGATCAGAGACCCCAATTCATGAGGAAATTCTTACTGTGTCTGACTGGTACAAAAAATCCAGTGTCGATATTTTGAAGGATGTCATGAGTCCCGAAGGGGGCCCAGATCCCCATGTCGATGGCTCGACTTTGAACGGCGAGCTAGGATCCGTAAAGCTTGAAGTTAAAGAAAATACTGAGTATGTGGCACTTAGGGTGATAAATGTAGGGACGAGCGGCACCAATATTCTGAACGTAGAGGGGCATCGTCTTTGTGTTGTAGAAACCGACGGCGTGTTGACAAAGCCATACATGATTGAAACCCTCTCCGTTGCAGTTGGACAAAGATTCACTGTTTTGGTAAAATTAGATTTGAGCACCCCCAAGGCTCGCATAATACATGGCTGCGGTAAAATGATGGGATATGTGACTAAAACGCACTGGATTGTACGACCAAATCAAAATACTGGCAATGACTACGATGGTAATCCAAGCCATCTACCAGGGCTAGACAAAAGTGAGAGATATCATGATTATGTTCCACTCGAAGGGGAGCTGCTACCTTCCCCACGTCAGCAGTTTTCCCTGGACTATTATTACGATGGGCAGCAGAGAGACTCGATAGGGACAGGCTTGTACACGGTGAATGGGGATACCATGGCCCAATTTCTTCCTGATGGAGTTTTATTAGAGGGCGCGAGGGGTATTCGAGACCCAATTCAACTAGACAGCGGTGAGGTAGTTGAAATAGCAATCAATTCAATCGACCACATGACGCATCCTTGGCATTTACACGGTCATACTTTCCAAGTAATCTCTGTGGGCAAAAAGCGCGATGGGCCCTTATATTTTAACGAACGAGAGAGTGCAGCCATGCAACGCTACCTAGCAGACGTTGCATCCTGGGAGAACAAGGTTCCAATGACGCGAGATACTATCAACATACCCGGCAGTTCTTACGCGGTGATTCGCTTCAGAGCCAATAACCCGGGTTTTTGGCTATTGCATTGTCACGTAGAATGGCATATGGCCAAAGGCCTGGGTGTGGTTCTGGCTGAAGGTGACCCCAGAGTGGAGAGTGTGGCTAGTGCTTTTGAAAGAAGCTATTCTAATGCCGGCGGGCCGGCTACCTCCGAAGTTTCGGATCCTACCATGGATGGGCAGTCCGGGGCATTGTCATCAAAATGGAAAGTTTTGCTCATTTACATTATGATTATGTGCATATTTAATGGTAGTATCTGGTTGTTTTTCTTTCGCTAAGCACAAGAGCCGCAGGCTCCGGAAAGCACGATGAAGAAGCATTACTTTTATGGAGTTGTTCTCATTCCCCAGTTTATTGTTTGGGTTTTCGTAGCTGACATTAATAATAACCCAGAAAACTTTCCGTCATATTTCCTACGTAAGACAGAGACACCAGACAATAGAGGTATTCCATAGACTTCTGTGTGAGGAGTCCTGCCAGTGGCTTAGTGCCGTTGGGCAACCCTAACTTTAGAATTGGGACGAGGGAAGCAACTGCATGGAGAGTCCTTGCTCGGCGCGAATTTAACAAAAAACCCCGAACAATTGATTGAATTGTAGTAAGTCTCACCTAATTAAACAACCGAATTTATAGGTTTGGGCTTGTCGCTGATATACCGGACTCCACACGGCCAAGTCAGCGGACGCCCCCGTCCTGCGTAAAGATCACTTTATACCATCGTGTCGTTGACGATAACTTTCAAGATGATCACCGCTACTGTTCATGTTTCTGAGCAAGTTTCCCCCTAAAAGTCCTATTCTCTTCTATTCAAGACCCAGACTGCACATGAGTTGTTTTCTGTGAAGTTGCTAGTCTAATCTAGCATTTCACTCAAATTATCATACAAGTCGCCAAAGCCATTCTTTCAATAAAATGACAAGACCTCCGTCCCAAGAGGAAACGCTTCTTCGATGGTTCATCCAACTATGGCATTTATTGTAGAGAACACAGAAACACTCCCTTTCAGACTGTCACTGTGCTCATCGTTCTGTCAAAGCTGTGGCGCCAGTGACACATTCGTCGAAGGTGACGTCTCCGCACTAGACTCTTTTTCGTACAAGGGGTAATACATACAGTTTTCAGGGAAATATAAAAGGCGGTTCTGACAGCACTAACGCTCTCAGAAGTTCCCCAGCAAAGGGTTAGCAACGAAACGGTGGCGCACGGCGATAGAACGAATAGAAGACACTTTCAGTAGAGAGAGACGAGCTCTCCCATAAGTTTTTGATAGATACCGAGCTGATTTGAGAGGAAATTTCGGTTCGAAAATTAGACTCATTTGCTCGATAAAATTAGGAATAAGCTTTGCAACAGGAGGAACTTACAACAACAGGGTTAGCGACCATGGAGGATAAGCGGCTTGAGTTCAATACTGACTTGCCGTCGATAAACAGTACGACAAGCATTTCTGATAATTTGGCTCTGCGCAACTATTACGATAAACTATTGTTTAAAAATAGCAGTGGCAAGTCTCTGACGGATCTGCCGCGTCAGGCCATGCCTCGAGCCCCCGGAAATGTGGAAGAACGCAATGTGGATTTTATCAGCGGATTTGGTTTCGGACACAGAGCCCTTCCCTCGGGCAATGTCCCAAGCTCGCAGTCAACGTTGAGGGCAGTCCAAATGACACCTTCAAGTTCCGAGCCTTTGCGTTTTGCGCAAGGATTTCAGGTAGGAGAGGACCGCTCGACACAGGGCCTGCCTTCGGGCATGTCCTTGCAGCTCGGGAACTCTCACCATGTCGCAGCTAGTCACCAACAATTGCCACCACAAGTGCCACCCTCTATGGGCCCCTTGGGTCCAACAGTATCCATAGCTCCTGCTACTTCAGTGGCCCCAGTCACAGCCACCGTAGGCGCGGCGAACTCTCGCAACAACAGCGTAGGGTCGTCAGGATCTTCAGGCTCCACTATGTTGGCGTCCCCTACCAGCTATTACGCGGCGCTCACGCAACAATCACTCAGCCCGGGTCATGCAGGTGGTGCGCTTTCACCGGTAAACAGTGCTGGGACCTTCACCTATCTGCAGTTTGATCCGCAGCAGCAACTTTTGCAACAACAACAACAGCAGCAGCAACAGCAACAATTTCAAGCAGACAGGAGATCCTCGTACATATCTGACACTCTCATCCACAACTCGATGAATCCGGAAGCACAGAATATGCTGCCGTCGCATTTCGAGCAGTTGTACTCGTCTGCAAGTGTACCTAAAAATCGATACGCACAAGCTCCTACTAAACGTTTATCAGTTCCCAAGATTAACTACAAATCGCCTCATGGATCACAGCATGCTTCCATCTCTCAGGCTGGAGCACACCAATTAGATAATGGTTTGGAACTTATCAATGGCCAACAAGTCGTAGCATCATCCGAGTTGAAATCGCTTTACCACGATTGTGGCAAAAACTATTTTTCAAGCGATGAGGCTTGCAGCTTTTTAGACCGTTTGAAGCATCTACTCTCAGGATCTGACTCTAGTCTCTTGAGTGCTAATGTGGTGAAATTTCTTATGTTTTTGAAGAGCTCCAATTTGAATTACAATCCTCAATCGGACGCTTTTGTGTCGGGGAATGAGACAAGGAGGAATAGCAGTACGAGCGCATACCTGCATTACAAACCTCTGGTCCTGGTCGCTCTGAAGAACGGGAAATTGGAATTGCTGTCCATCCCACAATCTACAAATTTGGCCATGGAACGCAAGGATTTGGTTGTCATAGATGGAGATCGCGGCAAAGACTTAGCGTTAATTGTCGAACCTCGAGTCGAACTGGAGTTGGCACTGTTCATCAATTTTTTGAAGAAAAAGATACATTTTGATTCCCTCATCACCAATAGAAGCCAGCACTTCCCCAATAACGATTTTGTAAGGGCCCTTATGGATTCAATCCAGGGCCAATCAGATAAGCTGAATTCAAAGCTATACGATGTTATTGAGCTAACACAACTCATAATCCCATCTAAGCAAGTGTTGAGGTTCGCCACTTCATGGGAGGTCACCACCAATTTGCACAACAAATTTCAAGATGAATTGAAGGCTCTGCATATTGCTCAATTGAAATTGAAATCCTTGAACAGCGGACTGTCCCATCATCAAAGCCAACAGCCCCGTTCAAATTTGAACATCAAAATACTGAACGCCGAGTTCCAATTTGACCGCAAGAAGTTGACTTTCTACTACGTTTGTCAGGAGAGGAATGATTTCCGCGAGTTGATCAAAGAGTTGTTCAAGTTTTACAAGACCAGAATTTGGCTATGTGCCATTCCCAACAATCTGGAAATTGAATCCAAGTACTATGACAGGCAATTGAAAGAAGTCAAGATGTATCAAGCCATGATGCAGCATTACTCGGGGGAAGACCTTCTTGACAATGGGTCAGGATCCGCGTCCGGATTTGTAGTAGCTCCAGCCCTGAACGCGATTTCTTTGGACAACTTCCAAATCGGAGTATACAAAGAACTCGTGGACGAATTATTTGCTGCCAGATAGAGAAGGAAATTTATGAATGATATATAGAATATGACGGTTTTATTGTTCGGAGCTTGTGTGATAGAAAGAAATAGATTCTCTGGTAGAGAGATATTGCATATTTTTAATAGTAAGAATGGTGATATTTCATTCGTCTCCCAGTTCATAATCATTAGCAGAGCTACACATGGCCTGTACATCGTAACTATTTGTTCTCAGCAAAGAAGAAGTTGACAGCAATCAATTGAAGGTGATTTTCGGTAGCCCACTTGTCAACGCCGGTGGCCGGAATTCCGAAGCCCCAGTTGGGTCTGTCGGCAATCTTGGTGAAATTCGAAGAGTCACCGGGCTGCTTGTAGAGCAAGAAAACATAGCGGTGTTTGCCTGTGCCCTGAGGTGGAGCCGGGCCCACGTAGTCCATCAATGGCTTACCGCTAGCCAGTTCGGAGGCCACAAAGTCTGGCACAGCTGAAGAGGTGTTGTGCGAGTACTCGAAGGGCAGTCTGATGTCAGTTTCCACATAATGGCAGTATTCGCTCCACTTTTTTTCAGTCCTTGAGGGCGCATCTGGGTCGGTGATGACCAGAGTGAACAGGTCCGCGTCCTGCACTTTGAATTCCGACTTTGGGTCCAGCGTGAAGTGCACTTTGGGCTTGATTTGTGTTTCTTCAGGGGACAAAGTGTTTCCCATGGCCACAGGCGCACTGGGCGAGTACTCAGCGGCCAACAGGCCCCATGGCTTAAAATCCTGGGATTTCACCACATCGGGGATAATGCTGTGAGTGGTGAGCGATTCGGTCGCAACTTGCGAAACGTTAATTGCGTAGTTCATGATGCTTCGGAAAGGTGAGGGAATAATCAATGGCGAGAGTACTACCAGAGGTTCTACACTATTGATAATATAATTAGTGGAAAGCTAAAGGATATGAGAAGGTCAAAACGGTAGGGTTGTGGACGCTCAATGCCTGGCCTTTTATAGCAATGGCCCTATAGCCATGGTTTGCTATAGTGGGCACACGTTGATCCTTCGCTCGCTCGTACAGTACGATCGGTTTCGGAATTCCGAAGACGACTCGTCAGAAGCGATCGGAATTCCGAAAAGAGATAATGAGCTTTTCGGAACTCCGAAAGCGCAGGTAACTAGCTCAAGTGAACTGATCCATGGCCCAGGACCATGCTATTTAAACCTTAGGCATTGAGGCATTAGGTTCATCTCACGGTAGGTTACAGGCAGCAGCAAGCTAGCCAACATGAGCGAGGGTAGCAGTCTTCGTGGAGCTTCTGCGAGCGTGGAAACCGCGGGGGCCTCGCATAAGGACGCAATTGCTGGCCCAATAGAACCCCCGCCTTACTGCATGTATTCGAAAGGGGAAACGTCTTTGCTGATTGTGGTAGTATCGATCGCGGCTTCTTTCTCAGGCTTTGCGTCGAATATTTACTTTCCCTCTATCCCGACCATTGCAGCCGATCTATCAGTGCCCGTTGAGCTCGTTAATCTGACGGTCACTTCTTATATGGTATTCCAAGGTCTTGCACCGACATTTTGGGGTGCCCTGGCCGATGCTCGGGGCCGCAGAATCACCTACATACTTACCTTTTTGGTGTTCTTTGCAGCGTGTGTCAGCTTGGCAAAAACCCGCAACTACGCTACTTTGATCACCATTCGAGCATTGCAGAGCACAGGAAGTGCAAGCTCGATTGCCTTGGGTGCGGGCGTCATTGGGGACATTACAACAAGAGCGGAGAGAGGTGGGTTCATGGGAATCTTTCAAGCGGGCATGCTGGTGCCCGTAGCGATCGGCCCTGTCATTGGCGGTGGGCTAGCCTCATCTCTGGGGTGGAGATCGGTGTTTTGGTTCCTGGCAATATACGCCGGTGTTTTCCTTATCGTGCTCACTCTGGTTTTACCTGAATCGTTGAGAGCGTTAGTGGGCGATGGCACACTACGCGTGGAGGGATTCATTAGTTACCCACTAGTGATATATCAGCGCCGCTACAGGAAGCGTAATCCGAATTTCACTGCCCAAAACCGGTCCGAACTACCACCCAAAAAACCTATCGACATCTTGGGTTCTTTGCGTATGCTCACTAACAAGCGGGCCATCCTCGTTATATCTTTTCTCGCTATATACTACACTATTTGGCAGATGAGTATAACCGTGCTTTCGTCCCTGCTGAAAACAACGTATGGGCTCGACGAAACTCAAATCGGGTTGACATTTATTGCCAACGGTGTCGGCTCCATGGTGGGGTCCCTGCTGACAGGGAAGCTCTTGGACATGGACTATGCTCGAACAAAAACCAAATACAAAGATTGCGAAGAGGACATTCCACTCGACTACGTACGGCTTCGCACGATGTGGATCTGGAGTGCCATGCAGATAATTTCGGTTCTAGTGTTCGGCTGGATGCTTGACAAGGGTATTCACATCGCCGTGCCCATTGTCTGTACCTTTTTCACCGGTTGGGGAGCTATGGGAATCCAAAGTACGGTGTCGACTTATATGGTGGACTTATTCCCCGAGGGGAGCGCATCAGCATCAGCTGCAGTAAATTTGGCCAGGTGCTTACTGGGTGCTGGAGGAACCGCAGCAGCCATGCCTATCCTCAACGCCATTGGCATCGGCTGGGGATTTACGATGTTAGCAGCTATCATGTTGGCCGCCATTGGGCTCATTGTGGCCCAGATGCAATTGGGGCGTAAGTGGCGGGAGACTGAAAACAATAATCCCATTGCCTGAGTTAATGAGGCAAGGTGACACCGTGATAAAGTTGTCGATGCCGTCACCAGACCCAATTAAGCATCGGCCATCCTACTCTCAGAATATCTTCGTTACAGGTGCACCCGTGGATGATGCGGCAGGCAGTTTCTGTGGAGCCGGATGCAATTCGAGCAGCTGTCCGGCTATACATAGCTACAGAAAGGGTTAGACCTCTGTAGCTGACCGCCCTCTCGTAGTTTTAAATTATTTTGGTGTGATCTGTTTTGCTTATCACACTATGGGCTGACGCGCAGTAGTTTTACCACAACAGTGTCCTCACCTTCGCATAGTATATTTGGATTTACCGGAATATCTGCCAGACTTGTCGTTGGGAGGATCCCACCCACCACGCCACACTTGTTCTTCATATACCGAGGTTGGCAGTTCCCGAGCCACGCACGAACGCGACGCCGCGCCGAGTACCGACGAGCTTATATCCTCAAAAGGCACTCCCGCAGAAGTGAGATGCGGTTGACGCCGAATTTGCATTTGTTTGACGCTAGTTCCTATGTTTAAGACGTCACTATATATTTATTCGATTCCACATCGCATATTCAGAAAACACTTTAATAATATCTACCCAAAGTTTGAACCAAGAGTTCCGCAAGTCCTCTCAATCAAAACTGACTCAGAAGCGTGAATGAACAGTATGCCAGACAGTCCTTGGATAACCATTGGTTCTTTCTGTCCACTGTCCACAGATTAACTATGTTTATGTGTCATTTCTTTCAGCGACGCTTGGCTTCCTAATCACTTTGTACAGTACCGTCACGGTCCTGTCCATAATTACGCCAGTGGGCGCTATAAGATTCCCCGGGACGTGTACCGTTGGGCTATCTACCCTTTGCGGATGCACCTCAATTACACCAAACTTGACATCATAAACAAAACTACAGAGATTGTGATAGCCCCACTCACCATTGGACACACTTTGCTCAACTTGGCGTGCACGGAATCTCCCACTTTCTTTTGATTTTAGAGCCTAACAACCCATTCACCAAAAAATCTCAACTTAGGAAAGATGCTGGTTTCGAGCCCGGTACCCGGTCCCTTCTTGCTCTCCGCTCTGCTGGTTCTAAGAGGTTATACGAATCGACATCTGGTCAAACTGACACAAGATCGCGTCTGATAAGAGGTGACACTGGCCAACGGGAGCTGGATAAAGACGATTCACGTGCCCATCTCATTTGAGTGAATACACGTGATCTCAAAAAAGCAGGACAGAAAACGCCACAGTTAAAAAAACGTACATAGCGATGAACATATCGGACTTACGTGTGTGATGACATGTTGATTTTTACATGACACGTGAATGTCACATGGTACAATTTGAAGCATCACGTGCCACGAGTGTGCTGTTAATATATTCCAACCTGTCCCAGGGCATCGCGTATTGATGGAGACTCCAAGAGTCCAGCAGCCCACCTCGCTATCCAAGAGCACACTTACGACAATGGCCACAGCCTCGTTCAAATTTCCCGGCGTGAGGCAATTGACAGCGTACGCGGTCTCGTTCGCTCCGCTATACGCCGCGTGTTTTGCCAGTTTCGCCGCGTTCGTGTGGTCCGAATTGTTTCTACACCCGAGACTGTCCAAGCAGTTTCGCACCGACGACCCCGCGATCAGCAAGAGCTACGTTCCACAGGAGACGGTCACTAATGCCCAGTGCCTGGCGATTGCGTTCCCGCTGCCCGTGGTGGTGCTGAGTTGGTGGTGCTGGCTGGGGCGCGACGCCCTAGTGGAAAATCGGTACATGGTGCACTCGTACGCGCGCGTGCGTAAACCAGAATGGGTGCCAGCGCGCTGGCACCTGTATCACGCGAGCTGCGTGGTCCTGGTGCTTGTCCTGGGCATCAACGGAGTGTTGACTAACGGACTGAAACTGGCCATCACCAACGCGCGCCCGGACTTCCTGGCGAGGTGCAAGCCGGTAGACCCCACAGCACCATACGTGGGCTACGACCAGTGCTCGCAATCCGACAAATGGATTCTCTACGAGGGTCTGAAAAGCACTCCCAGCGGCCACTCTAGCTTCGCGGCCGCGGGGCTCGGGTTTCTATACGTGTGGCAGACACACCACACGCGCGTGTCGCGCGTGCGACACTTCTGGTGTCCCGCACTGTGCTTTTTGGTGATGGTCTCGCGCGTGGTGGACCACCGCCACCATTGGTACGACGTGCTGGCCGGCGCAGCGCTCGGCGCGGCTGTGAGCGGCCTAGCTTGGACCAAGTGGATGCGGGAAGAGCCCGTGGAGCCAGTGCTCCCGGTGTGAGAAGGGCCGCGAGCGAAGCAAGAACACACATCGTAATGCACGGGCGATGCCGGTGCATGGGTGTTATACATCACGTGATCACTTTATCCTCGCTCTTCCAATCCAGCCTCTTCTTTCCATCCACCTTTCCCTCCCAGCCGCGTCCATGGTCTCCCGCGCTCTTGGCCCCCGCCATGGTCTCTCTCTTAGCGCTCGAGACTCGTCCTTCTGCTCGCTACCCACGCTCCCTCCTTCCCGTGCCCTGCGCCGCCTCGGCACCTGATTTTTCACTCATTTTCGCGGTGTGTGGCGGGCCACTCCCACCTCACCCACGGCGATTGCTAGCCCATGCCTAACCTGCCCAATGCCGACGCTGTGGCTGTGAGGATGCCTGCGCGCCCCGCCGCCCGTTGGCCATCGCGGTGGTGCCCTCGCAGAGTTTTTTCTCAACACTCTAGACGTCCACTACCGAGGCCCTCGCATGTGAAAGACCGCTGCGAGGGCACTGCGGGCACCACCATAATAACAGGTATAAAAAGAGCCGGGCATCGTGGAACTGGTTGGTGGACGGAGAAGAACTCGGTTGACAGGACCATCACTTACTTCTTTGTTGTAGTGGCTCTGAAATAATTGACTTCGTACAATGGCCAAGACTTTTTTGTTTACCAGTGAATCCGTGGGTGAGGGTCACCCAGACAAGATCTGCGACCAGGTTTCGGACGCTATCCTAGATGCATGCTTGCGCGAAGACCCACTCTCGAAGGTTGCGTGCGAAACGGCTGCCAAGACTGGTATGATTATGGTTTTTGGTGAAATCACAACCCGGGCTAAGCTGGACTACCAAAAGATCGTCAGAGACACGATCAAGCAGATTGGCTACGACTCCTCGGACAAGGGCTTTGACTACAAGACCTGTAATGTGCTAGTGGCCGTCGAGCAGCAGTCACCGGACATTGCCCAGGGTCTGCACTACGAGCAGGCGTTGGAAGAGCTAGGAGCTGGTGACCAGGGTATTATGTTCGGGTACGCCACGGACGAGACGCCCGAGCTCTTGCCCTTGACCATCTTACTTGCACACAAGCTGAACATTGCGATGGCGGACGCCCGTCGTGATGGCTCCTTGCCATGGATCAGACCAGACACGAAGACTCAGGTCACCGTGGAGTACAAACAAGAGGCGGGCCGTTGGATCCCACTCCGCATCGACACCGTCGTGGTATCGCTTCAACATGCCGATGAGATCTCGACCGAGGACCTGCGCTCCGAGGTGCAGAAGAAGATCGTCGAGAAGGTGTGTTCTGCTGAGATGTTGGACGCCAACACTAAGTACTACATCCAACCTTCGGGCCGTTTCGTCATCGGTGGACCTCAGGGTGATGCCGGGCTCACAGGCAGAAAGATCATTGTCGACGCCTACGGTGGTGCCTCGGCTGTGGGTGGTGGTGCGTTCTCGGGCAAGGACTACTCCAAGGTGGACCGTTCCGCCGCTTACGCTGCCAGATGGGTTGCCAAGTCTTTGGTCAAAGCGGGCATTTGCAAGCGTGTCCAAGTGCAGTTCTCGTACGCCATTGGTATTGCCGAGCCTTTGTCGATTCACGTCGACACCTACGGCACCTCTAGCAAGTCTGACGAAGAGGTGATCGAAATCATCAAGAAAAACTTTGACTTAAGACCTGGTGTTTTGGTCAAGGAGCTCGACCTAGCCCGTCCAATCTACTTGCCAACCGCCTCTTACGGCCACTTTACCAACCAGGAATATCCATGGGAAAAGCCAAAGGAACTCAAGTTGTAAGTAAGTGTGGGCTCTGTCCCCACGACATTATTGTATTCTGATTGTATAGACGGTGCATTTTAAGTATAGACGTAATTTGGCTGAGCTGCGGGTCACTGAGCGTTGCCAACGGTTTTCTTTTCCATTTGTATTCCTAGTAAAACGTTATTTACGCCCAGTTCAATGGGTTCGTCTGCAGCCGACGTCGCCATGCCGGCCGCTACTCGTCGATCTCTTCCAGCAGTTTCAACGCTTTGGTCAACTCCAACCTGGCCGTCGTGATGTCCTCATAGTTCAACGCACTGATGGCGAACCGTGCCGTTTTTTGCACTTGCGAAATTTGATCTTCGCGGTTCCACATCGTTTGCAAGTCATGTCGATTGTAGTGCACAGGTTTTTGCTTCACACTATCCGGAGCTTCCGGTCCCGAGCTTGGGGGCTCATCCACGAAAACGGGTCTATTGAGTTCCGTAGGCGCGCTGGGCAAAGCCAGTTCGGGATCTTGGGAATCTGTGTCAGTGACTGCACTAGCCTCTGCGCTGTCGTCAACATCGCCTTCTTCACTAGCTCCAGCGGCTGTCTCTGCATCATTTGCGTCGATTTCTCGCATTTTGCGTATTAATTCGTCTGTGTCCTGTTCATGCTTGATATCCGGCACGTTTGGTTCTTCCGGGAGCTCCACTTCTGGTTCGAGAGTAGAATCTTCTTCCAGGCTTTTGAGAAATGCGTCCATAGCGGGTTCAGGGATGTCTTGAAGGCCTGCATCTTCTTTGAGTTCCTCGTTTCCATCGTTAATATCATTAGTTTCGTCCTGGTCATCGTACTCTTGCTCTCTGGCGTCGACGGACGTTTCATCTTCCCCCTTCCCGGGCGCATTCAGTTCGCCTCGGGCAAGCTTGCTTAGATACAGCTTGCATACCTTGGTTCGTTTCTGACACTGCGCTGCCTCCTCTGCTGTTAGCTGTGTCTGTCCCCACAGTGCCAATACCACCCCAAACAAATCAGAGCAGCACCACAGCGCCCGCGCCAAGTCACCACCTGTACTCCCACTCTGTACCTTGGCCAGCTGCTCGTTGTACAGCGACAGCACAAAGTTCATGCAGTACACTTTGGCGCGCTGCTGGTCCTCTAAGAGCTGTTTCTCCGGCTTTTCCGGGTCCATACCCTGTTTGAATGCCTCGATTTCATCTAGAAGACGCGTGGCATGCGTCACTACCTCCGTATTTCTGTCTTCTAGGGCCAAGAGTTCTTCCACCAACGACAATTTGATGTAATATGCTATAACCGGCATAGCATACTCAAAATCGGTGCACAGACGCAGACGCCGCTTTGCATCATATGGAATGCTCATTTTTAGCTGTGTCACGTCTTATATCGCTGCTCTAAAGACCCGCTTTAGTCCAATGGATGTTATGTTTTGTCACTTGTGAGCGTCAAAGTCCTTAGGGCCAAGATCAGTTGTCGAAATCTGGATATAGCACTATCTACGTGGAAGTGCGCGTGAAGATTGATATAAAATATTTTAGAATAGAGAAAGTAGCTACCAATCATCACGACAAAGGTGGAGGAGAAAACGGCCGGTTAGCAAGCTCAGCAAGCTGAACGCACTTTGGAACTCTATTGTGAGGGATTGAGCGCAGCGGACAGGAATTGTGGATAAAACGCGCTCTGAAACCGTCAACTGCGGGACGAATAAGCAGCAGAGACCCAAAAGACGTAGCATGGCTGTTCGGGAGTTCAAAAGGGCTTGCAACTACAATGGACAGCAGCACTTGGTGAATATGGTGCAAGACATGGAGAAAGACCTGTTTTTGGTGGATGCATTGGCGCCGCTTCTGGCGGTGAAGTGTGGTGAAGAGCAGTCGCGAGGCGACTGGCGAAACAGAGTGCTTCAAAAGTTGGGTATACTGGTAGAGAGAGATGAACAGGGCAATGAGTGGCTCTCGAGGACCAAGACGAGAGAGCTACTGATGGTTTTAGGTATTCAGGACGCATTCCAAGAATTTTTTGGCCAAGAACAGAATTCGCAGCCGCACGACACGGATGAGGACGAGGACGGGGACGATGACCAGAATGAACACCATGAAGACGAAGACGGTATCAATCGCGAAACGATGGCCGAGAATGGGGAAGATGAACGCCAGGGATTGAAGAGGGAGGATTCGGAGCACTTAGGAAATCACAAACAGCAGCAACAGCATCCGGCCCATGTAGCTGGGAATAGTCTTGCAAGGATAGACGAAGAGCCTATGGTAGGTGGTCTAGACCAGCAGAAAGACGGCGATGAAGGGAGCGACCAGGGTTTGGAGGCGCCTGCCTTCGGTGCGGAACAGATCCCCAAACGTGCGATGCACGATCAGCAATTAGGGTCACCTTTGAAGAAACTCAAACCTGCAGATAACTTTCCTTCCACAGAATACGTGGCTACGCATGACTTACACTTGCCCACCCCTCTGACTGTTCAAGCGGCAAAGAAGCCCCGCACTGACTACCAACCTGACGATCGTGTTAAGTTGGAGCATCTGTTGCAACATGTCCTGTTTTCCGAGGGTCAGTCAGTTGAATTTGAAACTGCACTTGCTAATATGGGGATGATTTATCCACATAACCAACTGGACCTGGATATTCCCATCGATGAACACGGCAACACGCCTTTGCATTGGCTTTGTTCCGTAGCCAACGTGAGACTATCAAAGGACTTGATAAGAAACGGCGCCGATAGATTGTTAGGAGATAAATCGGGCGAGTCGGCTTTAGTGAAGGCAGTCAAATCTGTCAATAACTATGACTCGGGTACATTTGAAGAGCTGTTAAATTACCTCTACCCTTGTCTAATACTTCTGGATGACATGGGTAGAACTGTACTGCATCATATTGTAATTACATCAGGTATGCCAGGATGTGCTGCTGCGGCCAAATACTATCTAGACATTCTCATGGGGTGGATAGTCAAAAACCAAACTCGTAACGCGTCACCTGAGAGTGATATTATATTATCTACTTTGGACCTGAAATGGTTCATAAGTTATATTCTCAACGCCCGAGATATAAACGGCGACACATGTTTGAATATCGCCTCAAGGTTGGGCAACGTTTCGATAGTCGAAGCTTTGTTGGATTACGGTGCCGACCCCAGGATTTCGAACAATTCCGGCTTGCGGCCGGTTGACTTTGGCGCAGGCGCTACAAAACTCGATACCTCACAGGCTTCTAATGTGAGAGGCGAAGGACCCGCGTCCGCTGTGGGCCCTGATCCTTCCGTACTGATAAACAACATTCAATCGCTCATCAATACAATATCACAAGATTACGATATGGAGGTAAGGCAACATAAAGATCAGCTTTCAAGGTTACATGCAGATCTTAACGCGCAACGAAAAGTTCTGGCAACTTCTAGAGAGAAGCTCGTCCATGCTCGACAACTTCGCGACGAACACACCCAACTAACAGAGCAAATATCTAATATTCAGCAGGCGATAGTTGAAGAGGATGCCACCTTCAAAAAAGTTAGTGGCGAACTAGGAATCGACGATGAGTCTCTAGAAATGGCTGAGTTTGATGCTGACGAACCATTTCGTATCGACTTTATTTATGACTTTTTGGAAAAGAAGCTACAATCTGATTATAAGGGTGATTTAACGGAAATGTTCGAAAAGACTTCAGTAGACAGCCTCATGACACAATTGACTAACGAAAATTCGGGCCATGAGGAGACTATACCACCAGAGGTTCTTCTTCGAGCCAGAATCAGTGCATATGAAAAGAATGGGCATAACTTGGACGACTCTCTGCGAAGTGTCCAAGAAAAACAAGCACACCTGGAAGGAAGGTTCAGAAGAGTTCTCTCCCTGTGCTTGAAAGTGGAAGAGGATAAGGTAGATGGAATGCTTGACGGATTACTACAGGCTATTTCCACCGAGGACCCTGATGATTTTGACACTAGTGAGATGCAAAAATTTTTGAGCAAACATGCGTGATGTCCTAGATAAGCAAGATTTATAGTAATAGAGAATCTGTAATATTGACTTTCGAATGATCTTACTCAGGGGATTTGTTACATTGTAGGTTTTTTCCAAAAGTATTGTTTATGCACTCTACGGCAGCTCCTTAGTCCTGACCGTCCACCTTTAAGCGACGAAACAACTTGTCGTCTGTTATCATCAGTGTCATTTTCCAGGTCGTAATAGTACTCTTCATCCAAAGGTTTGCCTGCTGCGTCTTTACCCTCGCGGTAAATAACACCTATACATTTTTCAGTTTCCAGAAGCGCGCGTAATTCGAATGGCTTCATGGTAGAAACAGTAGAATTGACCTGTCTGAGCTGGTAAAATGGCACTTGCTGGATATTAGAGAAGGCCAAATGATTCGCTAGGACATGCTGGAGATCTGCCACATCAAAGCCCTGAGAGACGAGTTTGGAAAGAATCTCATCGTTGGTTAGTTTTGGCTTTTGTGGTTTGCTCTTGCGCTTGGCGGTCTTCTTGGGAGAGGGTGACGTGTACTTGCGACGACGGGAATTTCCGTCTAACTTTTTAACGGGGGAACTTGGACGATCGGGGAGGTTTTGAGCTGAGTCTTGTAATTGTTTCCGGGGAGTCATGGGCAATTCCGTGTTCTTCTTACTGTGGATTTTTTGAATATCCTGACCCGTCTGTGCACTGTCACCCTTAATTGTAGTGGTATCTGCCGACTTCTCAATTTTGTTCTGTATTTGAGGAAGCAAGGGAGCTTTTTGCCCTTTCACACTCAGCTGCTTTTCGCATCCGTTGGGGTCCTCAAGAGTACCGCTTTTGGTTTCTTCAAAAATGAGCTTCGCCAGCGGAGGGAGACTTCTTTCATGATCTAAGTGGTGTTTCTGAAGCTTTGAGGACGGGGTGCCTTGAGATGGCACCTGTGCTGCATCCTTGACCGGTGTATGCATTTCATGGCTAAAGTCATCGCTTGTAATTCCGAGTGGCTGTAACTCGTCTTCAGTTTCTGTCTCATTTTGGACATCGTGGAAACGTGTTGATGAGTGGTCTCTGACTCTTAGCTCACATTCGATCTGCCGGAAATCCAGGATGGTGTGCTCGACAAAAGGCATATAAACGGTCTCGCCTTGCAAAATCACAAACGAAGTGAGGCCCGTTTCCAATACCAGCTCTTTGCTTGCCACTTGGCAATTTTTCAAACCGGTCTCCGCCATATCAGCTAGCTTAAAGGTGTTTTCCGGTTTTAGGCACACGAATAATTTCACGTCTAGTTTCACTGGAAAGGCCACCACCAGACCGTTTGTCCCTTTACATTCCACCTTGACTTGCTTGGTTTCCGGCATGTACGTCACAAACGCATGGAGCCTGGAGATGTTCTTGTGGCGTGGCAAAATAACGTCGCACAGTGTGTTTTTACGTCCAATTGAAACCCGGGTTTCGAAATGTGCATCCAGAGAAACCTCCAGTGGTTGAGACTTGAAAGCTCCTTTACTAGACTCAATTTCAAGCCGCAGTTCCTCTTCCAGCTCGCATTCTGACGGGGTTTGGAAACTCGTATCACACGCGGGCCTTGCTTTCACAGGTGATGATTTGCCCAGTGTCGACGAGGGATTGGGTGTTGGGTAGTCCACCACATTTGAAGCGCCTGTTTTCTTCTTGAAGAAATCTAGTGTAGAACCCAGGTGTTTCCCATCTGGCTGGTAGAACGGATCTTCGCCGCGGGACTCGCTTGCGGCGATCGGTGACGAGGGCGGGAATTGGGCTGACATAGTTCACTGTCTTGGATCGAATTTCAATTGGTGTGTGTATGAAGGCTGAAACCAATTTGTTGTAGTTCAACTTACCGAGAATTGCGCCTTGACCGGCACTTTCCCACTATTCGTGAGTCTGGTGGAAACGCGTAAACGCGAAAACATATGGGCCTCTTTAATTATTTTACGCGTCGCGTCTGTCATTAACAATATTGTAATAATGTTTATAGTATATGTATATTTATAATATTATCTACCATCAGCATGGAAGACCAGCTTGAAACCAATCCGATTCTCTTTTGGAGAACGAACAATGGTGATTTCAGTGGGCAAATCTGAAGTCCAATCTTTTGTTACCTTCTTGTGTTGGTTTTAGTAGGTAGATTCTCTTTTCCTCGTCAGTAAAGGCGTCCCATGCGCGCGCCTTTTGTCTGTTGCGGAAGATGTAGTAGCCCTTTGTGAATAAAAGAAGAGGGATTAAGGCCAGCGAAATCCAGAAGAGCTGTTCGTTACCGCGATGGTACAAGGGTTTGTCGTCGGCCCGGTAGATCTGGTTGGCAGCTATGCTGCCCAGTTGCACGAACATATTGTATATAGCAGAAGAAACACTGCGAGTCTTAATGGAGCTGGAGTTCCTGGAGGCCCAAGACACACAGATGGCGTGAATATAAGGCTGCCCCAAGAACAGCGTGGTGATCACATAAGTGGGCCATGCTTGGATCATGGACCCAGACCACCACCTGATAAAGCCTAACAAGAAGGTGGAGTAAACGGGAGCCATCAGGGCGACCAGCGATCTCTCTTGTATCCTCTCGCTGAACCAAGTGATGGCCAACAGTAAGATGATGTGCAGCACGTTATAAGGAATGGACAGCAGCTGGACGTTGAAAGTGGAAAACCCGAGCTGCTTCAGATTCAAAGTCAGGTACGGAGTTAGCGTGCCCACAGGGATGTAGGCCAAGATGCCAATGGCGTATATTGGCCACAGGTCGTAGTCGGAGATTGCAGTCCACAGCTTTGACAGCGTCAGAGCCTGGCGATTGTTCATGTCACCCTTGGAGGGGTCGTCTCTCAGAACGCGGTTGACCACAATCCTCTCCTCGCGCTCCGAAAACCAGCCTTTGGGGTGCAGCCAGTTTCTGGTCTGGACTGCAGAAGGAACCATCATGTAAAATGCCGAAAGCCCTATGAGAAACGTAATGGCACCCTCGATGAGCAAAAGCCATTGCCATCCCGTAAGGCCGCCTACCCCGCGCATTCTCAGGATCACAAATGCCAGTAACGCTGTCACAATCTGCACCAGCGACAGGGTAGTCCAAAACCATGACAGGCGGATCGTCAGTTCCCGCGATGTATAGAAATAGCTCAGCCACAGCACCAAATCCGCGATAAATCCTCCTTCCAACAGACCCAGGAAAGCACGGGAGGCGAAAAACCCGCCTTTGTTGGTGATGGCCGATTGAGCCATAGACACAATACTCCATGCTACCATTTGGATGGGAATGAAAATGTCGGGTCCGATCCTCTTGGATAGCAGCTGCGATGGTACTTCTGCGACTGTGAATGCCGCGTAGAAAATCTGCATACCTGTATTGTAGTCGTTGGTACTCATGTTCAAGTCTTCTAACATATTGTCCGCTACGGCTTGCTGGACATTTCCGCGGTCAATCTGCAATGCTGCAAACATGAAGCACGCAGGTATGGCTACACGCCAGTCAATTTTACGCAGTAACCGGGCCTCCTCGCGCCGAGACCACTTCAGGTCCGGGTCAAAACTACCACGGCACTCGTATTCGCAGTGCTCGTACATTTCCCGGTAGTGCTTTTCTACCTGTGGGTCCAAAAACGGGTTTTGGCTCGACGCCAAGCTCTCCCAGTCCGAGCTCACAGACGACTGCTCGTAAAGTGTCTGGTCTTTCTTGTCAATTTCATTCTCGGTCACACGATCATTCTGCGGATCCTCGAAGGTGCTATATGTCGCGTTAAGGGCTGTTTCTCCACTCATTAGTATCGTTGGCTAGGCAGATTCTAAAACTCCTGTGTAATACTGCTGCTCACCGCTGTATTAAAATAAAAAAGCCAACTAGGGTAGCATGTATTCTCGTCGAATAAGAAGCTCCCTTAATATACCACATCTAGAAGCATTTTTTGTGTG
Source organism: Lachancea dasiensis (assembly GCA_900074725.1). NCBI lineage: Eukaryota > Fungi > Ascomycota > Saccharomycetes > Saccharomycetales > Saccharomycetaceae > Lachancea > Lachancea dasiensis. Next base: position 138,245 of record LT598461.1, read on the forward strand.
GCGGGCTGAAGTGCTCCATGTCTTGGCTCTGTGGTCGAAGTCTCTTGGCGATGAGTGCGTCGCTGACATGATGACTTGTCACTTTGTCCTTTGTCGACGTCTCACATGTCGTAAAGACATTATGTCCCAGCGAGTCAAAAGGCTGATCAGCATGTCACACACGGGCGAAACTGTGTTTAGATTTGTCAGGGAAGAGATAACGATCGTTGATGGGTGTGTTCTTGGCGATTGCCGGAATGTTGGTAGGTATGAGATTGGGTGAAATGTCCCAGGGCCATCACAACGAGACACTATGGGGATTCACAGCTTAGAGCCACAAGACAGCGCCATACAGTGAGACAACCATTAGTAAAATAGTGTGGCTAGTACAGTGGAATAAGGGAGTAGTGGAGTGTATCATCATCATAGTTACCCACTTCCAAGCTGGCAGAGATTCGATGTATAAAAGACGGCCGGGAAGGTGACAAAGCAGGATCACTTTCCTAGGCATGAACACTAGTGATACTTGATCATCGTCCCTATAAACAGTATCAATCAAACATGCCACACGCTACAATTGCAGAACAAGCTAACCAAGTTTACGGAAACTTCGACACACACTTCTACCATGGTCAGGATGAAGTTGGGAAAGACGGCGTTCTCAGAATCAACGGCAAGTTCCGCGCCGAGTCGAAAAACCCGGATTTTTTGCCGGAATGGGACCCAAGGCAGAGATTCGAGCCATTGACCTTCCACGAGTACAAGGATCCCGCATTCCGTGCTAACCCCGAGTTGCCTAACCTGTTCCCCAAGTCTGCCGCCAATGAGACTGTGGTCAGGAAAATCACGCCCAAGTTGGGCAGTGAAATCACTGGTGTCCAGCTGAGCCAGCTTTCTGATGCAGGAAAGGACGAGCTGGCTTTGCTCGTTGCCCAGCGCGGTGTTGTTGTGTTCCGTGAACAGGATTTCGCTCAATACGGCCCTAAGTTTGCTACGGAATACGGGAGACACTTTGGTAAGCTACACGTTCACCAAACTTCCGGTGCTCCCAAGGGCCACGATGAGCTCCATATCACTTTCCGCAGGCCGGATCGCAAAGAATTCAATCGTGTGTTTAACGACAACACCTCGTCCGTGGGCTTCCACACAGATGTCTCGTACGAGTTGCAGCCACCCTCTTACACCTTTTTCTCAGTGCTGGATGGTCCCGACGGCGGTGGTGACACTCTGTTTAGCGACTCTCTCACTGCTTTCGAAAGACTGTCGCCAGCTTTTCAAGAATTTTTGAGTACCCTTCACGTTGTGCACAGCTCCAAAGAGCAAGCCGAGAACTCCAGAGTTCAAGGTGGTATTCAAAGGCGAGCTCCCGTCACTCACATCCATCCTTTGGTTAGATACCACCCAGTGTTAAAGAAGAAGACGTTGTTCGTCAACAGTTCCTTCTCTCGTCGTATCGTGGAGCTAAAGAAGCCAGAGTCCGACCATTTGTTACAATTCCTGTACAATCTAGTTAACAACACCCACGACTTGCAATTGAGAGCCAAATGGGAACCTGGCACTGTGACCATCTGGGATAACCGTCGCGTGCACCATTCCGCCCTGATTGACTGGGAGCAGCCAATTTTGAGACACGCTTTCCGCATTACACCCCAGGGCGAAAGGCCCATCGAGGATCCAAAGTTCTACAACGACCCTAACTACTATCCATCCAGCCTGACTCTTGACCAGTAGATAAATTACAAAAGTTAACCAGAATTGTATCCAGGGTATGCGCAAGATATCTTGATGAATAAAATATTGTTAATAGAAGCCATAAGCCTCTAGATGAACAAAACCGTGCTTTTATGAGCTATGTATGGAGAATTAACTAAAAATATAACGAATGAATCATTGACATCTGAGATTTATCAAGCCCATAGATGTCGGTCGCATTGAATTTTGCATGTAAGAGGCGCTTACCTCGGAGCGATTGGGTGCAAGAATGAAGCCCGTTCACAGTCCTGACGCCTCATTCGAAAACGGTGATGAAGTCAATGTGTAAGTGAGTCGCTGTGTGTCGAAGTCAAAGATCCAATGTGCTGAAGTCATTATCACTAATGACTCAAAGTGTCGCTGAAAGCCATAGTTTGGATGTCATGAAATTAAGGAACAGGGCAAACGGGACATAAAAGAAGGGAGCTTGTTGGATTCTAACTCATGCCAATCATTCAATGGAGCCTCACAAGATAGGCCTACATTCTCAAATATACCGGCTATGACCAAAACTATCGACATCAATCAAGAAACTCGCTACAAGCTAAACAATGGGCTTCAAATTCCGGTTATAGGATTCGGGGTGTACGACATCCCAATCGAGGAGACCGAAGACCTGGTTTACCAGGCTCTGAAAGACGGCTATAGACACATAGACTCCGCGGTAGGATACGGGAACCAAGCGCATGCCGCGCGGGGCATTCGTAGGTTTCTAGACGACACAGGCGTTGGTAGAAGCAGCATCTGGTTTACTACGAAGTTGACCAATGCGCAGCAGGGCCTCCAGGAGGCACAAAAAGCTCTAGAAGGGATTGCTGCAGATGTCAAGGAGGCAATTGGATACGTGGATTTAGTGTTGCTCCACTCTCCCAAGACCGACTCTCAAAGACGGTTGGACTCCTGGAAAGTGCTAGAGACGGCCGTGTTGGACCCTGCTTCGAGCGCGATACCAGTGAAAAGTATCGGTGTGTCGAACTTTGGTATCCCGCACCTGCAGCAGCTTCTGGCCGTAGCGCGTGTTAGACCGGTGCTAAATCAGCTGGAATTGCATCCGTGGCTACCTCACGTCGAGCTGCGTGATTTTTTGCAAAAGGAAAACATCGTCGCGGAAGCGTATTCTCCTTTGACGCAAGGTGTCAAACTGCAAGATCCCGAGCTCTTGGCGCTCGAAGCGGAATCTGGCATTCCGAAGGGGAAGCTCTTGTTGAGCTGGTCGTTTTTGCAAGGATTTGTGGTGCTAGTAAAAAGCAGCAAGCCCGAGAGAATCTTGACCAATCTACAAGTCCTTCCTAAGAAAGGGGACAGCTGGAAAGTCGAGCTTGACGACGGGATTTGGCACGCACTCGATAAACCAGACTCGCACGATGTTGTGACGTGGGGTAATCAAGATCCTACGCTCTATCCGCTAGACTAGGGATGTAGAAACATGGGAGCATTTCCCTATTTAAGATATATACCAAAGTGCGATTTTGTTAGAATAACCGGCGAGGTAGCGGGCGCTTCGCTTCGCTTCGGCACAAAGTTACCGCAAAATTGCTGGATGCCCAGCAATTTTTGAACGCATCTGACGATACAATTGACGTGCTCGAAGTCCAATGAAGCTTCAGAAGTTTCACCAAGGTGCTTCCTAAATACACGCGGCCCGTGTGTCCGTCGGTCTTGCGCATCGACCATGTTATCACTTTCTGCAGCACTGTCACACTGGTGCATCACTTCATACGTACAATATGTGTCCAAACCATCCGCACAACGGAGCGACCACGGCCACACATGCACACTACTGCTGCTGGCAACAAGCTTCTAAAGCGGTCCCATGACCATACCACGATCAGGAGGAGGGGGGAGACCTCCGGCTATCGACAGGCCCGACCCAGGTCCATGCATCACGTGACCTTCGTCTCCCCACCCACGCGCATTCATTTGCTTGGTGGCCGACCGCTGTCTTTTTCCCGAGCCTCAAGCGTCGTGCCAGTCGTGCCAGCCGTGCCAGCGCTTTGAGCTCAAGCGCCAGATGTCCCGGTTCGTGTCGTTCGCGGTCGCGGTCCTGGTCCTCGTCCTCGTCGCACGCGATATCAAATTCCATTGGCCTGTGACTGCTCGACAGGCTGTGACACCCACACACCCTCAAGCGAGTCCCAGTGAGCGTGGGCATATCACACGAGTGTCCTAGAAAGCGCCGCGCAAATTCGTTGATTCCGTTTAATTTCTCAATTTTTTAGAAAAAAATATAATTTTTTTATTTTTTTCTACGAATTCTCCTTTTTCGTCTGCCGTGATCGACTCTTGTCCAGGATGTCGCTTGCATCCTGTCCTGTCTGAAAAATTCACACAAGTTAGTCGAATTTAATATGGGATACCACCTACTTAGTGTTGGAATACATTTTGAATAGACGTCTCAGCAACGTATTAATCAAACATGGGTAGTATGTACAGAAACACCTAACTGCCACACGATGCGGTGAGCTTTTCGCAGAGGAAGACAAAACGAGGATATGGCAGAAGTACCAGAGGAAACGCCCGCGCAACAAGCTGGGAGATAGACTATGGGGAGAGACGTGGAGAAAGAGAATTATAATGGCACAGTCGAGGGCCTGGTAGGGCCTTGCATTCAGGATCCAATAGCAGACGGTGGTAACATTTTGTTATAGTGGGTGCCAGGACAGTGTTTGTGGGGAGAAACTATGCGTGGGAAACAACTTTGCATCTTTGGACTGCGTATCTGGGGTTTGTCGGCCATTTTTCAAAGACCTCTAAAGCTGCAGCTACTAACATCCTTCACAGAGGGTACTCCTTCTTTCGGTAAGCGTCACAACAAGTCTCACACCTTGTGTAACAGATGCGGCCGTCGCTCGTTCCACATCCAAAAGAAAACTTGTGCCTCCTGTGGCTACCCAGCTGCTAAGATGAGATCTTTCAACTGGGGTGCCAAGGCCAAGAGAAGAAGAACCACCGGTACCGGTAGAATGGCTTACTTGAAGCTCGTTTCCAGAAGATTCAAGAACGACTTCCAAACCGGCACTGCCAAGCCTCAATCCGCTTAAGTGGATCCATAGGGTACGGGAGGTTTGACAAGAGCAGAATATGCGTGCGCTGTCCGGTCAGAGCACTGTGGCAGGAGCGCCGTGTTTTGCCAAAGGAAAAGAGCCTCTTTTTTGTTTCCGTGGGAATCATCTCTGTACTTTTATAGCCATAAATACAATCACTCCATTAAGAACCGTTTTGTGTTGAAAGCTCGAGGCTAATGCTACATATAAGCAGTGCACGTATATACCGTGGATCTGGCACACCACGCCTATCTTCCTCGCATGGCCGAATACAGCGCGTCTGCATCTTCCATAGATGTTATATTTTCCAACATTTTTTTAGCCATTTCCTTCAATCCCAGATCTACCCCTACCCCCATTATCTCCCTGCAGCGATTGAACCGTATCGTGTCGACCTGCTGGTTCAAAAACTCGGGGAACTCATTGTCGAACGCATCCTCGAACAATTCTAAGTCCGATTGTAATCGTAAGTCGTCGATGCCATCGACTAGGCTCTTGTGTTCCTGCATCTCAATTTTACTAAACTCCTCCTCTTCCCCGCTCAAACTTCCGAAAACTATCCTCCACAGGCACACGGTCAATTCACTTTCCACATCGCGCAGCAAGCTGATGTCATGGTCTTTTGCCTGCCACGTTTGAAATATCACACGCAACAACTCTGAAAATAGTTCATAGTAGTCGTGTATGTTTTCGCAATCTCGGCCCAGTAGAACTGTTAACAGAGTCTCTTGTGTTTGAGCCATTATTTGCGTCAGCACCTTGAACATATTTCGCTCAACGGGGACATCTGGGTATATCGAAGCCAGTTTACCGAACAATTGTACAATACCGATTCGAAGTCTGAGACCCCACCACTCTACATCAATGGACTTTTCTGTGACCCCTTTTGAAGTAGGAAACTCTTTCATTATTACTTGAGGCATTGAGGTAGGATGGTTTTTTGTCACAAGTCGAGAAATAAATCTACTGTTGTAATTATCACCGATGTTTCGAATCAACCCAAATATGTTTGTTTCATTAGGCAAAAATATTGACGACGGGTCAGGTTGTGGCTCCAAGTCATTGTTAACAGTCTTATTGAGTACCTGGTAAAGCCTATTTCTCGCATTATTCCACATATGATTTGGAACACGCTGCGCCAACTGGGGGGATTCCAAAAATATGTTTGCCATGCAATTGAAGATCTCCGTGGTATTGAAAATGACGTTCAAAACTGGCTGGTACGAAATGGTCAACGAATATCGAGAAATGTCATCAATGGCCTCGAATAATGCTTCATCTAAAAACGTGAGTTGAAACTGTAATGGTAGTGACTGTAGGGTCTTTAAGCTGTCTTCCAGCGTGTCAAAAGCGTATAAGACTGTAAGAGTTCGGATGAACTCGTACTGGAAAATATTAGGCGAGACATCCAAATCCAACGACGATTTTATTAGCGGCTTCTTTAACACACTTATATTCGTGCGGATCAAGTCTACCATGAAATGAAATAAGTCTTTCAAAGCCATCGTATGCACTGCACTGGGGCGGAAAGTTATGGAATAATGCATCAGTGCAACCAAGAACGGTATGGCTGTCTTGTACTCCGTTTTTTCCTCCGACAGGTGCTTGATAAGCATCGCCAAACTTTCCAGGAGCTGCTCGATAAATTGGTCTAATTTGAGCGCCATCCTCTTTTGTGTCATAAGTAGATCTAATAATCCTTTGCCAATGGTCTCAGATTCGCTTATTTCGAAATTTCTGAATTTAAAGGCCCGCGCTTCCGACAGTCGTATGTGGTTCAGTATCTCCATTGTGGTCATGTCGGAACCCAGTAACAGGTGGGACATAATCGATTGTACGAAAAGAGCAACGTCGTCCGATATAACTCGGTTGGCTCTCATAGTCACCAATACGGGCTCTTTTTCGTGGATCTTTTGTTTCTTTACCCTAGAAAAGCTGCTGCTTTCCTCAAGAACATTGTCCGTGGGGCCAGAAGATTTAGCAGTTGCGCCGTTCTTCAAGTGCGATTTGCCACTGAACGTGAGAAACTTCTTTTCGTCCTCTGCTCGCTGTAATTCTGCCCTTAGCCTTTCGAGTTCCTGCTGGTGTTGCAATTCTTGATCCTTCGCTTTTTGAAATTGGGCCTTACGCTCTCGTTCCTTTTCAGCCTCAAGTATCTTGAGGCGATCTCGTAGCATGCTAGCTTCACCTTGAGCTTTGAGCAATTGAGCTTCTGCATCGCGCTGGGTCTCTTTCAAACCATCTGCAGGGACCTGCGTGTTGGCGATACTCGCATCTCTGGGTGGTTTTCTGGATAAAGCATTGATCAAGTCATCGTCGTCTTCATCATCATCGATCCAATCATCCATCCTGGTAATAGCGAGAGCGAGTACACCTCAAAGAGGTTCACGCTTCAGCCGTTACTGGCGCCTTTACTTCATCTACACAGGTCCGTAATGTATGAAATTGAAGATTACGTGTAAAGTGATGAAACTGCTACCGGCGCAATGAGAAACGATGAGAATCGCGTTGCCGAATTACGCCGCCAAGTTGAAATAGATGCTTCGCAAGCTTTCAGTTTAGACTGCCTGTTTTAGTTTCTCTTTTCAATTTTCGAGGCCAAGTTGTATACTTGCTCAATTTCGGCATTAAAATGCATCTCACTTTCAACAGTGATCAAACTGAGCTACGGCACCCCACCTATCCTAGTCAGTTTAAATAGGCCTGATTTACTTCCAGTTTGTTCAAGTAAAAGTCCCTTCAAAGAAGCGTGGAGTCCTTCGATAATTTTGTGCAGCACTATGTAGTGGGCCCGAAGTACCAAAAAATCGATGCTCATCACGATTTGTCGCTTTTAAGTGTAGCATCATATAGAAAGCGATCTGAATATCTAGTGACCGCCCATATGGATATGCGCACTGTTAGTTAGTTGCGAACCAAAATGCTCTCTTCCGCCATTTTTCGGCCATTCGAATCCTGGCAGAAGCGTTTTTCAATGAAAATTAAAACGCTGCTAAAATTTTCCAGGCGATGAGCTTCACCGCCAACACTGGCACTGTATATCAACGGTTTCACAAACACGCCTATACATTGCATTGCCAGTAGTTGAGCTGCTATGGTCGAAGACTCTAAAGTTAGAGATGCTCTAAAGACGGGTGAAAAGAAGTCTTTACCGGCTTCCTTGGTGCCTCAAGCCCCTACTGTCCTTACCTCCAAGGACAAAGTGGCCCAGAGACTGGTGGTGGTGCTGTCGATGGCCTCTCTAGAAACACACAAAATCTCCTCTTCAGGTCCAGGCGGTGACAAGTATGTGCTGTTGAACTGTGACGACCACCAAGGTCTTCTCAAAAAAATGGGTCGAGACATCAGCGAGGCCCGGCCGGACATCACACATCAGTGTCTGTTGACGCTACTAGACTCTCCCGTCAACAAGGCAGGTAAACTACAAGTATATATACAGACCAGCCGCGGGGTGTTGATCGAAGTCAATCCAACAGTGCGCATTCCAAGAACCTTTAAAAGATTTTCTGGACTCATGGTGCAACTTCTTCACAAGTTATCAATCAGATCTGTCAATTCCGAGGAAAAACTCCTGAGAGTGATAAAGAACCCCATTACCGACCATCTTCCTACGAAGTGTCGCAAGGTGACCCTCTCCTTTGACGCCCCAGTGGTGCGTGCTCAAGATCACATCGAAAAGCTTGCTGACGATGAAAGTATATGCGTTTTCGTGGGCGCCATGGCCCGAGGAAAGGATAATTTCGCAGACGAGTTTGTGGACGAGAAGATCGGCCTTTCCAACTATCCACTTTCCGCGTCCGTGGCCTGCTCCAAGTTCTGTCACGGAGCTGAGGACGCATGGGGCATCATGTAAATTAGCAATAGAATCTCAAATAGAATAACTCAAGAACCGCTTATAGGACACATGCCAGGGTAGTTGTGAAACAGTTACATTGGTGTTCAACGTTATGGGCTGCTGTGTGGGTCTGAAACGGCTGATGTTTCAGACGTGTTTCAAAAGGTGAGGTTAACGCGGAGGATGCATATATATATCCATCTACATATATAAAGAGAGCAAGCTTTCGGGTACCCACCAGCAATCTTCTGAATGATGCAAAATCCATTGAGCCATCATGACTTTGAAGCCTTACTTGCAATTGCGAGATAGAATTTCGCAGGTTTGGATTAATCAGTATACCATACTACTGCTGCTCACCATGGTGAAAATCGTTCTATTTTCGGTGTCCTTGAAGAATGCAATAGCGGCATCCAAGAACTACCTTTTGAGCAATTGTGATACATTGGAGCTCTACTATTCCAAAATTGTTAATTCAGGGCCTACTTACATGTGTCAGTTTGGTAATTACCTGGTAACAAAGTCCGTTGAGGAATCCGTCAAAGCAAGCTTGAAATCACTGTCATTATTAGTCGGCGCTGGTGAACAGACCGCAATCTTCATGTTTGATTTCTATTTCGGAACTTACATTTGTCTGGCATCAAGTGCCGTTGATGGGGCGGTTGATGTCGCTACAAACACTACAGAAAAGTTGCTGGATTTTGTCAACGAGACTGTTATTGCAGCGGGAGACGACATCGATTCTGGGCTAAATGATCTGTCCCAAGTCATCAATAAAGTCTTGAAAGCAGTGAAAAGTGTGGAGGATTTCTTCAAGGACGGTGAGGACTCCTCTGACATTGACTCGACAGTTAAGTCCGTGAATTTGAGCATCGCGAAATTGAGAGACCTGCACATCCCCCATACAATCGACAGCAGGCTTTTGGAGCTCTCAAAAAAGACCCCGGATTTCGAGAAAATTATGAATAGGACGCATGCGGAGATCTCGGACCCTTTCCAGCTCGTCCGCTCCAAAATTTCAGCGTTCAACGTTTCTCGTTTGGTTGCCGACAATGAGCTCATGTACCTACCTCCTCCGATCAACGCCAGCAACACAACAGCGGCCGGTATCTGTACGGCGAACAAGCCAGATATACTTGAGTTCTACTCTGGGGTACTCAAAACGATCAATGTCCTGCTCATCATTTTAGTGACGCTGCTCGTCATTGGAGCTCTTCTAGCCACGATCCCATCCATTTGGTCTGAATACCGGCAATGGGCCCGACTGCAGGCACTGCAATCCTTGGTAGACGAAAAACCACTGTTCGACCACAGTATGTGGCGGCAACAGGGCTTCATTGAGAACTACCAGCGCGTTTACGCTCGATGGCAGACAGCTTTCGGAGACTGGGTCTCGCAACGTTTGACCTCCAGTATACGAACTCGACGCAAAATACAATGGAGTATCGCGTATGCATTCTCACCCAGAGCGCTCACACTCCTCGCTGTCGCTATTGCCGGGATTCTCATGTGTGTGTGCCAATTTTTGCTTCTTGCCGCTGCCAAACGAGCTGTGACAAGCCACAACGCCAGTCAGCTAGCCTCGGCCGCAGACGCTACACTACACGACGACTTGGCTCGCTGGACCGACGCTACCAACAACTACATCAATGCCTCGAGGGATCATCTTAACCAGGAGGTATTCGGCTGGACCCAAGGGGCCACTTCCTCTTTGAACAATACTGTGAATGCGGCTATCGATGACATCGACAAAGTCCTTGCGGACTTTTTCAACGGTACGCTGCTCTACAAGCCGATGGCTGCCGTTGTGCGCTGCACCATAGAGAACAAACTCTACAAGATCCAAAAGGCACTTACTTGGATACACAATAATCTGCAGTTCCCACTTCCTCTAATAGACTCCGATGCTCTGCAGAAATGGATTCAAGACCTGCAGACCAGCGCCAATGCCACGACTCAAGGCAGTGACAGTCCAACGTCGTCGTTCACCACCAATGCTTCTCGAAAACTGGTGACTTCAGCGCGAGAGGTACTTGATAACCTCCTACGTCAATTCTACTCCGCCACTATCATCGAGCTCACCATTTCCCTTACATTACTCGGCTTATGGATTTTACAGTGGCTCATCGCGGTGTGTTTGACAATCACTACGTATCATCAAGTCTAAAAAGCCGTAGATATTTTTTTGGGTGGGCCGTGAGAGAAGACGACAACTAAAGACTAAACAAACCTGTTGATTACCAACTACTATCGGTAGATTCCTAAACAGATAGATCTACAAGCAGGGTCCTCAGAAGCAAATCGAACAGTAGTAGATTTGCTCTTAACCTGTAAAGATTATCTGAGCGACGAAGTTTCCAAAAGCCGCGTGGGATTTGCGTTAATCAAGAAACGACGTCAGCGAACATCAGATTGATTCATAACGGAGTGTCCAAAAAAGCTAAACTTTGTACGCAGGAATCGTAAGAGTTTTGTTGAAGGTTGGAAACTCTGAAATATCAATTCTTCTTCAGGTGGCCGCAGCTTAGGCGCCTTATAATTCACCACAAACCCAAGTTCAGTAGGTTTTTGTGGTTTCACTGTTTTTGGATACAGTCTGTTCCTGTCGGAAATTCTCATTTAAGAGCCCGTCCGAACATGAAGTTGGGACAGCTTTCGCCTACGAAGAATCTCCTTGCACCGCCCAAGACGTTTCAGAAGTCTGAAGACAACAATGGCCCACGCTCGAGATCTTCGAGTTTTTCGCGCATCTTTTCGTCCAGCGATAGCTCTCCTCGTGCAAGGTCTGTGCCGCCCCCCGAAGAGATTTCTACTTCAGCGATTCCTCCAGAGCTCGCACCTATCGTAACACTTTTGTCAGCACAGGCGCACAGGCGCTATCATGAGGGTATATTTCTCATACTAAAGGATCTCAACAGTGATGGGTCGCCTGCGGCGCGTACTTGGAAAGAGGTGTACGGTGTTCTAATCGGGACGCAGCTTGCTTTATGGGATGCTCGAGTTTTAGCCGAAAATGGCGATAGACCGGAAGAGCTTATGCGGGCAACGTCAAAACCCACTTATATCAATTTCACAGATGCCTCATTCAGACCTCTGGATCCCAAGGAGGCTGTTATCGCGGACGGCAAGAAGCAGCTTAAGAATACCATTGTAGTATCAACCACTTTGAAGAATAGATATTTTCTGCAATTCAGCGACAAAGAAGCATTTGCACAATGGCATGCATCCTTCAGATTGAGTGCGTTTGAATTCACTAGCTTACAAGAGGCCTACACAGGAGCTTTCTTGTCCTCCAAAGGTGCCAAACTTGGAGATATTCGAGTGATCCTTGCGGACACAAAATTTGACTACGAGGACTGGGTCAGTGTCAGGTTTGGTGCCGGAATGCCCTGGAAACGGTGCTATGCTGTTATTTCGCAGCCACTAAAAAAGAGCAAGAGCAAGCGTATCTGTGGTGAAATCAATTTTTTTGAAAACGATAAAAAGACCAAGAAAGTTCAAGCTATGACCACAGTCAAAGATGCATCTGCTATATATGCTTTGTATCCATCTTCTCCTGTGCTCATTGATACTTCCACCATGATCAAACTAGAAGGACATGTTGCTTTTGGCAAGAAAGATACGCCAACTCCAACAGATATTTTCATTATGCCGGAAAAGCATCACGCTGTGCCTGGTTATGATACTATTATTCGTTTCTTGATACCGGCAATGAATGCTTTCCAACTATACGGGAGGCCCAAGCGCCTCATTGCTGACAGGCATGATCTCAACTCTCTTCTGTTTGGTCTCCCAACGTTACCACGAGTTCACTTTCTTCAAAAGGAGGACATTCTGTCCTTTGCTGGCTCACAATCAAACATGACGTGGTCTGTTCTGGAATGGAGAAGTGCTATAAAAAATGTTCTACTGAAAAAAATTGGGCAGGGCTATACAGGCTGTGGCTCTAGCGAAGGGTTAAATGGTGCGTTAGCGTCCCCTGCTATCGGATCGAATGAATTATTTGATAGCTCGCCAATACAAACGTCGCCATTATTAGCGTCTGTGTCGAGATTTCCATCGGAAAACAATGCTTCCAAGGCAAGCTTGAGAAATGCCTCTTCATCAAATAATCCACGCGCCTATCATCAAGCGCAAGACAATTTTAGCATGAAATCGGATTACGAGTACCAGTCAGGGGCTCGGGACGAACCGCAGCCAAGTGGTTTGTCCATAAGTCAAAAGTCGACGGGTGTGAGGGCCACGCCCACAATCGATATTCAGCATTCCAACTTTGATGGTGTCGAAAATGCTGCTAATGAATATGCGGTGGGGGACGTATCACGCTCAAGGAAGTCCGAACTGTCGAACATTTATGATAAATATTCCCAGGTACCTTTTGGGACTTCAGCGGAAGTAGCCCCGCCCACAATGTTCGACGACGAGGATCGCAACTCCGTTGGTGCCTATGATGACTATATGGGCTCCCCAAAGGTCAAAAATCTAGACATTTCAAACTTGCGGGATTCTAATAGTACGGATCAAACTGAGATTTCCCACGCTTTGAATGGCCAAGCTACTGCCGGTAGGAGAAGCAATCGTAGTAGCTATAATTCGGAGAGCCGAAACTCCTATACACCAGAACCTGCGAACAATGATGTTTTGCAAGATTTCTACAGCTTATCACAACAAATCTCCAAAGTAGGATTAGAAAACAGGCAATCAGATGAGGTAAAAACGTTGACCAAAGCCCGTGGGGACGATTTCAACTTTGAGGTAACAGGAACTGGTTCCAGCTCCCTAGATAACGTATTCGATCCCGACTATTTGGAACAAAATCAAATGTTGGATGACGAGAGTCATTACACTGCGAATGAAAGTAAATTTCACTACAGCAGTGAAAATCTGAGCCAGAGATCTATTAGCGGTTCAGATACAGTGCCTTTCTCCTCTCAGCAACCTACTGGATATGGACAGCCACAGATTATGCCCAAGCAAAGAAAAGCGCAGCAGATTGTGACACCCAACGCCCAAACATTTTCTCAGAGCCAACTGAGCCTTCCTGGAGGCCCAACCTCGAATTCTGCCGAGAATGCGATGAGGTTGAAGCACTCGCCTGTATATTCTGACCTTAATGCGGTTGGGACGGGAGATGCCCACAGTTCTCCATTACATAGCAAAAACCAGCCAGCTGGTGCTTATGGTGGCCCCTTCCGTGCGGCAGCCCCTCGGGGGCAACATATAGGAATGCAACACAAGCCTTTGGGCCACCAGATGCCCGCGGCCCCGCAAATGGGCCCCGGTCCTAGAGCTTATTCCCCAGCTCAACCATCTGGAATGCCCAATCCTTACCATCGGCCAGTGCCACTTGGGACCGGACCGCCTCCAGCAGTGTCGTATCCTATCAATCGGAGAGCGAGTCCAGGCTACAGGTCTGCGCCTCAGAAGCCACTACACATTCCTGCTCCCAATTATCAACCAGCTCCGGGGCAATCGAAATCTCAAGCACAGAAACCTCGCTCTCCCATGACAGGAGGCTTTTCTCAGTTCATGCCAGCAACTGCAAACAATCCCAATCCATACAGCGCTAACCCGTATCAGCAGCAGTGATATCCACAATATTCTTTGAAATTCCGACTTTTTTTACACCTTCGTTCACTCTTATAAGTCTACAAATCGCTTCCCTAAGCGCAATGACAAATTCCTCGGGTATGTTATCGTCAAATTACTTGAGTAACTATGTAACAATACTGATAAGCTCTCAGAAGCTCTCATCCTTCTTTAGTTTGTATACCATGACTGAACTTAGCTTTGCCCGACGTCGCTGAGAGTACTTAAGTACTCGAACAACGATATTTTCGTTGGCCCAAGTTGAACTTCTCATCGCTCAACACACTGTCGAACTGAAGAGATCACAGCAAGAAACGGCTTTATTATATGCAAAAGACCTTTCGATGCGCCAATGGACTTTAGGAATTCACAGTATTATCAATGGCATGCAAACAGGAATATCAAGGCCACCATCTCGCCGTTCAGCGGTAAGTTTATTCACTCGAATGACCCAGTTTTCCAATATCCACCCCAGATCCGAACCGATTGGTAAAATGAGGTTTGCCGGACAACTGAGATGGCAGCACAGTGGAGTGCCAAAAACTGGCGTACATTTAACTCGCGGAGAGCAAAATTCCTCCGGTTGGAAAGACATTAAACGATTATTTCAATTGGCGAGACCAGAATCAAGTGCTATGTTCTTCGCATTGTCGCTAATCATCGTTTCCAGTTCTGTGAGCATGTTAGTACCTAGTGTTATAGGGAAACTGATGGATATTGCAAAAGAGGAATCGTCTGATGAGGACAGTCATTCTTCGACTCAAACCAGCTTTCTGGATAAACGTATTTTTGGGCTCACCATGCCACAATTTTACGGTTCATTGCTTGCAGTTTTTGTTGTTGGGGCTGCAGCGAACATGGGTCGGATCATCATCTTGAAGGTGACAGGCGAGAAGCTAGTGGCACGTTTGAGAACACGCACTTTGAAGGCATCGCTACAACAAGATGCCACGTTTCTCGACAACAATAGAGTGGGAGACTTGATTTCGAGGCTTTCTTCAGACGCTAGTATAGTCTCCAAATCCTTAACGCAGAATATGTCAGATGGCACGCGTTCTTTGATACAAGGCTTTGTTGGATTTGGGATGATGAGTTATATTTCCTGGAAAATGACCTGTGTTATGATGCTTCTGGCTCCTCCCTTAGCGGCCATGGCTCTGATTTACGGTAGAAGGATACGAAGTCTTTCACGCACACTGCAGGCATCGGTGGGTGGGTTGACTAAAGCCGCTGAGGAACAACTTTCTGCAACGCGTACTATACAGGCCTATGGGGGTGAAAAGCAAGCCATACGTTCTTATGCTAAAGAGGTTCGTCAAGTGTATGATGTAGGTCTCAAGGAAGCCATCACTTCTGGTGGCTTTTTTGGCCTGACGGGCTTGGTAGGAAACGTGGCGGTACTGGCGCTGTTGATGACAGGCACTTCCATGATTCGAAGCGGCTCCATCACTGTGGGTGATTTATCGAGTTTCATGATTTATGCGGTTTACACAGGTGGATCGTTGTTCGGAATGTCGTCTTTTTACTCCGAGCTGATGAAAGGTGCAGGCGCAGCGGCCAGGGTGTTTGAACTGAATGACCGTAAGCCTTCAATCCATCCTACTCGCGGCATAAGTCCAGGTAGTTTGGCTGGTAAGTCGATAGAATTTCAAAATGTTAAATTTGCCTACCCAACCCGTCATCAGCACACCATCTTTGAGAACCTGACCCTGAACATTGAACCGGGCGAGCACGTCTGTGTTGTTGGGCCATCTGGTGGTGGGAAATCCACAGTGGCGTCGTTGCTTTTGCGATTCTATGATGTTGACAGTGGTACTGTGAAGATCGGGGGACAGGACATCAAAGACTTTAATTTACGCAAGTACAGACGCATGCTAGGCATAGTGCAACAGGAACCCTTGCTCTTCAACGGCACAATTTTGGACAACATTGTCTATACAGTGCCTCAAGATATTGTACGGAATGAAGATCTTGTGGCGCGAGCTATTGGCAAGGCCAATTGTTCCGCCTTTTTGACGAACTTCCCAGATGGACTGCAGACCTTAGTGGGACCCAGAGGTACCCAACTGTCTGGTGGTCAGAAGCAAAGAATTGCGCTTGCGCGAGCCTTCTTGTTAGATCCCGACGTGTTGATTCTGGATGAGGCCACCAGTGCTTTGGACTCACGAAGCGAGGAAATCGTGGCGCGAACTTTGTACGCGCGCGGCGCCAGCGGTAAGACCACTATCTCAATTGCCCATCGTGTGAGCACTATTCAACACAGTTCTAGAGTCATTGTTCTCGATAGAAGTGGTTGTGTGGCAGAGACCGGCTCGTTCGACGACCTCGTAGCCAACCCGACCTCTGAACTGAACAAACTTCTACGCAAAGAAGAAGACGATGTATTAGGTGATCATCATAGTGGAGAGGTGCCAGCGGACGTAACAAAGGAGGCACCAACCCCACAGCCGGTCGCATCAAGAGAGGCCTAGAAACCTAGATGGCATCGGTCTTCCATATCACTTTTCTAAAGTGTGACACGACATATGGTTGCACGTGATATATCTCTTTTCAAGAACCTCATGATCAACGGTATGACAGCCACAGTTGTGGGCCAAAGGTCTTATAGCGAAATACCGAAGATACGTGTGAAATACCGCCTATTCATATAAAGAGTGAACGAGTATTGGCGCACAATTGGACCTTCTGGACCTGATTCACAAAGCACCTTTCGAATTGCCAAGAGGGACAAATTCGATTCAATCCATTCAACACTTGCGGAGGCATCTACACCCTTTTTTTTTAGTCTCTGGTTTCTAAGTGTAACAAAAGATTACGCCAGCTCTGAAAGATACGATTTGTAAGAAGTTGACCGTGAGCGAAAGAACCAATCCAATCACAGAGTAAAGAATATGGTATCTAGTCCTTCCAGAAAGTCCACACTGAAGAGCGTCGATCCTGAGTCGCTAGGAACGACAAACCCATATGTCAAGTTAGTCAAGAGTCAGGAGATTGTAGAGGTCCCAGAACTAGAATTAGACTCTGGGGCGGTAATACGCAATTTTCCAATTGCATACCAAACTTGGGGTGAGCTCAACGAACGGGGCGATAACGTGCTTATCGTATGTCATGCTCTAACAGGATCTTCAGACGTTGCAGATTGGTGGGGTCCTCTGTTGGGTCCTGATCTTGCGTTTGATACCTCTAGATATCTTGTGGTTTGCTTGAACTCGATGGGCTCTCCATATGGCTCTTTTTCCCCCCTGAATGTGGATCCGGATACTGGAAACGTTTACGGGCCGGAGTTTCCACTCTGTACGGTTAGGGACGACGTTAGAGCGCATAAAATTGTTCTTGACTCCTTAGGTATCAATTCTGTCGCTTGTGTTGTTGGCGGATCCATGGGTGGGATGCTAGCGTTAGAGTGGGCTGCCATTTTTGGACCTGAGTATGTGAAGAATATGGTCGCGCTAGCCACAAGTGCAAGGCATTCGGCGTGGTGCATTTCGTGGTCTGAGGCACAAAGGCAGTCCATCTACTCCGACCCTAATTATCTAGATGGCTTCTACGCCCAGGATAAGCAGCCTGTTGTGGGTTTGGCTGCCGCACGGATGTCGGCTCTTTTGACTTACCGGTCGAGAAATAGTTTTGAGAACAAATTCTCTAGGCGCTCACCTTCAGTACTCCACCAGCACAAATCCAGACAGCAAATACTAAAGAACAAGCCTTCTACTTTGCACGAGCACAACCTAGCAATCCACAACGACGGACATCGTCACTCTAACAAGGATGAAAGGCGAGCCAGTGTTTCAAGCGACTCCTCAAGTGCGTCACTGAAGTCCGTCTCCTCCTCGACTTCCGTTGCCTCGGTCAGCTCAAAAACTGGAAAGAACATAAAGCCTGCTCAGACCTACTTTTCCGCACAGAGTTATTTACGTTATCAAGGTCAAAAATTTGTGGACAGATTTGATGCTAACTGCTATATTTCGATTACCAGAAAGCTTGACACGCACGATTTGGCCCGTGACCGTGCTGACCACGAGGATAACCTCGATCAAGTACTGAACTCACTCCAACAACCTACGCTTGTTATTGGTATCAAATCAGACGGTCTCTTTACCTATTCTGAACAGGAATACTTGGCTGCCCATATACCAAACTCGGAACTGAAGAAGATTGAGTCTTCAGAGGGACACGACGCTTTTTTACTGGAGTTCAAGCTGATTAATGATTACATCACCGCGTTTTTGAGACAAAACGCTCCTGAATTGAGCAATGCTCCGCCACGCCTTTGGCAAGATGAAACTGATCGCGAGATTGTAAAGAACTCTTTGTTCGGGGAAGCTGAAGAAGTCACGAACTGGTGAGGATTACATATTATTAGTTTAAAAGAATGATACACGGACTGGAATTTCGGAATTAAAAATGGACATATCATCATAAGTAAAGAGTAGTTCGATGCTACACCAATAGCCAACTATTTTCTTCTGGGGATGATCCAACCTTTGTAGTCTTTTTCATGTCCTTATTTTTCTCTAATACAAGGCTTCGCGCATACTCAAGTTCGGAGTATATACAATTGATCGCCGAGCCAACGCCATTCTCTCTGAAAATATCGTGCTTTATTTGCTGGGCCTTATGGACAATTCGAGAATTAGAAGTAACTTCTTTCAGCGCTCGCGAAAGAGTCTTACTGTTCAGTTTTTTGAGACTGATACCAGCACCAATATCTTCCACGCGACTAGCATAAAAGAATTGGTCACCAAAAAAAGGTTTGACTACGGTTGGAAGTCCCGCTTTCAAGGCAGCTCCCGTGGTTCCGGAACCACCATGATGAACGGCCGCGTCAACCAATGGAAACAACCAATCATGGGGAACGGAGCCGCAACTATAAATGCAACTGGGGAGAGCCTCTGTGTCACTTTTGTCATCGCCGCCTAGTCGATCCGACCATCCCTTGTTTAAGATGCAAAAAACGTCCGCCTCAAGTATGGCGTCCACGATAGCTTTGGTCATCTTCTTGGGGTCACTTATGACAATGGACCCAAATCCAATATAAACCAGTTTTTTACCAGATGATCTCGCTTTGGCAATGAAATCCACTAAAGCTTTTGGAGGAACATAATCTTCTTCTCCCTCTAGGAACCAATAGCCGGTAACCTTTACCCATTCACTGAAATCTACAGAAGGGGGGAATATTGTAGGAGAGACACAATAAAGAAAAGGAACTTTATTTTGCTGCATCAACATTAAGTTTGTTTTTCCGAGCCCTAAAGTCTCAGTTCGCCATTTGTTAACTTGTCCACCAATACCTTTCCAAAAAATGTTTTCGAAGAGAACGTGTGTAAAAAAGTTATAGTTGCCACCTCGCTTTTGATCAGGAACGATGAATGCATGTGGGTACGCCCTCGTGCGCGTCCAAGGCATGGTGAAAGCCCTAAAATACGGAATTCTCAGTGCCTCGGCAATATGGATACCCGCCATAGCCGAGGGGGATTCAATGAGGATATCTAAGTTCTGACAAGCAAGCCAAGCCGTTTCCAAAAGTTTCGTAATCCACCCTCTAAAGTGCGAAGAAGCTTCCCTTAGAAGACCCACGTTCATAGAACCATGCTGAACCATGAGAGACATCAGCTCAGCAGGGTTCCCAGCGATTTCTCTAAAATCTATGCCATACGACGTGACCCAATCTTGAAATTCACCGTGCGATATTATGGTAACACGATGGCCTTCTGCCAGTAACCCTTTACCTAATGCAATATAAGGCTGAACATCCCCGCGGGAGCCTATCGTCAATAGGCCAAAGCGGTAGGATTTTTTTGGCGTTAAGGTAGTCTTATTAAATGGACTTTCCTCTATCATTACTGGAACGTCAAAGCCTTCGGCACTTATCTTATCTTCAAACAATCTTAACTTGGCCGCCTCTGAGACTTGCTGCTCTGCCGATAGGGTAGTGGCAGTAAAATTATTAGTTAACTTGCCCACATCACCCAAACCACCTGTTTGGGCCTTGGTTGAATCTAGCTGCTTGAGTATGAGACACTCCGCATCATCCCGGGAGCTTTGTAGACTGAATTCGAAAAACAGTTCCTCATGGCCATGAATTACCACGACAAGTCCGAAGTACCCAAACCTAAAGCCGCGCTCTTTGTAGCAATTTTCGACGTCAGAGACTGGCAAAATCATTTTCGTTTTCGTGCCGGGAAGAAGCGATCTGAAGCAAAGTACTGAAGAGCCTAAATACAGCTTGCCATACACCGGAATATTTTTATTCAAGTGCGCATAATATGCGGCCGTGAGAGCTTCATCCTGTCGCAATGAAAAATGTGATCTAAACCTTTGGCTCGCTAAAATCTGCTCTTTGCTGTTTGCCAAGTACTGGTCATCATCTGGAAACATTTCTTCGTCATTGTACCTGTAATGCATTGGATGTGCGCCCCACATACTTCCCATATTTTTTATTGGCCTGGGAGTCCAACTTGCCAAACTCATGATTCTTCCTTTGTTGTCCTCAACAGTTCCAAAGTAGCTGTCGCTCTCTGAAAGACCATCATCGGGAGCCTCGATGTGTTCTGGACTTGACAGATCGCTGTTCTTATTTGTTGAACCTTGACCACTTGGCGCGTTGACCTCTTCATCTTTCGAGAAGTGCGACTCTTTGGTACGTTGGGGGAGTCTAGAATTAAAAGGTATACTCATCGAGAAGGAAGGTCTATGAACTCGAGTAACAGGTGACAGTACTCTTTTGATGATCTTCCCAGAGCCCAAACCTGTCTTGTTTTGCCTTATTTCTCTTCCCAAACTAAGGTCGGTGTTTAGAGATATATCATTCGAAAGTAAGGTGCGCTCTGCTTCCAACTTCTTGGGATGAGACTGTCCTACATCCAAGAGCAGCCTGTTTATCATTTCTTTCAAATTTGCGTCTTTTTTGCTCAAAAACATGAAGAAATAGTCATCAACAGCAAACGACTGCGGAGTTTCTAAAACTCTTATTCTCATAGTAACAGATTGTGCGACAACCGTTTGTTCATCGATATCAATAATGTTGGACAATGGAATCTTGACGGAAATGGAGTCATTATCAGAGTTCTGTGTGGCGAATAGTTGCTTTTTAAGGGCACTACACCATGACCGTGAAGCGTAACCAGAATCAGCTCGAAACTTGTAAACTTTGGCCTCAGTATGAATTTTGAAATGGCCTGTAGCTTCTTCGTCATGCTTGGCAAGCTCTATTCTATTAGCATATCTCAGGTCTATTGTTAAAAGCGGAAAGTAAAGATCCCTGGGAGAATTGTAAAGTGACAGAGTATGGTCTTTGAGCACAGACCAGTAGCGTGTCCACCTACCGCTCAGGCCAACACCAGATATGATGGACAAATTGCCGGACATCTTGGGAGTACCTGTACTTTTTGGCAAAAAAGCGAAGAATAAGAGATGGCGCGTCGTCAGTACAATGTGGCCCTGAATGAGGAGGTCTTTGAGTAGCCAACACGAATATTTTGTCACAAACTGATCCTCATCTTCACTTAAGTTGAACTTCGAAAGCAGTTTCTTGTAGATCTTAGAACGACGACTTCTGGAGCTGGATGAGGAAAGGGAATTGGCATCATTATTAGATACCACGGACAACTCGAAAAGGGAGTCTTTCTTTGAGAAATGCGTTACAGTATTCGCCAAAGAGTCAAGGTCGCTTGAGCTGCGCAAGCTATCCGAAGTATGGTCGGCTTCGTCAGCTGCTTGTAGGGCCAGTAATGGGGATCCAGGAACCGACTCTCCTTTTCCGTCCTGCGGCTTTTTGCGCGAGTTGTTGTCCAGGAAGACACTATAATTATCCCTTTCTTCTTGTTCGTCCTCTCCTTCTTCTTCTTCTTCTTCTTCTTCTCCTCCTCCTCCTTCTACATCATCATCGTCTTCTAACTCTTCTACTTCTTCTTCATCATCGTCTTCTAGTTCTTCTTCCTCATCATCCTCTTTCCCTTCTTCCTCTTCCCCTGTCTGATGAGCTTGTTCCAAGTCACCCATTCCAGCATACACGCTCGCAGTTGTAAGCAACCCTACAATGCTCTTAGCCATCCCACACGGCCTTGCCAAATCATGGTCGTGCTCCTTGCTCACATGGGAATTCGACGTCTCTGATTCCTGGCTATCGCTTACCGCCGAATTGGAGGTCCTCACGCTGAGACTTCGATTTCTCAAATGAACAAGGCCAGCGCTCGAACGGTACAGTTTCCCAACGGGAGACAGAGACCTGATCCATCGCCGTTGCTGCGGTCTCTGTTCACTCTCCGGCGCCGCTGAGCTTGCACCATTGTAAACACGTACGTCCGGTTGGTCTTTTCTGGCCATTTGATACTTTCAAGACCCTTGAAGGAGACATGTACTGGCCTTGGTAGTTTGTGTCTTAAACAGAACTATCCTGATTCTGCTAAGGGCCCCCCACAAACCTATACAAATCCCATCTCAAAACTCCATGTTTCTCGTGTGTAGTGACCATTATGGTATAAACATGTGAAGTCATGTTTCGTAGTCCGATGGTAGACGTCGGTTGGTAGCTCTATCGAGAGGAGTGTGCCAAGTCTGTCCATCTTCTGAGTATCTCTTGCGGAGTTTTGAATTAACATTCTGTGTTTCTTTGAAAGCTTTTAGCACTTGGAGCTCTTGACACTGAGTGACAGAATGGCACTTCCTAAACGCATGAATATATTATCAATTTGAAAGGTGCAGTCTGATACTTGGCTGCTTGCGAGCCTGGTTTCCTGGCTGTGGTCGATCTTGTAGGATTTGCGAAAGAAATGTAAATAAAATTAAAAAGTATATCATTGTATACGCGGATATTAAGAGTGCAGCCTTAGTATCAGTAAGCGTGGGGGAAACAATAGACAGACCTCACTCTCCTCCTGGGTACTAGCCTCAGTACCTTCGAGAAGTTTTCAAATACCATCTCTCGAGGTTCAGCGTAAGACTGGGCTGGGTATCTAGCGAAAAAAGGTGGAATTTCAGATCTTGTTATCTAGCAACCGATAGCCGTGTAACTTGGCGTCCTTCACCTCTCGAGAAACCTCCTCCAGCGCGCGGAGTTCGCTCCTGCCAAATAAAAATGAAATTAATCCGTCGATGAGGCCAGTCACAGTAATGACCGTCAAAAAAAATACCCAAAAGACCGAAGACCAGCCGGCCCGGTTGGCGGTGAATGTGATCGCAACATGAACGACGACAATACAGACAACAGTTAGCCAAAAATGCGTTCCCCTCCACGCTCTTTGCCACTTCGCCACCTTTTCATAATTTTCCAAAACGCTTAGCATCTCATCATAGTTTTGTAATCGCTCTGAAATCATGCCTCGGTCGGTTTCCTCCTCTGTTACCAATCCTGGCTCTCTGTCACGCAATCGAAGCGTGCAATTATATGCAAAATGATCGGAAAAGCTTCCTATTTCTGGAATCCTTTCCGTGAACTTCAAACTTGCGAAAACCGTTTGTAGCCTGCTGGCGTCGATTAATGCATAGTCAAGTCTACAGGCTTCGCCTGGCTCGCGCATCGAACGCCAGGTGTTTAGAATCGAATCACAAGTAGTTCCACCGTACTCAATCTGCTGGAGCGGATCCATTCTAGCAATTTGACTCAGGTCTTGCTCCCCGTGCAACTGCTCCCAGGAGTCCATAAAGCCCGTTTCTCTGGTTAGGAATTTGTGCGGCAAAGTCCCCGGTTTTGAGTTCAAGTCACCAACAATGACCACTGCGTATCCAGCCAGTTTATATAAATTGGCCAATTTACTAAGGTCCCAAGCTTGACACGAACGGTGACAGTAATAAGCCGCGTCTCCCGAGGCAGCGTACGGCGCATGCATGTGGCTATTCAAGATGGCCAGGGGATATCCGTTTTTCGTTACTGGCCTCAGAAGTGTCACCGCCACTGACTTTCCCACGTACCAGTCACCTCTGAAAAATGCACTTGGGCGTCCATTGATTGGGAATCGGTACAGAAAGGTAGATTCGATAGGAATTTTGGACAAAATCGCCAAACCGGGGCCGGCCAAGATACCAGAATAATATAAGCGCCGGTATGGGTATCGATGCTGGCACTTTTGCTCGATGTAATCCCAATCAGATTTACACCAAATCTCTTGTAATGCCACCACATCGTATTCTGAAGACCCAGAGTGTTTCTCGGAAAGCCCATGAATAGGTAAAGCAGTAGATTGTCCTCCTAGTTTCTCAGCAATAGCTCTCAGACGCTGTTTCCGGAACTTGGAAACGTACTTTAGTCCCCAGGTATTGAATGTCAAAAATCGTATCTCTGGATTTCCATCGTTTGCGCTCATCTTGATTGAGCTTCAAAATCCGTGGGTTACTAGACAACGAATCAAGGTATTAACCCAACGTCACTGGACTCTTTGATTCTAAGGTATTTCTAATTCTTTTTTCAGTTGAATCTATCTTCTTGATTCCTCTTCGAGCGGAGTAAACAATGTTTGTTTTATTGTGCCATGTAATATTTAAACGCCAGTACACTAGATAACCAGTATAAGCAGATATATTGCGGTAACACACAGATAGAGTTGAACTGGCAAAGGATGAATATTGACCAGTTTGTAGAGCTACAGCATGAGATGGATGGATTTCAGCAGAAACTTCGCCGCGCACTAGATAACCACAAGGTGAACTTGATTAAGATCGTGGACGGATATAAACAAGACGTGAATAGATTAGAATTGAGGCAACAAGAATCGAAGAAGAGATCTGAAAGTCTCAAGAATGAAGAGAAAGCGTTGAGAGAAGGTATGTGAACTACTGAGTCTTTTTCCCTGAAGGATAACTTAACTAACTAGCTCGAACGCAGAGATTGAAACTTCTGAACGACAGAAAGACGAAAATGCGGCGCAAATGGAAATTTACAGACTACGCAAACAGCAACTGGAGACTGAGAAGGATGCTTTGACGCGGGATTCGAATGAATTGCGCGATTTACTCTCCCAGAAACAGGAAGAAGTGCGTCAGCAACGGCAACTAGTGCAAAACCAACAGCACAAAGACCTAGCAGAAGTGCAGGCCTATAGTCGAATATTAGGGCTTGAGATTGAGGCTCCTCGTCCTGATAGTCTTCGATTTGTATTCATTCGAGTCTTGGAATCCGATCCTACTCAATCATGTGAGATCACAATAGACTTATCGAAAGATGAATACTGCGTCGAAGGTTCAAACCCATCGCTCCACGTGGAAGTATGCCAGAAACTCGAAACTCAGCTGAATGCCCACAATGATTTGGCACAATTTCTCAAGGCCAGTAGAGCTGCTTTGGCCACATCCCTCATGTCCTCGTCGTGAGTGATGAGGTGTCTTTAAAACGTCTTGGCATAGTGGAAACCAAGTGAAATAATGCTTGATGGGGTCGACATAAGCGGCTAGACTAAACAGCTAGGACCTAACTCAAGATGCGATTGATTATCATATTAGCTTCTTTTCTTGCAGTTGGGAACCCTGTCCGTGGCTCAATTGGGGACCGGCTGGACGAGTTTCAGGAATGCAAAGATGACTGCCAGGGAAGTCTGGGTTGCAACGGCTTGGTAGACGAAACGGTCGCCAAATTGGGATCAAAGGAGGATATCTATTTTTCAAGAGCTCCATCATTGCTAAGCAACTTCGCCTTTTGGGATTGCGAATCCAACTGCGACTATCAATGTCAACAGATAATCACCCAAATGCGCATTTTCGAAGGCGATGACATCGTGCAATTCCATGGGAAATGGCCCTTCAAGCGCTTTCTTGGAGTACAAGAGTTTTTCTCTACGATATTCAGCATGGCCAACTTCATTCCTCATTATCGCGGATACCAGTTGGTTTACCAGGAGTTGAAGAGTCTGCCACCGCACAAAAAAGCACATTCTTTGTTACACAATTACATCTACGTTGCAATCATGGGCATGCTGGCATGGGTTTCGAGCACCGTATTCCATTTCCGCGACTTGGAATTTACCGAAAAATTAGACTATTTCTTTGCTGGAGCTACCGTTTTGAGCGGATTTCACGCAATTCTGATACGGCTAGCCCGCTTTGACAATCATAAGGGCCTTCGAAAACTTGTCTCTGGCATCGTGGCACTCATCTTTACTGCTCACGTCGTGCGGCAATACCTTGACTGGTCATATACCTATAACATGCGCTTCAATGTCGCCTTTGGGGTCCTGCAATACATTTTACTACTGACCCTATCAGTTCAAAACTACAACAATTTGAAAAGTGGTAAACTGCCGCGCAAGGCTCAGTATCTCTCTCGGAACACCATGATCTATCATTTGTGTGTCGTTCCTGCAGCTCTGGTGATTGGAACATCATTGTCCATGTCCTGTGAACTGTTCGATTTTTTCAGCTACCGCTGGCAAATTGACTCTCATGCGATTTGGCACGCGTGCACGGTGTTGCCATCTTGGAAACTTTACGATTTCTTCATTCAAGACTTCCGTTACATGAATGCCTGTGATGGGATTACGGTCGATTAGGGCGACTTACGAAATAAATCAGTTATACAAATTTTGTCAGGCGGCAGGGCCCCACAGGCGTTCAGGGCACCACAGGCGTTCAGGGCCCAGAGCAAGAGAAAAACAAGATTCCATATGCATTTTGAATGCCAATTATCGAGTGAAAATTAGCCTTGTTTTGTGAATCGAGCCTACGAGCAATGGGGGGGCGCTATAGCCCTTTTTATGCGCACGTCTGGAGATGGCAGGCCTTGCTCACCTAAAGATTTATTACACACGTGTGGCGTGATAACATTTTATAGAAATCACAAGGGTTCCTAAGCCAGCTAGCCGTATTAGCACTTCTAACCACAGTGATGAGAATATTTGGTACTTAGCATAGGTGAATGTTAGTCCGAAGTAGCCAGATAGCAGATAACACTCGCTTCTGTAAGGTTAGCCGATGAGATTGATATCTACTTTGTCTAATAGTGAAGATACGAGCACCGCAGGCAAAGCTGATCAAGATGTCGAAATTAGTGGAGGGCGGCGACGGAAAATGTTAACATCAATGCCGTTTCCATGTGCAGGAATCATGAAGGACTTTAGAGACCGCCTTCCACTCTACTGGTTAGATTGGACTGACTCGTGGGACTACCGTGTCATTCCTAGCGTGGTAGAAACGTACTTCAACAATTTGCTACCCGCGATCGCTTTTGCTCAGGACATGTTTGATCGTACTAATAGATCTTACGGGGTCAACGAGGTACTTTTAGCTAGCGCGGTTGGTGGGGTAGTTTTTGGGGCTCTCTCCGGACAACCCCTTTGCATCGTCGGCGTCACAGGACCTATTTCGATTTTCAACTACACCATTTATGATATAATAAAACCTCTCAACACCGACTATTTCGGTTTCATGTTCTGGGTTTGCATTTGGTCGATGATTTTCCATTTTTTAATGGCTGCGCTCAATACAGTTTGTCTCTTGCAATATGTGACAACTTTTCCGTGCGATATTTTTGGACTATTCATTAACGTTGTGTACGTACAAAAGGGCATTCAAATACTCACTCGACAGTTCCACGAAGACGGTGAACTGAAATTAAAAGAAGGATATGCTAGCATTGTCGTAGCTCTGGTGATGACAATTTTTGGCTTGTCGGCCAAGCTAGTGGTCAGGACACCCTTTTTCAGTCACAAAATTCGCACCTTTATCGCAGATTATTCAACTGCCCTCTCTGTGGTCTTTTGGTCGGCCTTCACGCATTTCGGAGGATATTTGGATGATATTGATCTCCAAAGGCTTCCGATCACAAAAGCTTTCCATCCAACTTCAGCGTTTAGGAACCGTGATACGTGGCTTGCGTATGCAGAAATTCCTACCAAAGACATATTCATTGCACTTCCGTTTGGGATAATATTGACGATTTTGTTCTACTTCGATCACAATGTATCGTCTTTGATGGCACAGCGTGCTGAATACAAGCTTACTAAGCCTTCGACGTTCCACTTTGACTTTGCATTATTGGGAGCCACCACGGGCGTAAGCGGCGTACTAGGGATTCCGGCACCAAACGGACTAATACCACAGGCTCCCTTGCACACCGAGACATTATTAGTTCGAGACAAGACGGGAGATGTAGTGCGTTGTGTAGAGCAGCGATTCACGAACACAGTACAGGGTTTGATGACTTTGGCCACTATGTCACGCCCATTGTTGGTGTGTCTAGGGCAGATACCGCAGGCTGTGCTGGCGGGTTTATTTTTCATTATGGGTCTCAATGGGCTCTTGAATAATGCAATTGTCGGAAGGATTTGTTTCTTAATCACAGATCCGTCGAAGCTTGATCCTGGTGAACCATTGAGCAGAGTTCCGTTGCGCAAGTTTTTGATTTTTCTCGCCCTTAGTCTAGCTGGGTTTGCCGCAGAATTTTCTATCACTAATACAGTGGGAGCAATAGGATTTCCTATTGTTCTATTACTCACAGTTATAGTTTCACTGTTTTTCCCAAAGTGGTTCACTCCAGATGAGCTATCAATTTTGGACGCCAACGTCGCGGAGGACTTTACATTGAAGAACCTTAAAACCGATGTTCTGCGGAAGTGAACTAATGGCAGCATGGTATGTATAATCATGTTGAATAGCCATAGTGACGGCAGCATATAGTGTCATAAGGCAATCGTTATCCATATATAGCGTCATAATTTGTTATCTTTTTTTCTTTCACTGACACCTGTCTTTCATGTTTTCGCGAAAAATTTGGGCAGGTTAATATCAAGAACATTCACAGCATCATCACTAGTACCAAAAACAAGTGGGAATACGTCTTACTTCTAGCCACATTGCTTTGATATGATCCCGCAGCCAGTAGATCCTGCTCTCCTTCGAGAACATGCTTTTCAAGATATTGGTGATTTAAATGTGGTTTTGGCCAAGGAAACATATACTGAGTTTGGTGGTTTCAAGTCGATTTTCAGGTATGGACTTGGTTACTTCAACTATGGATTTGGTCTGGAACGTCAGGTACACGAGCGTAGCATTCTGAGCATATTGAGATCGCACGTACTGGAAAACTACGTGGTGTACAGCTGTGTAGTGCTGGTTTTGGCATTGCTAACATATATCGCTCTCATGCAGGTTCAAGGGAGCATGGGCGCTAGCACTAAGGCTGATAAAGACGGGGACAATGTGTACTACGTCAAAGTATAAGTACTGGGGGTTTGGATGCGGGCTTTGGAAATCTTTAAGGCGAAATATATACTGACCCGCAAAACCTATTTAATTATAGATTGTGTACTATCAAGAAGCGTGTAGTAATGACATGCGCAGAATATGGACTTTAGGCGGCAGCTAATCCGCCGATCTAGGCTCTGTTGACACGTAATTACTTAGGCAAGCGGTTTTTGTTCTTGAACCCAAATGTCCGACTTCATCTCGGGCACAATGGTCAAGACCTTCCCGGTTTTGATCACAGACTCAACGTTCTGCACAACAAACTCCTCCATTTTCTTGACGGTCTCGACGGTGTGAGTGCCCATATGTGGAACGCTGCAAACATTGGGCAAATCCAACAACTCTTGTGGGACCTGAGGCTCGTTCTCGTAGACATCGAGTCCAGCGGATCTCACCTTTCCGGATTTCAACGCCGCAATCAACGCGGGCTCATCAATGACCGCACCACGGGCTGTGTTGACGATGACAACACCGTCCTTCATCTTGTCGATAGCCGCTGCGTCGATAATGTGTCTGGTCTTTGGGTTCAACGGAATATTGATCGAAACCACATCTGAAGTCTTCAGGAGTTCTTCGAAAGAAACATACTCGCAGCCGTTTTCAAGTTCTGGCGACAATCTGTTTCTGTTGTGGTAGATGAACTTCTTGAAGCCAAATGGCTTCAGTCTGTCAACGATAGCACGGCCAATTCCACCGAGACCCAAGATTCCGACCGTCTTGCCCTCTGGGTCGTTACCAATGGGTGCGCCAGCGGCGGCCCCCGCAGAGGGCCATTTGTTCTCCAGCATGAGTCTGTGGCCGTATTCGAAGTTACGAAGCGCTCCCAGCAACAGAAACACATGTGTGTCGGCGGTGGCATTGTTGACCAGTTCAGGCACATTGGAAACCTGTATTTGCTTGTCAGCAAAATTAGAGACGTCAATCTGATCGTAACCGGCACCGTTGTGGCAGACGGCCTTCACACTTCCTGGCAAATTGGTTGCCAACTCTGCGTCGAAACGGCCGGTGTTCTTCACGCTGGCAAAAGTTCTAGCAACGATCTGAGTCTTGGAAACATCGCTCGATGGATCTTGGCATGCCTTGAGGAATTCTGCTCTGGTGGTAGCGTCATCAATCGTGACTACTTGGGCGATTTGGCCCAGCTTTTCCCACGCTTGTTGAGCATATTTGATGGCTCCTAACCTAAGGACGACTGGCTTAGACATGGCTTATTTATCAATATCGAAATGGTCTCGCTATCACCGACTGACACGCCCGCTTTATCTATCTGAGTTAAGGTGGGACTTGTAAACTTGAAAGTGAAAAATTAGTGAACCTGCGACCTGCGTGCGTCCTACTAAGTTTTAGTGTATCCCTGGTTTAGTCGGTCAACACAATTGTTTATTCGTAACCTCAAGTTTCTTGACTAAACGCTACTATATAAATATAATTCTTCCCTCTGTGTCCTGCAGCCTGCGTAAGCTGGTAGTTTCCTTCAACTTCTCCTATTCTACTGTAATTGGACTTTGGTCACGTCGGGTGATGGATAGAAGAAAGGTAATGGATGCAGCAAAGTTTGTTTCTGTTCGAGATACGGCCAATGAGGTCGAGCGGTTGAGCGGAGTTGGCCGAATGAAAAAAGCGGTATTGTTTTGAGAAGCGGTTGATGTTTTCCATTGTTGCCATGCAGAACTACCTTATTTTTGCATTGGAAAGACAAGACTAAAATTTCCCAGAGCGGAAGTGGCCGAGCGAGATCCCTCAAGGGCATTTTGAGTAGGATTACGAGACATACTGAATGGCTAGTCCCGTGGATCCGGGGAATGACGAATGGCCTTGAAGGATGTCACAAGGACTCCAGTGAAGGAATCTTGAAAGGTGCCAAGATGGGATTTTCGAAGGGCGTGTGGCAGATCGGAATGCAACTGTGTTGATACGACTCTCTAAGGTTCATCTCGCATATAGCGCGGGCTCTCGGACGGTATGTAGCCATACGATCGGTAGGATTTGCAGATGATGGCAGAACACAGCCGGCTGGTGCAGGCTCCCGGTGACACTTTAGTATGAAGTGATAGGTGTTTTCTGGCGCCAGGGACTTGACTCTGTGCCCGCTGTGACGGACACAAACAGCTTTTAACTGAACAGAAAGCTCCAAAACACTTCAGATGAGGGATACCTCGGATTACATGGTAAAGGCATCATTTCAGAGGCCTTGCAGGCGTTACAAGACGAATGACCAAACGAGGTCAGTTTCTGTGGCAAGTGGTTTGGGATCTTCTATTTACTTCGGGGGAAACAGCGCTACGTTAGGGGCATGCCTGTTTTAAGTGGATTATAGTTACCCCATACAAATATTTCACTCTAGAAAGGCATATTTTGCGACTGTGGTTTAATGTATTTGGAACCTGGCGTAACTTTGGGTATTATTTTGCAATTGAACCTGCACAGATGTTACTGGTTAATAAACATAGCATAAAAACAATTACTACAAGCGTTGCTCCACAATCGCAGAGCATGCTTAATTCATGTAGCTCCAACTTGATTTCAATTTGGAGGGGCGATGCGCAATTACAGGTCGCGAAGCCCTCGGTTTTCGTGTTCAATCGATCGTGGAAGATCAAGCTTTACTCACAGTAGCCAGGTGTGTTTTCCCTTCCCGAGACTGTATGTAATTGAGCAGGAAAAGGAGAGGCAGGCAAGGTCACACATCATGGAAAGTTAACCATTTACACTTTTGGCCACCTTTCATCACCCGGTTTCACGGGGTGACCCTCTAATTGAGATGGCTCCAACCTAAAAGCATCGACTACACTCAGCAATAGAACTGTAGTCAGAAGTAGGTCTTAGTGCCTAAGCTATAACGAGCTGTCGCATCGCTGGCTATCATCGCCTTGCGTTCTACTGTTATAGGGTACATACACGTGACCTTTGCTTGTCGAAAAAGTGTTGGTATTATTTACCAACGTCGCCACTACTGTGAGGCGATCTCTAATACCGCACTACTTCACGCTCCCGGCCTACTTTGCTTTCCAGTAATGGCCCATATGAGAGCCACTCCAAGGTCTGGGCTAGGGCCCCAGCTTTTCAGCTCGGCTCCGGAGGCAGCATTCAAAATTGCACATCAGCGGGTGTCCATTGATGTAGACCTTTCGACGCACTCACTTAATGCATTTACAGAAATAATACTAATACCATTGAGTGACAAGCTGGAGTATGTGACTTTGGACTGTAAGGAAATGACCGTCACGGGTGTCATCGTTGAAAACCGGAGATGCGACAACTATATCCATGATGACCCTTATAGATGGTATGCCGACCAATACAGCAGCGGCAAGCTGTCAGAACTACCGTTGTTTGATACCAACTCGGTCGAACAAGCTCATTTTCTCAGAAATAAATTTGCGGAGCTCAACCAACCTTCGCAGACCTCAGACAGCACCCGTTCCCAACTGACAATTCGAATTCCCGCCTCTGTCAAGATAACTCAACAGGAGGCAAATACAGTATCCACATTCACTCCTATAACGCCTTCAGTAAGAACACCCGCACAGGATACCATTTATTCCCCTATAACCATCAGGATTAATTATCAATTACAAAATCCAACCAGTGGTCTACAATTTGACACCTCACGAGAACAACATTTATGGACAGCTTGCACAACCAATACAGAATGGAACTCTAGTGCTTCTCATTGGCTACCATGTGTAGACACCCTCGAGGAGAAATGCACTTGGGAGCTGGAGTTCAGTGTGCCCAAAAAAGTAGGAGACATTGGTACTAGTAATGTCATTGGTGCTTCTCAACCAAGAAGGCGAAAGCTTCGAGAAGAATCTAACGGTGCAGACAAGATGGACCTTGAGGATGAGCAGGAAGTTCACGCTCAACGAACTCGCCACAATGAAGAAGAGGAGGAAGATATTGACGAAGATGAGGAGGAAGATAACCCTTTAAAGCGAGAAATGGTCGTTTGCTGCTCTGAATTTTCGACCGGCAAAGAAACGCCACATCCGACTGATCTTTCCAGAAAGCTGGTGTCGTTTCAGATATTCAATCCAGTGGCACCTCATCACATCGGATGGGCGGTGGGGGCTTTTCAAACTTGGATGATCCCACAACTCAAAGCGCAAGAGGAGGCAGAAGATGAAAACGACGATCCGGTTATAGTACAAGAAAATCAAGAAGATGAAGAACGAGACGTCATCCCCATCCAAATTTATACTCTGCATAGTCCCGATATTGACGAGAGAACGATCCTCAACTCGACCTTGGTTACTCAAAAAATCCTGGATTTTTACTCCAAAGAATTTGGATCATATTCATTTACATCTTACTCTCTCCTTTTTCTTCCATCCATAGCAGATGATACCATGGATTTTGCCGGCTCTACCTTTTGCAACACAAGGTTACTCTATCCTCCAGAAGTCATCGATCTCGCTTTTTCAACAACGGATAAATTAAGCTGGGCATTGGCTGCTCAATGGTCTGGGGTTAACGTTACTCCTCAAGTCGCGAACGATCTCTGGTGTTGCATCGGCATGGCCGGTTTTATGGCATTGCAATTTTCCAGACATCTGATGGGCCTCAACGAATTCAAATACAGAGTCAAGACTTTGTCGGAGCAAGTAGTTGATGAAGATTGGGAGAAACCGCCAATGGCCGATGCTTTCACACACGCTTCGATGCCCATCACTACACTTTCTAAAGAATTGGACTTTATTAAGTTAAAGGCCCCGATTGTTTTGTACATATTAGATCGTCGGATGACCAAAACTGAACGATCTTTCGGTATGTCGAGGGTCCTGCCGAAGATATTTCTTCAAGCTATGTCAGGAGACCTACCAAACAGTAGTCTCTCAACTGCGCATTTTCAGCATGTATGCGAAAGAGTTAACAAGAGTAAACTCGAAAGTTTTTTCAAGGAGTGGATTTACGGTTCCGGGGTGCCCATTTTCAGAATCACCCAACGGTTCAACAAAAAAAGAATGGTCGTAGAGATGGGTATCCGACAATGCCAAGCCCAAGAGTTGGGCCAGGGGAAGACAATAGGCAGGGCAGGGTATCAAACGAGTGCCCTTAACTATATGTGCTACCCAAACAAAGCCTTGACTCCCATTTTTACAGGTTCTATGACAATTAGAATACACGAGGCGGATGGCACCCCGTATGAGCATATAGTTGAGCTAAAGGATACCTTCACAAAACTTGATATTCAGTACAACACAAAATACAAAAGGCTCAAGAGGAGAAGGAAAGTAAACAAAACTGTAAAACAAGAGGGCAAAGACCAAACCCCAGTTGATTCTATAGAACCAACATTACCGGATGATGAGAATGAAGATGTGGTGTTAGTAAATTGCCTAGGTGATGTGCTAACTAGCGCTAAAGATTGCAACCAATGGAACCTTACTGATGCATTAATGACCAGCGAAGGCGATGAATTCCAACAACAGAATGAAGCGTTTGAATGGATCAGAATTGATGCAGACTTCGAGTGGGTCTGCAAGATCTATATCAATCAACCTGACTACATGTTTGCATCTCAATTACAACAAGACCGTGATGTTGAAGCACAAATCGATAGTATAAGGTTTTTTGAAGACGTTGTTACAAATTCAAATGTTAAATCTCAGGTTTACTCTTCTGTCTTGACACGGACCGTCATGGACGACAGATACTTTTATGGCGTAAGGATTGAAGCTTGCAGAGCATTGGCCAGATTTGTAATCCCGCAAAATAATTCTGAAGCATTTGCAGGAGGAGCCAAGCATCTGATAAAAATTTTCCAGCATTATTTCTGTCATGAGAATTCGAATATTCCATTCAACAACGAGTTTTCTGACTTCCAGCGATATTTCCTTCAAAAGGCTATCCCGAAGCTTCTCTCTAGCGTCAGGAATGAGAACAACGTTTGCCCAACATTTGTGAAGCGATTTCTGTTGAACATTCTTAGATACAATGAAAATGCTGACAACAGCTACAATGACACCCACTACGTTGTTAACCTAGTAGAAAGTGCAGTGGCTAGCACTGTCGGAGAGCCTAATGACGTGGATTTTTGTAGAGATCTGGTTCATGAATTGCGAAGATTCAATAATCTCGATCAGTGGATCCCATCTTATCAGTTGTTGGTAACGAGGTGCCTCATGGAACAGCATTTGAATCTAGCAATTGATGGCTTTTATGTTTACGATGACATTACTAGAATCCTGGAGTACGCCATAAAAGAACAGCCAAGCAGGCACCCCGAAAATGCGTTACATTTAGGGGAAGGACTACAAGACCTCGTTTTGACATCTTTCAAAGTCCTACTTGTTTCTGGGGGCATCAAGAATCGTGAACTACTGAAGCTTTTTTTTGAATTCATGCTTATACATCCGGACCCCTACGTGAGGCTAAAATTAGTCGGGATTCTGGTCGAGGCTATCAACTTCATTGCAGAAAAGCGATACCTGGAAGACCTAGATGATGATCTTGAAAATATTCACACTATGATAAATCCAGCAAGCGGATCGGATAATTACGATCTAGGAGATTCTAATTTTATCATAGAAAATTTCAGTGCAGAGACTGCGAACAAGAGAGAAACTCAATTGAGGGCAAGTATTGGTGGACTCATGACTATTTTGCGCCGGAAATTTGTAAGTTATGGACCTCTGAAGCAGGTCATATGGGATAGCTTGCACTCTCCTCTCACAAGCGTGTACCAGAAGAAATCGCTCTTCGATCTGGTACGAATTGTGTACAACATGGAAGACAAATTTTACGTGAAACTCCCAATTCCCAGGGATCGGAAGCTTGTGGCCAAATACGATGGAAATGGTATCTTGAGGCTACGCAGAGAAGGCATCTTAAAAGTTCATTTGGCTCCGAAAATCAAAGTGAATACCAAGCGCAAGGCGGCAGCCACTACCAAGCCTTCGTCCATGAAGGTAAAATTGAACGCCCCCAAAGGTGAACCCCACTCTAAAACACGGACAGGACCAGCTTCTAGTAATCAACAGTTGCCAAAGAAAACCAAAAAGGTGGTAAAAAGCTCCATCACGAAGCTGGGCTCACTTCCTCTTCGATTTGTCAAAATCTCTTCGAAGGACCGAACGGTTGATGTTTCGGCTGCCGCTTTCAACGAACGAGTTACGGTGATGAAGGCTAACTCACGATCGCTTATTGTGAGGCTCAAGCTTCCAGGTAAAATGGAAGAAAAAAAAATAGAGGAGATTAAATGACGCCAAGGCCGTAGAACACCATTCGGAACTTGTAGGCTGTTTTTTTTTTATCCTATTCTGGAGGCTAACGTAGTAAACGTTGGTTTGAGCTTTGTCCTCAGCATTCAAAGCTTGAAGATAACATAGCTACTTGAAGTATTAACAAAATTATATACCTCGAAAGTGGCATAAATGAGGTATTCTCCTCACGGTCTACCTTCATGGTTTCGCCTGTAGCTGGTCGAAAGACCAGAGGTATTGAAGACAAATTAAGAGCTAAACATCTTTGGGGTAGAATCGAGCAATTACCAAATCATCTCACTCATCAATCGTGGAGCTAGCTCCAGGGCGCCGAGAAAGCTTGATATGGCTCTGAGCTCGTTCTTAGTGCTTTAATATATTGTCGATACCAAAGCAGACTGTGTAAATTAAGAAGGTTATATGGGCATTTCTGAGAATTCCTATCAACAAGGCATTGCGCTCGGTAATTTGCCATATGGAGAGCTTCTTCTGGCTATTCCGAGCAATCGCTTTCCTGAATATTGCTGCCTGTTCTGAAAGTGCGCTGACGAGTCCATCGTTCGATGTAGCATCAGATATATCTGCCACAGCTGAAACATTTAACACAAACTACTTCCTCCCGACCGGGTTTAACGACTCCGAAAGCAGGTGTTCTGGAATACATAATGGTACGAGCAGGCTTCCGGAAGAGATGACTGTCGCTCAAAAAACTGATAATTTGTCCGGGAACTTAACCTTGGGAGAGACGATAATAATCGACAAGGATAAATATACTGTTAGCAGCTCAAGTAAGCTTATACCTTCCTCGTCGCTAGTACAGACAATCGCTAGCTCATCAACAAAGATAGACTCTAGTGAAATAGATCTTAATGATACAGATCCGACATTTCTGTCGTTCGATGAGTGGAAGAAAGTCAAACTTGACCAAGAATCGTCAAGGGACTCCAAGTTACGTGCACACGCGACTGCTAGAGAAGATTTATCATTTTACAGAGGTGATGCTTTAGGCGATGACCTTGAGATAGACCTTGGCCTGTTCACCTCCCAAAAAGGTGCGTTGAACGAGGAGCCAGAAGGTAAGTTGTACCTCGACAAATTCAATTATGCATCACTAGATTGCGCAGCCACCATCGTCAAAACAAACTCTGAGGCTTCGGGTGCCAACGCCATTCTACACGAGAATAAGGACAAATACCTCTTGACGCCATGTTCAGCTCCGATGAAATTTGTTGTCATGGAACTATGCCAAGATATCCTAGTTGAGGAAATTGCCATTGCAAATTATGAGTTCTTTTCTTCTACGTTTAAGAGGTTGAGATTTTCTGTCTCCGATAGGTTTCCCCCCAAAAGTGGATGGAAAGTCTTAGGCGAATTTGACGCTAACAATACACGTAATATTCAAAAGTTTGAAATATCTAAATCTCTTATTTGGGCGAGGTACTTGAGGATCGAAGTTTTGTCCCATTATGGTAGTGAGTTTTACTGTCCCATTTCCTTGGTTCGAGTCCATGGCAAGACGATGATCGATGACTTCAAACTGGACGAAACCAATGACATCTACTCTAGCAGACAAGAAGGCTCGCATGCTATAAAGTCGGAGGAATGTGTTCACGATGAGCAAGAGGGCCTAAGTTATGATGGCAAATATTTGGATACGTGCGAGTTCCCTCGTTTTCGCCCATCCCATATTATGGCTGGCTTTCCGGTGCTGGATTTCGCTGGCGACCAGTGCCCTGCAATTTTACCCCATTTGGAAGTAGATCAATTCTTGAAAACACTGAATCAGACTTCCTGCGAATCAGTGAGATTCCAGCCTTTGGAGACGCCGGGCTCCTTACCCTCATCATCGGCCGAGGAATCTATCTTCAAGACGATTATTAAACGCTTATCTTTGTTAGAAAGTAATTCGACCCTGTCTTTAAGATATATCGAAGAACAGAGCAAATTGCTCTCTCGAGCCTTCTCGAACCTTGAGAAAAACCAAGCGAAAAAGTTTGATACTTTAGTCTCGGCTCTAAATCAAACTATTCTGTCCAATCTGGGTGATATTCAAGTGTTTTCACAGCAGCTACGAGAATCCTCTCTCAAACTTCTCGAGGAACAGAGGTTTTCAAATGAACAATTCACCGCAGACACGCTATTAAGACTTGAAGGCGTCCAAAAAGATGCAGTGTTCCAGCAGAGATTGTCATACACAATGCTTTTCGCTTTCACCACCCTGTTAATGTACGTATTACTGACTAAGGAAATTTATGTCGACGGTAATATGGAAGACGACGGTTGGTACCTTAAGTCTCCACCATTGAAGAAGGCGAAAGAAAAACTTTGGAAGAAAGCTGGCATGGAAAGTATGTCCAATGGACCCCTCATTTTTGAAATGAACCATGAGGGATCTGAACATGAATACAGATCAGACCTCTCTGCGTCTACTTCCTCGACTTCGCTATACGATGATTTTGCGACAGGTTCGAATAAACAAGATGAGCGCCCCGCTTCGCCAGTTCATACAACCTAGACGATAGTATGCAGCGGTCTGCA
The DNA here is from genome assembly GCA_900074725.1 of Lachancea dasiensis. Lineage (NCBI taxonomy): Eukaryota > Fungi > Ascomycota > Saccharomycetes > Saccharomycetales > Saccharomycetaceae > Lachancea > Lachancea dasiensis. The sequence goes on from LT598461.1 coordinate 177,355, forward strand.
CGATAAGCCTCAGTACTCGACAAAATTTTGGGAGCGGAGAGACTGCGTAATGATTAATGAATCTAATTTCTAGAGGGAGCTTTTTTTGAGAGTCTGGCATCGTCGTTGCATAATAGTTGTTCATAGTTCACGTAGTAGATATTCTATAAGTTATAAATTTCATTTGCGTTAGATGGTGGTAGACAAGGTTGATAGAAAAAAGAGTGGGATACTTCCACAATAATTGAGGTCAACTGGGGAGACATCTCAAGGCTTCGTTAAATCAAAAGGTTTACCTATTCTGGATAAAACCATTGCCCTTGCTTGTGTGAAGGCATGTTCTGTGGACTTTCTGAAGACTGCGATGGAATGGAGCAGATACTGCTGAATACGGAGCCAGTCGCAGAAAGAGGTGACCTTGGTGTCGCAGGTTCACAATCTGAGGCCGAGGCGAAGCTTGAAGTGCGACGGATGTGCGCGAGGCTGTGAATGCTCAAGTGTCTCGAGCTACTCAATGATCTCGAGCTACTCAATGATCTCGAACAGCTCAAATGATTGAGAGGGTAGGAACAATTGGTGAAGTAATCGTCACCACTCTCCAAATACATGACCAAGGGCAAAAGACCCATGCAACTTTCAATTAGGTCTGTTATAGCATGACCGAGACCTTGGTGCATTGGATTCGAGCTCTGAGTCAATTGGCATAAAGACATGTACCGTTCCCTATTTTGGGAAACATAATTTTCGAATAGAGACTCGAAGTGCATCTTTTCATATTTGTGAAGAAGCACTGAAGGAAGCGATTTGCCCAACGTTTTTGTTTGAAATAGCTCATGAACATACTGCAAGCCACATTGTCTCACATCGCCTAAAGACGTATTCTCCAACAACAGGGTCAACCTCAGCATATCTTTCGAATTGTCTGCTTTTGTAGAAAAGTATTGACTCGGACTTACCTCGCAAATCCCAAGTGCGTTTCCGTAAAACTTACGGATAAGCTTAGCCAAAGAAGCATCGCTCGCTATTTTGGAGGCCACCAAAACCGCCGAAAGCGCCCTAACGTGAGGAGGGAAATGCATGTAATTTTTCTCATACAAGGAAAGCTCCGCCAAGAACGTGGATAATTCTTTTATACAGGAGGCGTTTGAACTAAACTTTAAACAGTCCATTTCGAAGGAAAGAGCCAAGCAGTCGTATATCGAAGCCACGCATCCGACCTCCCAGTTCAGCGTACTAAGAATGTGCTGTTCCATTTGCACAAACATTCTGGCTCCGTAGACATTTCTGCACAACATCACTAGCTCCTTTACCAGCGGAGTCCTGGATTTTTTATCCTCGTATTTTGCCGCTATCCACAGCGCTGTCGTGAACATTAGTTGGTAGTGAGCTTTTCGAACCATCCGCTTGGACAGATAGCGGTCTGCAATCGAACACGCCAAAAACAGCGTTTCCACTCTGAGCCTAAAATAAGAGTGCACTTCTATCAAGAAGTCGATCAAATAGGGACGCATGAACCACTCCAATTCCGGCTGGCTGTCGATCATGCCCGGATCCACCGATCCTCCTTGTATCGCATGCAGATAATCCACTATGTCTTTTCTATAATCCCGCATACACGCCTGGTATGCTACCTGTTCCGAGGCCTCCAGGGCCAGGCTCACGTCTTGCTTCCCTGCCGTGACCATTGGCACCATCTTCTGAGCTTGTCCTCAACTAGCGCAGATTTTAAAATATGTACCCTGTAGTCCTGCTACACAATAGATAAATAAATTCAGGCTCTTCAATGCTCAATGCTCGGCGTATTTTAGGTTTAAACCAAGCTTCCTCTCCTTTCTCCTAAAGTTCAACCTCAATCTTCCCATCCATATATTTTCCGCCCGGACGCTTGACCGAAAACTCTATCGTAAGCTGGTTTCCATTATTTCAACCGGTGCATTTGACTGCATAACGTACACACGGCTAAATACCCAAACTGCACATACTATCACTATTACCATGACTACTTGCATTTTTCGCTTTAGTACGCGTAAGCTTTTACCATTCCAAGTAAAAGACTTTTGATCATGCCTAGGCGGAACTCGATCATCCGCTTCTCGAAATCTGACCAATGGAGAACGCACAATTTTCCAAGGTGGAGAACCCAAGAAGCTACAATAATTCATAGTTCTTTCCTGGGGCGTATTCATTCAATTTAATATCATGAGGTTGGGAATAAGCAGTTGTTTGCTGCATTGGACTTAAATCGAACACACGCGTGGTGCTCAGAAGATCACTATGTACTAATGATATGATCACTTTGTACTTTACCGACGCTGACACCAATTGTTTACGTTTTCTGTTTGTTTACATTTACGTTTACGTGTCAGTGTCAGTGTCAGCGTCAGTGCTCCACAAAATTAAAAATAACATTCAAATTCAAAAACTATAAAAAACCCAAGACGGTTTGACGCTACCAGACGTCCTTGAATAGTGGACATAATATACCTAACGTTTGTCATCGAACCAAGCTCCCCACATTGTACCTGTCGTTCACAACCGATTAGTCAAAAGAAAAACCTACGGAAATGCGTGGAATTACGATTGCTGCGTCAGTACTGTGTGTTAGCGCTGCTTCAGCCACTCGTTTTATTGCACAGGTTAGTGATAATGCCGTTATGAGTGAAATAATGGGCCAGCATTTTGAACAGATGAGCAACGACAATGGGCTGGGGGCCATCATGATCGGCAGAACATTCCAGGCCATATACGGTGATTTTCCCGAGCGCCTTCTGGAAAGCATGTATTATGACGGGCGCATTATGGCCATGTCGATGGACAGAGTTCTGACTCCCGAGGAGTACATAGTGCAGGCCCCAGCCCCACCGCATCTGGCGCGTTTGTCACAAAAGGCTCCCTTGCGCACGGGTGACACTTCGTATGTTTACCACTCGAATGCGGGAATCGGGGTCGATGTGTATCTGTTGGATACCGGAATTAACGACAGCTATCCGGGGTTCGAGGGTCGTGTACAAAAAATTGCAGATTTTGCCAGTGAGCCGGTTATAAAGGGCGACCCACACGGGCATGGTACAGCCGTAGCGGGTGTCATCGGCTCATCTTACTTTGGTGTGGCCAAAAAATGCAACCTATTTGACGTTAGAGTTGCCGATTCAGATGGTCGTGCAAGCTTGATAGGCACGATCAGAGCACTTGAACATGTCACCAAACTAGCTACCATCACAAACAGGCCCTCCCTTGTAGTGATTCCATACTCGATGGCAAAGAACGTAATTCTCAATGCTGCAGTCGAGGCAGTGATCCGTGACTTATCGATTCCCGTTATTGTCGCTGGCGGAAACTCTAATCAAAATGCTTGCAACTTTAGTCCTGCGAGCGCTTACGGTGCGCTCACTATCGGCTCTGTCGACGTTGCGAACAACGATGAAGTTGCGCCGTTCACTAACTATGGTGAATGCGTCGATGTTTTTGCAGCGGGTGTCAACATTTCAACCGTTGGATGGGATGGTTCGTTTGAGCTTTTGAAAAGTGGTACGTCCATGAGTGCCGGTATTGCCTCAGGACTTGTGGCATATTTTATGAGTGTCGGCTTCTATGGGATGGATTCGGTCAACCGAGTCAAAATGCTGAGCGCCACCGAAATCATTCCCAACATGACTCTTAAATGTCCATCAACCAGAAACGCCCTACTGCAGAATATCTAATATGCTACTTATCTAAATAACGTTTGTCTTATCTTATGTCCGGGAAATAAATGGAAGTTTTACCATTACATCCTATCCAAGAATTCATTAAGTTTCGGATCAATTTCGAAGGACGCTAATGGGCTGCTGTAAGACCTAAAGCCTGCCACCCGATGAATTATATGGAGCTGATATTGCCGCCTCGTTGAGGTTTGTTTGCATACACTTCCTTCACAATCACTTCATACTTCGTATAAAAAATAATATGGTCAAAACTTAAGTCGATATAAATTAGCATTAAGTTCACGCGTCCATGCCGCTCAAGTTAATTGTGTTTGTGAACTAGAGGTACCTAAGAATGTCCAATAAGGCTTCTACGAGGCTGGAAGCGGAGGAGTCGACTGAAGGCCCCGAAGTTCCAACAAAGCACGACACACAGGCTCTAGATCATTCTTCGAAGATACTCAGGGCCCGTATAGCTCTGCTGTCTACAGCAATCGGAGGCCCTGACCACAGCTCCAACTTGGATCCACCGCCTTACCAAATTGGCGATGATTGTTTAGCATGCCTGAAAGATTTAAAGCGGTGGTTTAAATTAGTCGACGAACGGCAGTCGCGATGGGATGTAGCGGTTGCAGCCGCCCAGTATAACATTTTTACAGATGATCTGGTTCCCATCATGCTAAATTGGGAAAATAGATATGCTCAAGCGGCCAAGTCCGCTAGAAAAGTTGGTGGGAAGGTAGAGGAGCATCTCAGTGCTAAGGTTTACCATGACAAGATTGCACTAAATGCCTTACAGCTAATGGTGCTTATGACATGGCCACTGATTCTCACTGATCAGTCGACTCAAAATCAAGTAGAATGCTACTCACAGCTAAAGAAGAGCCAGGTAATTTACAAGAAATCTGTCTTGAGCTCCCATAATGGAAAAGTACTTAAAGCTGCTGTTCGCTTGGCAGTCGAAGTAATCAAGGTGGAAAAACGCTTTAGGAGTGCCAAAGATAACGCTGTGCTGAGATTGGTCCTCAATTTTCTTCGGAATATTGCTGCAATTGAGCCAAGTGATCTCACCTTGAGTAACAAAAAATCTCTTTCCAAAGGTATCAACTCCACCAACATGTTACCACCCAACATTTCGAAGCAAGACATTTCGTTGGCCGCTGTTGTAGACGCATTTGGTAAGAATAAAGTATTTGGTTTGATCCTCACCTTATCACGCTCGATCAATCAAGATTTCGACGCTGCATTCATCAATGTGCCTCTACTTGAATTGACCTTCTTTCTAGTTAAGAACGTCAATCATTCTGTTCTATTTGATATTGACTTGAGAAAGAAGGATAGGGTTGAAGGAGAAGGGACAGGGCAACTGTCGCGAACCGGTCGCCAGCTGTCAGAACTTCTCAAAAAGGAACATGACATGAGAAAAAACGTCACAAAAAATACCTCTACGCGTCATTCCCGCTTTGGTACAATGCTCTCAATTCAAACCCCTGATCAAAACCGGCTTACTGTTTCAGGCGCCCAAAATTTGTTGAATGATGATTCTGCTCTCAAAAAAATGGATTCACGCAAGAAATGGAATAAAAGAACAGTCTCTGCAAATGAAACTGTTGAGGGACTTCCAAGTAACTTCATGACATTTGATCTTGAAACTAATTACTGGGAGAAAGAAACTACTAAAACTTTCAAGCAGTTTATACATGAGTTCACTATAATTGGATTTAATCCGTTATTCCAGAGCGTAACCGATAATTTTACCACTGAAGATGATAAGATGTTAGTTGTTCACCAAATACAATATCTCCTGGTATACGCGTGGTTTTTAAAGTATTACAGAACCTCCGAGGGTCATTTTACAGATGTCGGATTTGAGCCTTTTTCTGCTTTGATTCGTGAAACTGCATTGATTTTGATCGGGCAGCTGCTCCGCAAAGCGGTAGAAAACAAAATATGGGCAATAGTTCATGCTGGAATGATTGCTTTCTCCGAGCTTTTGTCTCTGTTAGAGAGTTTTAATGATGGGGAAAGTGACCGCAAGGAACGAGCAGAGTACTTGGTTTTTCAGGAAGAGCGCCTAAAACTCTTCTCCTCGCTACCGCGGACGGCTAGCAACCATTCCCTATCCTACATAAGGAGTTGTATCAGCTTGCTACATGTTTTGTTCAAGCTGCTCGAATCAAAGAGAATCAGGAGTGAGACCGAAGATGGTGATTTTGGGCAAAACTTGAATGCTAGCACGGAAGAAGCGAAAAGAATTGCAGAAGAAGAGGGAATTGAACTAGAAGAGGCGATAGAAATATTGGAACGCGCGTCCTTTAGATCAAACCTGAATTTTAATAAGGTTCAAAAAGCATTCACAAACGAAGACACGGTTAAAACATACATTACTTTTCTTCAGAATTTCAGAGAATTAACAGACGACGACATAAAGAAGCCGATTCAGTTTCTTTATAAGATTCTCATGTCTCATGGGGATGAAATACTTCTGTTCCGCATTGATTTCTTTATACTTCTACAGAAGATGCTAGGTCCCACAGGGTTGCCTACACTCTCACGGCCTCGAAGGCACGTAACTCGATTTGCGGACGCTCTCATGATGAAGTTCAAAGAGAGATTGCGATCTTCTCCATCTTGGTTTGTAGGGATTCTTTTCCCAACCATTCATGAAAGAGAGGCCGGCTATTATCAACGGCATGGTACAGTTTTAGACCTGAAGGATACAGAAAAGGTGTCTCAAGCCAGTGAGTTCTATCCCATCCCGGGCGCTGAAGCTTCTGGCGAAGGTTTCGTCCTAGATTTTAAGTTTGGCGTACTCGTTTCTACTCTTATCGACAAAGAGAAGGAAACTTGTGTTGAGTCACTTCGCGATAATCTGCAACGTTCCATCGAGATTTTCAAAAGCTGGCTGCTTAAAGAAGTCGCCAGTAATAATGAGTTCGACCACCAGGTGCGTGAAAGCTTCCAGACTCCATCACCCGTTGTTGAAAGGGCTGTTAATCGCGATCCAGATTTTCGGGCCCTTCTGAAACTCTGCGGTTATGATCTAAATCAGAAATTTAAACAGCCTTGTTTTCTTCGAACCACCATCATCTCGGACCTTGAAACGTGCGCTGATCTGATAACCAAATATTTAGTCAACCCATTCGATACGCCAAGTGGCGAGTCCCCATCAAGGTATCTAAAGCGCCCAGGCCAGCTAGATTCTGCTGGTGATAGTGAGATCTACGACTTGGACGAAGAAAGAGAGGGAATGGTAAGAGACGTAAGCCAACAAGAGGATGATTATTTCCGGTCGCTAACGAAGCCTCAGATAGATGAACAGCCACAAGCTTCAGCGCACAAAGGCATCGCTTTGACGAAAAAGAAGGGAACACTGACAAAAAGACGCGCAAAGAAAACTAGGGCGAGGGACAATAATGATCCCAAGGGCTCAACGACGGACGATCCTACAGCAGCATTCAAAAGTCAAAAAGTGACAAGTGCTGAGTTCATTAGCGATTCTGATGAATCAGACGAGGAGGGTCTGAGATCGAATTTTTATGAGAATGAAATGTACATGAGATTTTTGCTTGACAAATACGGTGGGTCCCTTCCCGACCATAAGTTTGCTCAGTTCGCAGCCTTTAGCGCTGAGAGGATTCAAAACAACGGAAAACTTGTCAAAGACTACACGGACCTTTTTGGGGGACCTGTTCCCACCCTATCCGAATTAAATGCCAATGAGGCTACAACAGTGAGCTTGCCCCCAAAGCATGCAGGAACAGTTTTTTCTAGCAACGAGATTTCTTCAACCTCACAGTCTTTGAACCAAGATATTTTGTTATCTAATTCCGAGACTGAAGGTATTGACAGTTTTCAATCTCCGACCATTTCTAAGAAAACGAGAGAAAGGGAGTCCTCATCAGACGAGGAAGACGACGACGATGTCGGTTTGTCCAGAAAACGGAGGATGGTACGAATCAACAAAACTGATGACGATGATGATGATGACGAATGATTTAGATAGATAGATTGTGTAGTTGCCCGTGAATTAATAATTCTATACGTCGCAGTGCTTCTCATCCCCACCATTGAGAGAGGTTAATATAGTTTGTGTGCTGCTAATGATCATGATTGAAAACCCAAAAGCAATACATGCGTAATGAGGTGCCTTCTCTCGCCATGACTTCTGAGATCCAACAAGCATCAGATTAACTGAAGGGGGGAGGATGTAAGCCATCAACGAAGCCGTCGTTGCTCCGATCAATTCGAATAGAGCACCGAGATTACATGTGATGAGGGATATGCCCATCGTGGAGAAGACCATCGCAATAGTTATCAAAAAGTGAAGCCTTGAGCTCAATATAACAGGTTGCCCATCGTCTTTATTGAAAAATATAAGGTCCCTGATCACATCTCTCAGTACAAAGATTTCCAATGGAAATGTAGTTAGCATGTTGAATCCAAAGCAGAACCTTGCAACGTTAATTGCGCGATCACCGCCAGGAAAATTGTTGAGGATGTTACCCTTCGTTTTATTTCTAAACACCAAAAATCCAGAATATCCCATTATAAAGCAGAATATCATCGAGATAAAGCAACTAATATGGGTTAGCCTATCGAATCTTTTAAGGCTAGGGGTTTTGAGTGAGAAGTAGATGAAACTGGTGTTATGGTGGCACACCAAAGCAAAAGAGATTACCGAAATACCCTGGAAAATTCTCGGTGTGATAAGTAAGGCACCTGTGCTAAAGTTGCCTTTATACGACGCTTCAATCAAAGGTCCCTTGATCAGAACAATGACAACAATGACAACCATACTAAATAAGGCAAGCATAGAGGCCTTGGATAGTTTGGAAATATCTCTATTCAATGAAAGCGGGAGTGACACAAAGCAGGTAACTAGAGTTATAATTACATTGCGATGGAATAACCCCTCGTGCCCCGGAAAAAAAGCTCTCAAAACATGTGGTATCGTATCTCCAATGATAATCGAAAACCCAATACAGCCTCCGAAAGCAAATAAGCCGTTCGTTAAAAGAATGAGCAATTTGCCTTTCTTGCCCATGGCAAATTCTACACTATCCTGATAGCTAGTCTTGCCTGAAATCTTAAGGTTTATCACAATGAGCCTAATTGTCCAATCTACCATAATGGAAAGCAGTACGATGGCCAGTACTCCACCTACCAGCCCACAGTTTTTTATGGCAAAAGGTTGTCCTATGACGCCAGCGCCCAAAATACTGTTCGCCATATTCATAAAAGCCATAAAAATGCTAGATTTGGACCTTTGAGTTTGCAGATAAGAGGATCGCAGCTCCTCGCTTTCATTGCTTAATCCTGGGACTTTTTCATATGCACTCGATTTTCCATCACGGTTGAAGCTTGAAAGTTCAAACGTATCCAACAGTGGATCGTTCATATCCTCAAGAGTTTCATCACTCGGAACCGTATCTCGCTCTTGACTTTTAGACATACAGAAGGTGGTGTCTTTGAAGCTTGGACTGTCTGTTTTAGAGCACATTACTGATAAGCTGATTGTCACTAATTTTGAATTATCTGATCGGTATTCGTACAAAAGGCCCCGGTAAGTTTCTAAGAGCGAAGCTTCACGTCATGGTGCTGAGAGCATCATCAAAATCGGCATCGTCATCATCATCAGCACCTTTGTGATCATGGTGTTCTAAGTTGGAGTTGATAGGTTCAACGATGCTTTGGATTTCTTCACCCGCTTGTGAATTTTCTTCTCTGTCAGATGAAAAATCACCGACGGGAACGTCTCCTCGAGTTTCTGGTAGTTCCTGGGGCTTTGAATCTATGGAAATTTCAAGAGGTTGGGCTGCAGGTTGGGGATTAGATGTTGTGTCTTGTACCCCTCCGTGCTCTGAGGGAATCTTGCCCAAATCGCATAAGTTATCATCATCCCCAATCTTCGCTTCAGAATGAACGTCCGAGGTGCTCGAGGCACATGGCAGTTTATTTTCTTTGTCGATGTTATCATGCTGGATTATTGAATCCAGCGTCGGACCTTCGGTCCCAGGCCCATTGCTCGTTCTCTCGCAGTTTTCGGTATTATCTGGAGCCTGCTGTCCTGCTTCCGCTCCTGCTCTGTCTGATCCGTCAATGGAAATATGGCTCCCATGAATTCGTTGATCCGAATTGTCAGACTGTTCAAAATCAAATTCTTGGTTATCAGGGTCTTCTGTACTGCGAATCGTGAATGAATCTCGCGCATCATGCTTTCTTGCGGTAAGAAATTCTTTGGGAATCGCTGGTGCAGCTTCTTTCTCTGATTTGATTACTACGGGCCCCAGTTTTGTCTCCAGGCTGTCCTCCAAATCCCAAACTCCCATATGGGCCCAATGGAGGGAAGCACGTAGTTTACATAGCTGAGCCCATGCACGCTGAATATTAGTAGCTGGTCCTTTACTGTGAATTGCCATAGCAGGGACCTTGCCTAAGGCGTTAGTACCCTTCGCAGTAGAGGCCTTTGCCAATCCAGCCATAACGCTCGTACGTTTGACTTTTTTATCAAGAGCGGGATTTTCTTGTAACGCCAGCCGAGGTGCCAGCTTTTTTTCAGTCGGTTCCGGTGATCCACTTTGCGGAGTACTTGACCCTGTCACATTCTCCAGATGCCAAGCGCCGCTCTTCAGAGATCTAAGGAATGCGAAAATCTCGCATGTTTGTCGAATCTTTAACAAACAATAGTGGCACAGGGGAAACTGAGCATTTAATGTCAGCGATCCATCATCACTTTTCTGCAAAGTTTTGAAGACATATAATCTTCCGTGTTCCAAAATGTCATTACGGCTTTCTGAGCAAAATGCGCACGGATCTTGAATTGCCACAGGTGGAGAGTTGGCAGGATAATTGTAGAGACGAGAGTCCTGAACCTTTTCTCCTTTTGAAAGCTTCAGCAAGCCATTTGAGGGGTTCGATGAGTGCCCAAGGCGATATGTTTCGTTGATGCCACTTAGCGGCTCAACAACTACCATCCCTTCAAGCATTAATGTCATGAGGTTACGTCTTACATACCAACTGACGCCAGCTGCAGTATCGAGGCGTAACAGTGGCTGAATTTCGTCGTGGATGAGTCTTCTAAGAAGTTTAGAATACGACGTGGTATCCTTGATCGCCGCGCATTCCGGAAGGGCTGAGATGAACTTCAAGAATTCATTGTATAGACCCAAATCATACCTCAACGACTTCAAATAAGGAGAGAAAAGAACTGTATTAGCCACAGAAGAGTTCCCGGTGAGCGAGTTCACAGTCCCCTCAAGAGATCCAGTTGACACAGATGCCAAATCGTTGGCCGCGATTGAGTTCCTGTTCGATTTAGACACGGTGTTGCTTTCCTCCTCCAATGTATAGAGTACTGTTTTGAGGTTTTTCAGTTGAATTTTCAATGTTTCAAGTAGTGTGTCTTTCTCTTGTAGCTGTTCATTAAGTTTTGAGTTCTTGAGGCTTACATTGTGAGTTTCCTTCCGGGCATCAGCTACCATTGCATTAGCCTCATCAAATAGAGATGCTGTCAAGTCTTCGACTTCTGTGTTCAACCGACTGGTTTCAGCTTGAGCGGCATCTTTGTCTATGCGTTCCTGCTGCAACTCCTTTTGAGTTTGAAGGTGTTGCGCCTTCTCAGTTTGTAAGTTGGACCGTAGCTGCTTGACCTGCTCTTCAAGATTTTCAATCTGCCGCAAAGCTCCATTTTGATTGGCAATCGTCTTCCGAGCTTGTAGAAGCTGGTCTTCTAGGTGTGATTGTCTATCTATACTTTCGATCAGCTGAGTTGACAGGGACGATACCTGAACTGAGATTCTCTTGGACTCTTCTTCAGATGACATGGACATTTGAAGGAGAAGTGAAGAATGTAACCCGACCTATAGCTCGCTAATTTATGGGTTCTTGTATTCTATTTTTCCGCTTGTTGTTGTTTGGATCTATTGATGTGCTATTACAATACTATCAACAAATCACGACAGAATAGTTAAACGTGATATGTGTTGCCCTTACGTCCGACAATTATATCGTCACCATACTCGAGGCCACATCAGCAACATCAAGTAAGCGATCTTTGGGAGTTCTGATTTCTATCCTGATACGCTTTATTAAGTATGTACTATATTGAATACTTCTCTGTGAAATCTACTAAGCTCTGCCCCTCCAATACTAATGGCCAAACATGTCAGACAATCCCCGTTGTCCAAAGTCTACAATTGCATCTTTATATAAGTACAAGAAACCTTCTCGCACATGTACATCATTTTTAGGATTTTATCGAACTCAACAACGGTGGGCTGAACTCATGTGTCAACAAAATCGTCATCATCAGACGCGGAAGCACCTTCCCCACCCTGTTTGGTTTCAACCAAATCGGGATTCACTTTGTTTGCAGTAGCTTGGCCATGTTCATCAGAATCCTGGTTTTGATGGGTGATGACCTGGCTCTGAGTTTCGACATTCACGGCAGCATCAATGGTGGTAGTATCAGCCTTTGGTCTATCTGAGGGTAATCCGTCACCCTTTTGTTCCTCGCTAGCGATAAAGCTTAGTCGATTTGACTTCAAGGCGGAGTCAACATTTTCCCTGGTTCGCCGTGCTCGTAGGCGGGATGCCCTGTGTTCGCTCACTTGATTTCTGAGCTCTGGGGATTCTGTGCCTCTCAATTCGAACAATAAAGTTCTCGCTCTATCCTCACTAAAACTTGACAATTTTTCAGTTGATTTGCTGGGTGTCGTACTCGACGCGATCTTTAACCTATGGTCGGGAGTAGGTGAAGAGTCCGTTTCAATCCTACTATCAGCCCTTAGTCCAGGCGAATAAACAACCGAGTTACAGTTAGTGTCATCAATCTCGAAATTATCTAAGATTGTTTGATCCTGCGAACCGTTGTGTAATAGTTTGCGACGAGCTTCAGCGCGCTTTCGAGCTGATGAGGGATCTCCTTTAGCAGGCCCCACATTCTTTAGTCTCTCCAGAAGCTTATCCATGACATCTCTGTCACCTCCTTTAGTGTGGTTTTCGTTACTGTTTCCGTTATCGTCTTCACCTGTTTGGGCATCCTTTTTTTCCTGGGCTCTTCTTTGTTGATCTTCTACTAACTTTTTCTTGCGCTCATAGGACTTCTCTTCCTCTTCCATTTTCAGATTGAAGGACTGCGCTTTCTTGTACTCCTGTAAGAAATCTGCAAATTTTTTAAAGAACGAGTTTCTCGAGAATTTGTCCACGGCATCTTCACCAAATAGCTTCATCAAGTTGTCAAATTCCAAAAGTGTCAGTTTCATCTCGTCGACTAACAAGTCACCCTTCTTCCGGGCTTCAGGTAGAATCGGCAAGACCTTAAGTAGAATTCTATCATTAGGATGAAACTTCAGAGAGTCACTCAAATTCCCAATATCAACCGATCTTTCAACATTCACGATACCCTGAGAGTACTCCTTGCAATCTTGTGCAACTTGCTCGATTGAAATCTTTACAGCAGCGATGACAGGCTCCAACTCTTTGATAAAAGAATTAAACTCGGGGTAAGTCTCCCTAACTATGGTTTCGACATAATTCAAAAATGTCATACTATTCTTGTCATCCTTTATGAATGTCAACCGCTGTAGTGTTGCTAGGCGGAAACCTTGAGCTTGTTTTGAAGTATCATTCATGAAGTTTCCAACAGCGAGGATGATATCCAAGACACTCCGAAGACTCTGCGACTGTTGAATGGCACACGTTGCCTTGTCAATCATTCGTAACTTATGAACCAAATCATTATAATCTTTTTCATAGGAGGTAATAACTTTGATTGCGCGCATTCGGGAAGACCAATAAGTTTGTAGATTGACGAAAAGTTCCAGATATATGTGGTCAGCTCTTTGAAGCTCAGAGGGATCTTTCTCAGGCGGCTTAGCATCTTCTACGCGACTCACACCTTCCCAATCAATACTGTAGGGTAGAAAATTTCTAGCAAGGTTAGTTGACACTTCAACAATTTCTGGTTTCGATAGAAATTCGATGACGCTTGGTGTGTCCAAAAAGTCCCGGTCACATTTGAGAACTTTATCAACGAGTTGCTCCACTGTCAAAGCGGAGTACATGTGAAGATTGATCCCGAATTGTTGCGAAACATCTCTAGAGAGGAACGATACCTTGTCTGAGTCTTTCTTTTTTTTGCCAGCCAAAGACTTAATTTCCCTAGCAGCAAATGCCGTTTCAAGCTTGAGTAGAACACCTTTTTGGTATAGTTCGTCCGCAAACTTTCCTGCATTGGCATCTTTCCATATGGAATCTTCCGCATCATCGATTTTTTCCCAATGTAACTGCTTTAATCTCTTTGTGGGACGAGGATAGTTTTCAAATAGTGATGGAGATTGCTGGAGCAAAGGTGAAGTGGTTGAATGGTTTTGGTTAGGCAGAGATTTCGCAAATGGTGGGGGAGGGGGAGCAGGAGGTGGGACCCCACTTGATGAGGAGGGATTCAAGAGAGGCGGTGGTGGTGGTGCAGGCGGAGGAGGCAATGAAGATAAGCCAGGTGCAGCCATTGTCGGCGGTAGTGGTGGAGGCGGCGGTGGAATTGTGCTACCGGGTGCTTCGCCTGCTTTTTCAGGTAGCTTAGTGATTTCGTTCTTTCCAGCTGCGTTCGAGTTCTTAGCAAAATGATCTAGAGGAAGAGGAGGAGGAGGAGGAGGGGGAGAAGATCCTGACGTAGCTTTTGCTAGATTCTCATTCTTTATGACATTTTTCTGACCAGAAACGGGACCTTTTGTCAAGCTTGTGACTGGAGAACCTAGTTCCCCACCTTCGGGGTTCTTGGTGGGTGAATCCAGGGATTCCTCATTGGACTTGAGCTCCGATAGTACTTTGTCCCTAGCCTGAGGATCAGAACTATTGTCAACATCATTCTTAGATTTGCTGACGGTACCTCGATCAGAAACTGAACCAAACTTCTCTGAAAGTTCATCTAAATATGAAACTGTGTCAGTCTTCTTTACGCGGTTGATGAAAGACTTTCTGTGATACCCGCTCCCAGGATAAGTCAACTCTCTATCGGGCTCAGAAAGGCGATTGTTGAGATTCACTTGGCCTGTTCCGTATTTTTGAGATAGACTCTCTAGAAATGAAGTTGTTGGCGCATCACCAGTTTTGTATGTCGAGAGCTCATTACCTTCATCAGAAGACTCTGAAAGAGACGTTGTATCCGAGGGCGGATTGCCATTGCTTGACGTTCCGGCTTTCAGAGCATCAAACTCGGTAAGAATTGTAGACGCTTCATCCGATATATTCTGAATTTCTTTGGGGTCCAAAGTTCTCCTGTTTGGCCCTTCGGACGTTTCCTCAAGATTAAGCTCAGAGTCGAAATCGATACCAAAACCTTTATAGTCCGTTTCAAGTTTTTTGAGCCTCTCTAAAGCAGCCGATCTGTGATCACCAAAAATTTCATTTATTCTACCTTCAACATTGAACTTGGATATGTCATTGCTTTCATTCTGCAGCTTAGCCAATTTGTTCCTCAGTTCCTCAAGTTTGATCACTGGATCTTCCACAGTTTTCGTTTTCTCGTCAGTAATGGTAGCCTGCAAGGTTTCATTATTTCCATCCGAAATCTCCATTTCTTTCTGGTACTCAGAAAAGTTTGTCATTTCTAATTCGCGTGCTTGATTCTCAATATCCTCCATGCGAGACCGTAGAAGCTTTAAGCGCTTATTAGGCTTCACAGAAACTCCTAGTCGTCTTGACTCCATGCTGATTTCTTGCGAAGTCTTCTCTAATTTCTCTTGTAAAGCTTTTTGTATTGCTAATTTTCGCTCAGATTTCAATGGTTTCGCAATGCTGTTACCACTACCACCAGATATATCACCAGATATACCAGGGACGTCGCTCTGAGGTTTAGAGTTAAGAACAGTGAGCGTTTTCCTGAGCTCGACTTCATGCTGATGTTTTGCGAGTATCAACTTCTTCTTTGCGTCGTCGAGCTCTTGCTGTATTTGGCGTGTTACACGTTGGCTTTTTTCCAGGATACGATCTCGTTCCTTCAGCTCTTCTTGCAGCTGGCCTACTAATCCTCCTTCTGCATTCGCCAGCTTTTCTTGCAGATTATTGCGTTCGGCTTTGATTTCTTCGTAGCGCTTTACCCAATCTCTGTTTTCCATAATGGCCCGACGGGCGATCTCGTCAGTCTGCATAGCATCGTAAAGTCGCTGCAAAGCGCTATTAAAGGAGGAATGAACGTCGACAGATGCCATAGAGACGTTAGAAACTAGAGCATCCACCAGCTTTAATTGCTGAGCCCTATTTGTAGAGTCATCCTTGCTCTTTGTCCCCAACTCACTGAAGCCGATTAGTAAATTTTGTAGTAATGAATTCAAATGATCTTCTGCTTCAGAGCCCTTACAAAGGCCCCAAAGATTGCGAACCATTGAAACCGGATCCTTCATATCGATACCCTCGGTGGCAGATTCCTGAGAATAGAGGGCATCAAAGTCGTCAGCCGTAGAGTCGTCAAAAACGGCTAACTGCTCATCAACTTTTTCGTAGTTTAGTAGTTTCATTTTATTGAGGATCCGCGGAAGACCAGCATTCTTAAGTCGGGCTCGCAAAATCATTCTCTTCTTAACATCAACGGGCGTTTTACAAAGCTGATTGATGAGAAGCAGGGTTAAAAAGGCATATTCCATTATTGCATTTTCACCACCAGATGATCTGAAATCTTCAGATGCACCCACAAGTGAGCCCATCTTGCCTCGCCCATCTAGTGTGAATTCAACCACCAGCATCCACTGCTCAAACTTCTTCATTAGTCTATGATCAATATCCTCAGGGATTGAGATGGGCAGGTTGCTGCTATTTGACTGTTTTGTAAGCAGACGAGCTTGCAGATGCACGTTGTCAGAAAATTTAGTTTCTTGTTCGAGAGCATCCATTATGTGATTGAACCCTTCAGGAACAGTCCACTGGCTCAGTGATATTAATAGCTCTGATGCTATGCGTCGTGTGGCTATTCTCAATGAGAGTAGACCCTCAGATATTGCAGAGATGATGATCCGGGAACTACTTGACATTACCGCTTCATCCGCACCTTCTTTCAAATTCAAACTAGTTTTAAGGCATTTGAAATAAGCAAACTCCTTATCAAGCACCTCATCACTGAGGAGATTTTCAGGTGTCTCCTTGTAACAAGTCTTGGTGATCACATTCGAGATGGCTACTTGACCCTGGGCTTCTAAAAAACCAAGAACCCAATCTAGTTGTTCTGTTCGCAGAGAAACCCATAGATCATTTAGGGTCTTTGCAGTAATATTATTGCATATAATTTTACGCACATAGAAGTCTGGCGACAAATGCGAGGGGTCTTGAGATAATGTGTTCGTGCTGGAGTTTCCGTTTTTGGCAATGTAAAACTGGTCTGGCAAACTAACATTTGATCCACTCATGCCGCTTTGGCCCGCCAGACTTACATCAATTGAGTTGGTGTTGCTTAGATTCGTCTGTACGGAGGGATCGGCGGTAGTGCCTATGTTAGCAGTTGGTAATCGACCGCTACTCTTCTTGTTCATGCGTTTCTTCAGTTCTGATTGCAAATCTTGCTTTACCATTAGCCATTTTTTATCCAGATCATAACCGTTTAGTTCTTTTTGGGCCGAGGCAGGTAGACTTTGATAAACGTTTCGCTTGTACAGGACCTCTTCAAACAATTCCTCAATTTCTTGCGGATCCTTTGGCTTTTCAAGTTTGATGGAACCGTCAGATCCTACAAACCGCGAAAGATTTGAGAAGGAGCCTTGCGAAAAAATGCTAGCAGAAGACATACTCTGGTTGGTCTGTTGCCGCGACAACCTGTTTCCGGTTGGGCCAGAATTATTGTTGGACCATTGTGAAGCGCGGCGAGAATATGAATATTTTGTAGGAGAGCCCTGCGAGACGTTGGATGAGGACCTGTGGTGAGAGCTCAATCCATCGGTGTATGCCGATAAATTTGCCAAATTTAGCGTCGTTTGCTTACTCAACGGTCTGTGGGAAAATTCTCCCGTGGTGGGTAGCGCTATTTTGTTCGGGGATGTAATGTCGGACGCATTGACTCGTTGGCCAATTTGATCTCTCTCTGGATTGACATTACCGCTACTACCAGTGGTCAGTTTCTTCAGGTTCGAGAATATGCTTCCGCTCGCAGAACTATTGCTGGAGGAGCGATTATGCGGTCCTTTAGATGACTTTGAATTGTTAGGCCGATGCATAGGAGGAGTTCCCAATGTGATCCGGTGTGACGATCGTAGTTAGGTCTCGTAGGGACTGAAGTTTCTGGCGAAAGTCGACGGCACTTGCAAGAAAGATCACGGCGCTCAAGGGTCAAATGCCTCAATTATTTTCCCACACGTGGTGAACAGAGATGTTCCGCTGTATGCTTACCTCGATGTTACCCACTGAGCTGTTCCTCGCGCCCGTGTCGACTGTTCATCCGCTAACGTGGTTTCAAATCTTAACACTACCGTTACTTACATTAATGTTTGTGTTACATGATCATTTCATACGTACGATGGGAACGCCGAGCCGGGAAACATCGACACGGACTGCGTGGGCCAGACCAGAGGTCCCATATCCAGGATGGTGTAATAGCGTAGCAGCAGGTCCGGGACCGGTGCTAGGAATGTGTACGGCCCGTGAGGATCCCGTTTAGCTTTCCGTAACTTAGACTGCGAATTCGTGCCACACACGAAACTTTCAACGAGACGCAACGACACAAGAGGCGTCACTGGGACCTTGGGCGCTCAGGCGCTCAGTCACCCAAAGCCTTTAACGATTGTGACTGATGACGGACCGTGTGTGGGGTGTCATCTATCGACTCACGTGATGTGGATTGAATACGACAGGCAATAAGAGAAAATCGCATGAGTTTCTCCGGCGTATCAAAGGCGAGCACTCAACGCCTCGAATCCAGAGCCTACAGTTTAGGGCAACGATAACTATTGAATACCTGTTGCCCTGTACGTCACGGATAAACACGACGACACGAAAGTACGAAGTGACAGAATTGACTTCTTACCATGGGTATGCTTCAGGGACTGCACCTCGACTAAGGCAGCCACACGATGTCGATCGCGCATTATTGGCTGACAAAACCTTAGCAGCTCGCTTAACTGTGACGTTGATGCTGTCTGTCTACTGTTCGGGTCTTGGTTTTTCTATTGTTTGGGCGTACGCAGAAGTTTACGAAAAACCTTGGCACTTACTCACTCGAACTACCGCTGTGAGAGTCGACTCTGCCATAAACACAGCCCAAGGATACTTGGCATCATCTCCGGTGCAAACCAACGAGATCGCTTTCTATTATTGTGTCGTCTAAACCTGTGATTTTCATGCAGCGAAAGCGTCTTCGCTGTTCCCTTCTCGTTTTTTCGAAGCTTTTTTCTTTCTGGCCACAATGGGCCTCTGTCATTAGCGCCGTGAAGGCATCAACGACACAACTTTGGCACCTCGAGACGGACAAAAATGACTAAAAGCGCTAAGAGTCCAAGCGAAAGATTTAGTGTCAAAAACCCCCGGGAAATTCGGAAAATCAAAAGTATGAAGTTACACCCTTCGAGGTTTCCGAACAGCATTTAAGTAGAGATGTTGATGGCACTAAAGTCATCAATTAGTTTCTGGTACATTCGCAGCGTCGAATAACACCAGAACATCGTCTTTAAACTATTCTTGGATCATGAAGCTGGCAGAAAAACTGTGGGCTTCGGAATCCCATGACACAGCTCTGGCGAGTGGAAAGGATGGTTCTGACGGGCTTGAAATGTATGCACTTTCTGGCGATACTGTGGCCCGCAATGGCCCTCACGGCGGCGGTGAAAATGATGGCAGTTCCCAGGAGTCAGAACTGCACGGTGACGTACAGGATGGCAAGGTCAAGCGTGCACTCAAACCGCGGCACATTTCGATGATCGCTTTGGGAGGTACTATCGGAACAGGTCTTTTCGTGGGTATCGCTACGCCATTGAACTGCGCTGGTCCCGTTGGCTCGCTCATTTCGTACATATTTGTGGGGTCTATTGTTTATTTTGTCACACAGTCTTTGGGAGAGATGGCAACGTTCATTCCAGTCACCTCATCCATCACCGTGTTTTCTAACAGGTTTCTGTCTCCTGCGTTTGGGTTTGCCAACGGATACATGTACTGGTTTAACTGGGCCATCACCTATGCTGTTGAGCTTTCGGTGATTGGACAAGTCATTCAGTACTGGACTGACGCGGTTCCTCTGGCTGCCTGGATCGCCATTTTCTGGGTTTTAATCACGCTGGCAAACTTCTTCCCTGTCAGGTTTTATGGTGAAGTGGAGTTTTGGGTGGCCTCGATCAAAGTCATTGCCATTGTCGGATACCTGATATATGCGCTGGTCATCGTGTGTGGTGGATCAAGACAAGGCCCTATCGGTTTCCGCTACTGGCGCAATCCTGGTCCTTGGGGCGATGGTATCATAGCAAGCAGCAAAGGTGAGGGCCGTTTTCTCGGATGGGTTGCTTCCCTCATCAACGCCTCTTTCACTTATCAGGGCACTGAGCTTGTCGGAATCACCGCTGGTGAAGCTGCGAATCCCAGAAAGACAGTTCCCAGAGCTATTAACAAGGTGTTTTTCAGAATTCTGTTCTTTTACATTCTTTCTCTCTTTTTCGTGGGACTATTAGTGCCTTTCAATGACGCCAGCCTCACAGAAGACACCACCGCCTCTCAGAAGATCATCGCATCCTCTCCTTTTGTGATTTCCATCGAGCATGCTGGGACTAAAGCCCTGCCAGACATATTTAATGCCGTCGTTCTCGTCACGATTATATCTGCGGCTAACTCCAATGTCTATGTGGGCTCTCGGGTTTTATTCTCACTGGCGCACACTGGTATCGCCCCCAAACATTTTGGCTACGTCACCAAGCAAGGTGTTCCTTACCTGGGGGTCATCGTAACAGCCTTGCTAGGCCTCTTGGCGTTTTTGGCCACCAATGACAATGCTAACGAGGGCTTCAACTGGCTGATCAACATATCGACTCTGGCTGGGTTATGTGCATGGTTTTTTATTTCGGTTGCGCACATCAGATTTATGCAATGCCTTAAACTGCGCGGTATCTCGCGCAATGATCTACCCTTCAAGTCTAAATTCATGCCCTGGGGTGCATACTATGCAGCATTTTGGGTATTTGTCATTATATTTGTTCAAGGTTTCCAGGCTTTCTCTCCATCCTTTGATGTCTCCGCCTTTTTCACTGGTTACATCTCTTTGATCTTACTGGTGGTCGTGTACCTTGGTGCCCAGCTATACTACAGATGCAGGTTCTTGACTCGTCTGGAAGACATCGACATCGACTCTGACAGAAGAGAGATCGAGAGTGTCATTTGGGAGGATGATGAACTCAATAACATTTGGGATAAATTTTGGGCTGCAATTGCCTGAACTAAGGTCTTGGTTTACAGATGGCGCCTCGATCACTTTAAGATTCTGTTTGGAGCCACGTAGGTAGAAGAAAATATAAAACTGCATTAAACTAATATTATATTGTACCAGTAGAAACTTCTAACAGTTTGACACACTGTTTGACTTCACTAGTTGTAGCTTTTTGGATACTTCATTTCCTTTGCCTTATGCTCTTCTCTGAGCTGGATCATTGGCGTAGTTTGTGACGAACTGTTTTGGTAACTGTCAATGTATACACCGTAAAAATCATTACTCAATAAATCGAGGTATTAAGACCATATTGCCAGATTCAGTAACGTCTCAACATCTAGAGCTTAGCTTCTAGAGTCAGTATTGCCCATAGTTTGGTTTGGACTATTTTTTGTGCATCTTTTTTCGACACTTTAGGTACCAACTTGAGCTAAGTTCAAGAAGTGTCCAATTTAGCTCACTGATCCAGAAACGACCACTTCTGCAACCCCACCAGCTCTACTTCATAATACATGAACGATGGCAGAGGGGTCGATGGGATCAGAAAACTCTGGTGGATCTTTTGGAAACAATGAGCTACTGCTGAAGTTCTTTAACTCAGCTCATTTTACACTGTACACAAACATCGAATATCTAGCTCGATATGCTAATAACATTGGAATTCATCATTATCTGTGCCAAAAACTACTGGCTTTCCCACACAATGAACTACAGTTTTACATCCCACAGCTGGTCCAACTTCTTCTTACAGTGGAGACCGAATCTATTGCTCTTGAAGAGTTACTGCTCCAACTAAGCGCCGAAAACCCACACTTTGCCCTTCTGACCTTTTGGCAATTGCAGGCACTACTTGGAGACCTCTCCTTGGATCCCTCAAGCTACGGGTTTCAAGTGGCACGCCGAGTAATCAATAATTTGCAAAACGTTTTGTTTAATCCCTCGAAGACTGCCTCCGTGAGCCTGAAAATGCATGAAAACGTAGCACCGGCCTTGGTTCTATGTTCGATGGTCATGGGATCGTGTAGTATTCCTGTCATTGCTGAGTCCACAAAGCCTTTGATAGAGTCACAGGGGAAACGACAAAAAAGTTACGTCTTCAAACTTGCTAAAAATGCAATGAGGAACTTGACTAAAAATCTAACTTTGAAGAATACTCTGCTGAACCAAAAACGTATATCATCCACTGGTAGTAGAAACGGTGATGCTCATGCGCCCGTAGACGTTGTTGATGGAACCACAACGAGAGAAGATACCCTATTCAAAAAACCAAGAGAAAAGAGCATTACTGCTTTGAATTTCGATATGATTGATGATGTTGGTGAAAAAATGTTTCAAGAGCGAATCTCAAATTCCATCAAGCAGCCAAAGCGTAAGCCCCGGACGCTGGATCAATCTTATGTGCACAGAGTTTATGGACAGTCTGCTCCCGCAGAGGCATCGGATTCATTCTACGAAGAAGATTATACCAACTCTTTGCCTGATTTGCACAAAAGTCATCAAAAAGATCCGTCAACATCCTCACTTGTTTCTTTGAAATCACAAAATCAAGCGGATTATAGCAGTGGAATCACAAACGTGTCATCCGATTCTATGAGGCATAATATCATAAACGACAAAATAGACCCATCTCCATCGAAAGGCAGGTTTTATTCAGAGGCGCATAGCGTGCAGCTTGAACACATTCCAACTCCTAAAAAAATTAGACTTCTGAAATCAAATTATTTTAGATGTGAGACACAATTAGCAATTGCTCTCGAATCAATCTCTCAGCGGCTCGCTCAAGTCCCATCGGAAGCACGCTTGAGTGCTCTGCGAGCAGAACTTTTACTTCTGAATAGAGATTTACCAGCTGAAGTAGATATTCCGACTCTGCTACCCTCAAATAAGAAAGGTAAGCTCCATAAACTTGTGAATATAACAGCGAATGAGGCGCAGGTGCTGAACTCTGCGGAAAAGGTTCCATTTCTTCTTCTCATAGAGTACCTAAGAGATGAAATGGATTTCAACCCGAGCACCAGTGAGAATGAGAGAGTTCTAAGAACGAAGCAAGGGGATCATAGTTTCATTTTTGACCTGTCGTATATTTCAAAAGACACTATTCCAAATTCAGAGGTAGCAAGCGAAAGTGGAGATCCTCAACACTCAACGAGGTCCTATTCCGTCAATAAGAATTCCATAGCTGCCGACGAGGAGATAGACCTCGGAGACATTTCTGTCGTGCAGTTAACAAATCGTACTGAAGCTGAGACCTACAGGAGGGAGTTGCTGGTACAGACGGCCACAAAAGTTCCGGTAATACCCGACGACTCGACTTCCAGGAACCCAGAGTTACAGTTCATGAACAATCTAGAGGATATTGATACTGGTCTTGAAGGAAAAAATATAGATGGACTCGGTGCATCATCCGCCGAGGATCTGGCTACTCAGATGCGTATCTCTGCTGTGATGTTGGCCCAGCTCGATAAATCTCCCCACCAGCTCCACGGTGCTACAAATCAGATTAGGGCAAAAATCATTGCGTCTATGCAGGAGGTGCAGGATCGGTTCGGTTTCCGTGATTTAGAGTCCATAAGTGGTATGGCTGGCCAAAGAAAATTAGAGAACGACATGAAAACAGGAGGCCTACAAGGCACTAAATTGGATACATCCTACTTAGGAGAAGATTGGAACACGAAAAAGGAGAGGATCAGGGCGAGATCTGAGTATGGAAATCTTGAAAACTGGGATTTATGCTCAGTTATTGCCAAATCCGGTGACGATTTGAGGCAGGAGGCATTTGCGTGTCAATTGATTCAAGCCATGGCTAATATATGGGCTCGAGAGAATGTTGGCGTCTGGGTAAAGAAGATGAAAATTCTTATAACCAGTGCAAACACAGGATTGGTAGAGACCATCACCAACGCTCTTTCTGTGCATAGCATCAAAAAATCATTGACAAGTAAAATGATAGCGGACGGGGAGCTTAATGAAAAGGGCCAAATAGCAACTCTGAGAGACCATTTTCTCCGTGCTTATGGTGATCCCAATGGGTTTCGTTACAAGAGGGCTAGAGACAATTTTTGCTCTAGTCTCGCAGCCTACTCCATTATATGTTATCTTTTGCAAGTGAAGGATCGTCACAACGGCAACATCATGGTGGACAATGAGGGACATTTGGTCCACATAGACTTTGGGTTCATGCTATCCAATTCCCCTGGGTCTGTAGGTTTTGAGGCGGCTCCTTTTAAACTCACCTACGAGTACATAGACCTATTAGATGGCATTCACTCGGAGTCTTACCAAAAGTTTGTCCGGCTGACCAAACACGCTTTCCGCGCTCTACGAAAATATGCTGACCAAATAGTGTCCATGTGCGAGATCATGCAAAAAGAAAATTCACAACCTTGTTTTAGTGCTGGAGAAAACACAAGTGAACAACTCAAACAGCGCTTCCAATTAGAGCTGTCTGATGCTGAGTGCGATGACTTCGTGGAGAATGTGTTAGTCGGGAAATCTCTTGGAAGCATTTATACGAGGCTGTACGATCAATTCCAGTTAATTTCACAGGGCATATATTCGTGAGCCCGCGCTTCATCAAGCGCTGCAATGGGTCGTGGTAATTTTCTTAACTCCGAGTGTGAATCTTTGTGTGGAACTGAAGAAGTTCAAGATACTGTCAACATAACTTTCCATGGTACCTATTTAGATATAGAGTTGAGTACTGGTTTCTGGTCGAGCAACATGAACCGATCCACGGCATAAAGCTCGGAAACGGCTGACTTGAACACCATACCACGTGATAATATGTCAATATTTAAGCTAAGCGTCAAAAATGTAATTAGTAGTAGTCCATACAAATTCAGTAGTTTTAATTCATCTTAATAATTACAATTTCTCCATCTGGGTTGCTAAAAGACACATTCCTAATTTCCTTCCAGGCCTACTTCCCGTTTGTAGCTCCAAGTCATCATTGTTATCAGTTTTTTAAGACCAAACGTTAGCGGCTTCAACAAAGTTAACAAGTAGTCAGAGAAATCACCCAACGAAAAAGGTGAACAGCAGTGTGCTTAGGTATTCCCACATAGCCGGCTAAATTGGGAATATTGGATACAGAACAGACAATCTCGTGTTATGTTAAGGTGTGTCAGGCGTATACCAGAAGTCCCGAGCGCTTATTCGAGGGCCCTCCATGGCTGCCAACGATTCCAATCGACATACGCATCTTCCACAGGTCAGAATGGTGTTTTTGAACCCATGGTTCGTGGCCCCATCATGACTTCCAAGACCGATCTAATGGGCGATTTTCCAAAAAACGAGCTTCATCTGCTGGATCAGGGGATCAGGAAGTCGGACGAATTCGCATCTCAGTTTACAAACTATCGATATAGGTTCAAGAAGCTTCCACCCACTTATGGCTCCAACCAACTTATATCTATAGAGCCCGAGCTGCAGCAGAAACTAGAAAGCGTGGTACAGGACTTCAAATCTCCCGTGAAGTATGCATTCGGCTACGGATCTGGCGTTTTCAAACAATCTGGGTATGAGCAAGGCCAAGAGGTCCCACAGATTGATCTCATATTTGGCGTATCACACCCAGATCACTTCCACTCCCTGAACATGAGACAAAATCCTCATCATTACTCATCGTTGAGATATTTTGGATCAAAATTCGTTTCAAAATTTCAAGAGGTGGGTGCTGGTGTGTACTTCAACCCATTTGCGGAAATTAACGGTCAAACGGTCAAGTATGGTATTGTGTCAATGGAAGTTCTTTTGAAAGATTTGGCAACTTGGAATTCTTTTTACTTGGCTGGGAGGTTGCAGAAGCCTGTCAAGGTACTCAAAAACGATTTGTCTGTGCAGTACTGGAACCAGCTTAACTTGAAAGCTGCTGCAACCTTGGCGAAACACCTCATATTGAAGGGAGAGAAGAAACCAATCGACGAGTTTGAGTTTTACAAGCAAATTACTGCTTTGAGTTACGTGGGGGATATTAGATACAAACTGGGTGGTGAGAATCCTGATAAGATTCGAAATATAGTTGAGAAGAACTTCTGTCAATTTCAGGAGTACTACAGACCCATTTTCAAAGATGTCATTTTGAACAACTCGCTTTATCTACCGCAGGGCTTCACTGCCGAAAACTCAATTCAGCTGTTGGAAAAAAGAATATTTCAAACCAGCTCGCTGCAGACATTCAAAGGAGTGTTCACGGCTGGTGTGTCCAAGTCGATACGTTATGCTTGGGCTAAGAAGCTGAAAGCCATGAAGAGGGCCAAATAGTATGCCTGACATGTGGAACATTTATCTTCATTACCATACATACCCATGTAAAAGTTTTCTGGTTTAGGCATCGACGAAGGTTAAAAATCATTCAATACTTGGTAATTATCTCCGCAGCGCAGCAAATCTCTTCTTGAGCTCATCTAAATCGGGGTCGCCATCGTTTTCTCTAGGAGGCATAACTCGGATATCTTTCTTGATGGCCTGGGGTACCTTTAAATCAATACCCATGTTGTCACTATTCTTGCGAGGCTTTTTAACAACTATCGGGTGATTTCTGTTTTCGACAGATCCACTATCTACGGCCACTATGGGTTTACCATCGTCGGAACTGGAGCTCGAGGGTGATGGTGCTTTCTTGTCGTCTTCGAAAAGGTCACCACCTTTAGAACTAGAATCTTGAGCTTTACTGAAGGGAACCTCGTAAGTCGTAGCAATTTCTCTCAGGTAAAGGGTGACCAATTCCTCTTCTGGCAGATTGGGACTGCACTTTTTGAGAACTTTGTCGGGAACACCAATTTTATCTTCAATGATTGCTCGGAGGAAATCCACACCAAATTTGAACGCAAGCAATTCTTTAACTTGCTGGAATTCCTTAACTTCCGGAGCATGAAGCACTGCATATACCACAGCTCTCACAGCCTCATTGATTCCATCGTCCGCATGATTTTCTATCAAGTCAGCTTCATCCACCACATTATTTAGCAGAGCGATCCTGGCATGCAATAACTCACAATACAATTCCAGAATTTCTAGGAGCTCCTCATGGATATCGTCGTTGATCAAACTTTCGATCCTATATTGCGCCTTCTGCTCTTTGCCCTCACTTAAAAGTTGGGCCACTTCCCTCCTCGACTTTTTTGCTAACGACTGCTGTTTCTCCTGAGCATATCTTAGCCGTTGAATGCACATCTTTAATGACGTCTTAAGCTTCACCTATTGTGAGTTGGCAACACATGCCGTCTCCTTGTAGAGCTTGAAGCTTGCTCACATATCTACAAGAGGAGACCACGACAGTTGATGCCGAATAAGTTAGTCAAAAAGTCTCCAGAGAAATTCAAGCAAACATATGGCGATACTTACAGAAAATGGTACTTGACCACTCATATTAGGACCTTATTGAGTGTATATTAGAATGGATGCTGATCTCTCTACCCTTAACCATTAGCCAAATTGATAGGTTCAATTTAAATAATTTTGTCCAGCTGACCTTTGAGACCACTCACAACTGTCTGTAAGAAGGGTCGCCGCCCATGCAGCATTTGCTAGTGCGAGATCAGTTAATCATTTTCGTCATTCAGATTATCTCTGGAATGCTCGTAAAATCCTTTGAATATGGTCAATCACCAAGATGTGTGTGCGTGTGTGTTTCCCTGGTCATTAATAATTGATCTATTACTCGCATTCCGGGAATCGTTTGATTTTCCTTCTGTTGACGACGGATGCATGTCATTATTTAGTTGTTTGTCGCCCTAAGTGAATTTATAATCGTTTCTCGAGGACAGAGGGGAAATGCGAGAGTTGCCGCACTGTCTTATCGCTCGAAGAATTACTAAGTCTTGGCATTGAATCTCTCACGTTCAATGTTTACTACTCTCATCAGAGCCTTCTGTGGGAAATAACATAGTAATGACAATTTTAGTAAGCAAGTGAGCAGCAAACTCTCCCGCGAGGTCTTGAGCAAATATTCGAGGGAGTTAAGAAATATTCCTCGAGCTTCTTGGTGATTAGACTTGCCATACCGGCAGGTGCTTGGTAAGCTACGCGGCAATACTGTTTCCACGAATTGTATGCATTGTGAATTATCAACCAAATTCAAACACTTGGATCTCATAACTCATAGTTAAACTTCCCCGATCTCCCAAAATTGTCAAAATGTCCAAAGCTTATTTCATTTCCGGTGCAAACAGAGGAATTGGCTTTTCCTTCATGAAAAGCTTAAGCGCTGATGCTACCAACACGATTGTTGCAAGCGCTAGAAATGTGGAGACTGCTACCAAATTGAAAGAGTGGGCCAATGCTCACTCTAATGTGAAGATTGTCCAATTGGACGTGGCTTCCGCTGAAAGCGTTGAGGCAGCCGCTAAAAAAACTCTGGAACTTGTCCCCGAAGGTTTGGACGTCTTGATCTCGAATGCGGGAATTGCCAAGGCGTCGGGGACCATTTTGGAACTATCCGACGACTCTTACCTTGAACACTATGTTGTCAACACTCTCGGTCCAATCAGGCTGGTCAAGGCCTTCAAGTCACTTCTAGACAATAAGAGTTCCAAGGAAGTTTTGGCGATCACCTCAATAGTAGGATCTGTGGGTATGGTTCTTCCCTTTTCAACTTCAGGATACGGTCTCTCGAAGGCCGGTCTCAACTATGCCTTTAGGCAGTTGCAACAAGAATTAACTTCTGAAGGCTATAGCTTTGCGATTGTTCATCCAGGTTTGGTTGGAAGCGACATGGGTAACGAATTTGTTGGCAGCTTGGACTCAGAGACCCGTGAACAATTTCTCAGCACTTTGCCGCTACTTACCCCAGACGAATCAGTATCTGCTATTACCAAGAACGTCCTTGCGGAATTGAAGGCCAAGAGTTCCAGGAAGTTCTTGAGCTACGACGGTTCCTGAGCTACGACGGTTCCGAGATCGCCTGGTAAGATAGAACAGGGTAGTCTAGTCTTAGAGATTGATTTATACATTATGATTTTATTTGAAACTTATTGATCTGATTTACTGTATCGTCGTAGTATCAAGCCCTTACTTTCCTTCAAATCGGTGTACTTACAAAGATTGAAGACATATATACACTGATTTACTGGCGATGATACACGTCAAACTTCATAATCGGTGTCAAGAAGCATGTGTAATGTTGGTGAGAAATGATAACCAAAGTTAAGTGCTACTTTGACTACCGTCGAAATATGCCAGCACACGAAAACTGAATAACTCTCCAGAAGTGGTGAGATGGCAAGTCATGAGCTATCAAGCGCATTATGATCTTGCAATATATCGGAGAGTGACAACCTCTCACCCGATCTGGAAATTTGTAGAAGTGCCGGTAGATAACGAATAGTGGAGCAAAATATAGTGTCAAGAAACTCTCAAAGAGATAGATAGGGGTTCTCACATCCATTATGGCTAGACCAAAATTTGCCATATGAACGATCTAACAGACCAATTCAGCAAGCCTTTTTAGGCGAATCCTCGTCATTGTTCGATAACCTGTCGAATTGATCGTTCAGCTTATTGATGGACACTCCTTCCCAAAATTTACAGTTGTCTCTCCGTGACTGTGTTGGCACTAGAGCTGGTTCAATTATCCAAACCAGTCACCGGTATTTATACAAATTTTGCTCGGTGACTCTGAACAATACAATTACTAATCGTCAGTTCTAGATCATTCTAAGATCAATGGATTGCGGCTCAATGTCGATAAGTTATCAATCGCCAATCCCATTGGCCGCTAGTCGTTCTCTTCGATCTATCTGAGATGGTAAGTCGATTCGTTTTATCTTGTTCATTCAATGTCACTCTGTACCAATGTGTCACATATTTCCTGACACTGATTATGCGATTAGGCGCACATCACCATCAGTTCCATAGTAACTCACCATATTCCCAACAGTTCCCGTTCTTCTCACTAGGACACATGGCCACATGTCTACTTCAACCCATTGGCAAGTGGGGGGCCAGGTACTCTCTGACCACCCCTTACCCCACCGACCCTAACTGCTTTAATCCGTATAACTTTTGCAATCTGACAACTTCATTTCTCAGTCCATAGCGAGGTGGTGTTTCAATACACGGCTCTTCTTAGGCAGTCGTAATGTCTAACAGCCTGTTGGGAATGATGTGAATAAACTGATGGTGATGTGCGTCTAATCGCATAATCAGCGTCAGTAAATATGTGACACAGTGGTACGGAATGATAGTACACAACCGAGGCCATACAAATAGAGCTACAAGCTAAGACAAACCGAAGAGAACGACTATTGTCCAATGGGATTGGCCATTGATAAGTTATCGGTAGTGTACGGCATTGAAGCCGTAATCCTTGGGTAATAGAATGATCTAGAACTGGTGATTAATAAATATGTTGACCAGAGTCACCGAGTGAGAATTGTATAAATACCAGGCTTTTGTTCAGGTAACTGAACCAACTCTAATGCCTAAAATAATCACGGAGAGATAAATAGAATTCCCTAGATCCAAGTTACTCATCTTACAATGACTATGTCCGACTTACAAGACAAATTTAGTAAGCTTTCTACTGATGAATCAGATTCGCCTCAATACAGCCTTAGGTCCCATTCCCGAGATGATATTTTCTCTCCTTCCTTGCTGATAGTTTTTCTTTTCATGGTAAGTTATTTTATCTTATTACATTTTCTTTATGTGTCAATATTCCATCCTCTACGCATCGCTAATGTACGCCAGATTCTGGTAGGTATTACAGATCACGCTACCAACCACTCGGTCAAGAAAGCTCCTACGGGGAAGCCAAATTCATACTGGGAGCTGCTACTTCTCATAATTACTCGTATATGTCCCAACATTGGCCATCAACGCTACCATAAGCGTTGAAGAATACTTCACCGGCCACAAATTCGCCCCTGGTACTGCTCCATTCCATACCTAAGCAGTACTTATCGCTCGTATCGTATCCTATCCAGTCGGCGAATGCAGTATCAGCTGCTCCATTGTACTCTTCTTCGCTGGCGTTACCTTCGGCCTCAGCTTCTTGCTGCTGATCAGCCCAAGCTATAGTATAAGAAGCCCACGTGATCTCATCAGATCGCTTGGCAAGACTATACGTTTCATTGGCTTGAGGCTTGTACTCGAGGTAGGATTTAAAGAACTCTTCAACGTTGTTCGAGAGATGGATGCCAGTTTTATCAAACCCTTGGTGCGTAAACCTCACGCCGTGCACGTACTCACCATCTCTCTTGTGCAAAGCTGTGGTGTCATTAGCCGCTGCTATGTTCCGCGTAACCAGTGTGTTACTGATGCCTGCATCGCTCGCTAGGTTAGCTAAGTCTTGGCCCATATAACCACATGAAACCGGATCTACTCCCTGTAACTCATAGTGAAATCCGGTGGCCGCATGGTAATAGTAACCAGCACGCACACTATTCTGTTATGACCGCTTAGTTTGAGAGGTAGCTGAGGCGCCAAATGCTCCCACTGCTGCGGAAGCTACCAAGAAAACTGCAATCGTGGCTACACAGGCTTTAAACTCGCAGATAATGTAACTACTACGGTTCTTAACTGGCCTTCCGGCAAGCGAGTGTCCAGCTAAAACACCGCTCACAGACAGCCCTGCACCTTAAGAAGCGTCTTGTATTGACCTGGTGCTGAGCGTAGTGTCACTTGCTAATGGCGCCGGAGCTGCCTCAACATGCGTGCCTAAATAATATAACACAAATAACACCACCATGAATCCAGCGAGGCATTTATAGATAAACCGTGCGAGTTCGGTGCCGTCGTCGTCACTGCGGAAACAAGGTTGTCCACTTGGGATGGGGGCGCTTTTGCGTTCCTCCATTTTTTTTATTTTTATGTTTTGAAGATGCGTCCGCTTGGGACAGGGGAGATTTATTTGTCTTGTGGTTCTTTTCAAACCAATCACCGGTACTTATACAAATTTCTGGACCAGGTGTAAAAGGATTTAGCCAGCTTTCCAAAAACAAAAAAAAAATACATCGTATGATGCATCCGGTTGATAGATCTGGTGATACACAGTCTGGTTATCTGACCCCTTCCTGAGAATCATACCACCCCTTGGTCGGCTTGAAGATGGTGTTCAAGCTGATGCGTCGTCGTTAAGGAAAAAGCGCTCGCCATATTTGTTAGTGCTGGATCTGCTGCATATCAATGATTTTCAATCAAAATATAGGGGCTCGGTCGTGTCTTAGCAGAACTATACCACCTCCTGTAACTAGTCTCCACTCTCACCCTGTGAATTGCCGAATTATAAAATTACACACTTAAATATCGATCCATCAGACTGGCAGCCAATTCTGGATTGCCACTTTCGTTATAGATTAATATGCAGTTATAAGCAGCGTGTTTTTTCAATTTTTCATCCTCGTAGTTGTCCAAGACTTGTTGATAATACCTGACTGCAATGGAAAATAATCCCAAAAGATGGAACGCGCGACCGATGTTGTAATCGGCTTCTTGTTTCTCAATGATAGTGTATTTGGTCGACCTAATTTCGTGGTACTGGTAAAGAAAGCGAAGCCCATGTAGGATCTGAAAGTGCCTGGAAGCCGTTAGTCGCTGCATGGACCGATGAAGATGGGCCAGCCCCATCATGAAGTTGAGCATCGGATCTTGCGAGAGTTCAGATTGTAACCTGTTGAGGTACTGAAGTGCAAGCAAGAAACCTTTACTGGAATAGAGCAGCATAGCGTAGATGTAGTGCAAGTATGGAGATTTCATTTTTCGTGGGTTCTCCACCGTTTTGTTGGTCACAGAAGCTTGGCCAGCAACGTGTTGCCCATATCTGATACTGTCGTAGGCCTTTAACTGACGCAGGAAAAATTTCTGCTGGACAGTTGAGCTCAAAATATTTGATGCCATCTGTCCACGAGTGACACAGAACATGAAATTCTGGAGTACTTTTCTGTTAAACTGAAACTGATTCAACACTCCTCTTAGGCTTTCAACGAGTTCTTCCTCATCATTCATCTGTAAGACGATGGCTAGCCGGGTGAACTTCATCATTTTAGCTCTTTGAGGATTTTGAATGAAGACATTCACTTCTTGAGCTGTATCAACTATACTCAAACCGTCTTCAACATTTTGTAGCTTTGCAATAACCAGGGATAATTCCATGAACAGTTCAAACCATTGCTGGTAGGTAAGACCTCGTAGTTCGGTTGCCGAAGTAAGAGAAACCCGTTCTTCAAGCAGGGGAAGACCATCAAGTAAATTATCCCCTTCAGAGAGCTTCGACAATCGTTTGATTTTATAATCAATAATTTTATTAAACTTTCGCGTCCTCT
The DNA here is from genome assembly GCA_900074725.1 of Lachancea dasiensis. Classification (NCBI taxonomy): domain Eukaryota; kingdom Fungi; phylum Ascomycota; class Saccharomycetes; order Saccharomycetales; family Saccharomycetaceae; genus Lachancea; species Lachancea dasiensis. The sequence goes on from LT598461.1 coordinate 210,666, forward strand.
TGATAATACCCACAAATCTCTTAGAGCGACTTTTGACGAAGAAGTTTTTGACGCTGGAAAACACGTCTATCAAGTCCGAAGCTGTATCAATCCACAATGTGGTTTGATATTCGTTGCCTTTTTCCATACCCTCTTTATAGATTCTCAACTTATTATATTTGTCCAGAACTTTGGTTGTAATTCTTTTCTCACGATCTCTCCTTTCCCTCTCGGCATCTTGCGGCGATCGCTTTTTCTTGATAGCAGGTTTTCTAACATGAATATCTTCCAGCAAAGGCTTTCCCACTTCCGCGTTGCGAGTATCAAGAATTTCTTGCTCAGATTTGTCATCCACTGAAGACAATATTTTATGGGCTTCAGTGTCCTGTTGCTTTCTAGCCTCCAAGACTTCGAGTAATAAAGAATTGAATGTTTCCTGGTCGTCTAAGTGATAATAAATTTCCGCAAGGGTCAATTTCGTTTCTAAGTCGTCTGGCTGCAGCTCGACTAGCTTTTCAAAAACCATTTTTGCATTCTCGTAATCTTCGACTTCCTTGAAGCATCTACTGAGGGGCTTAAAGACCTCCAGAACACAATATTCTTCTAGTTGCAATAATGGCGTAAAAAACTCAATGGCTTCCGGAAACTTTTCTGCTTTTGTTAAAGCAGAAGCTACCTCAAAAAATAAATCGGTAATATCCGCAAAACTTTCATCGTAAAGTGCCTGAAAATGATTCATGGCTTCCAGAACATGTTTGCCACTGAGTCTCAGGAGGCCCAGTCTTATGCGGATATCAATAGGAAGCACATACGACTTGTTTTTTTCGTCTTGCGCCAGCGCGTCAAATCGGCTATTCTTCAATCGCCTATCATCAAATTCAGAATCGTCGCCAGAGTTATCCCAAAAGGTCTGATTTTCTCGTCTCTGAATCCAACGTGCGCATTTCTTGATGGTTTTTATACCGCTATTCTCGCCTGACTGTTTTAGAAAAAGTTCGGCTAGAATGTTTAAAAGTGACCAGTCAAAAGCAATGCAACGGAACTTTTTATTGATCTTCTTCCAATTAACTTTTGGGAAATTTTTGAAATCCTCACTTTCCTCATCTAGCTCGAAAATACTGTCATCAGTGGGTTCTAGATCACTGTCTTCAGAGGAGGCAACAGCATCTTCAGCAGCAGATATAATCGCTTTCCGCTTTTCTACATTAACATCGAAAATCTTCAAGTATAGTCCAATGGCTTCACTTATGCGATTATAGTCAACGTAGAGAACTGCCAGCTCCCTCAGCAGATTGCCGTCCGTAGGGGAATGAGCGTAAAGTCTCTGAAAGCCTTCCAATGCCCTCCCAAGCTGTCCCGTTTTTTTATATAGCATTGCTCTCCCATACACGCATTCCCATTCCTCATTATTCATACGCAGAGCTCTTGTATAACAGTAAATTGCTTGGCGAGTATGGCCCAAGTCGGACGACAATGTTGCGACAACCTTCCAGAATTCCCAATCAGAAGGATTGAGATGAGCCGCCAAAAACCACGAATTACAACAGTCGTTGTATCTACCATGCATGTGGTAAATGTCACCTAAAGTTTTATATGCAGCAAAATTCTTCGCATCCTTTTTGATAACCTCATTGTACAATTGCTCAGCAACCTGTGTATCATTTCTAACAAACGCTTCATTCGCTTCGGATAGCAGCTGAGCTACTTCGGGATCCAAGCTGCGTTCTCTGCGTTGCTTCCCGGCGCGCGACCCATTTTTGTTCTTTCGTTTCGTTTTTCGCTTTACTTTGAAGTTATTTGCTTCCCGAATCGCGTCCATGAAGTCCTGTTCATCGTATTCATCATCCGAAAAGTCACCATAATCGGAAAACTCCGCCAGTAAGTTTTCATCCTCGTCCCTATAATCCAGGTCGCCATCAGAGCTGACAAGTCTGGACTCATCAATGCTTGCTAGTTCATCGTCAATCATGTCATTTTCAGTATTCTTCCCGGGGCCCGATGTAGGGGCACCTCTTTCACCGCCGTGGCTACCACCACTAGTATGTGGCTCCTGGGGTTCATCGATTAGGTCACGAAGCTCATCCAGATTCCCGTAATATTCTTCTTCATCGACATGCTTGGAGTCAGATGGACTATTAGAAGTCATTTCCTCAAGCTTAGGGCTTTTGATCGCGATCTCCGGGTTGACTTTTTAGTGCTTTTAACGTGGTAAGGAAGATGCCTTTTATTCGCCTAGAAGGCAGGCTCCGAAAAATTCTCTCAAGTAAGCACTTCTCAAACTTGGGATGACAAGTGAAAGCTCTTCAACTATACAGCCTTTGGCTTATAATCTTGTAACTCTGATACCTTCGCCAAGGGAAAGAAGGTCTATTTTGAGTTCAAGTTTCCCAAGTAAGCTTTCAAAAAAACATTCGTAGTTAATGCCATCAACAATAACGTGACCAGATGCCTTTTAAGGTATTGATGGCAACCTAATGGTTTATCAAATATATATAATCAGATTTGTCGTGAGCGTTTTAGGGTTTGACAGTGCTATTACTACTTCTCTTGAACCGATCAGTTTACTGTTGAGCTTGATAGAGTGTGAAATCTCTTATTGAGGGAATTGCGTTAGGACGTTAAAGGTCGTTACCAAGCAGTTATGTTTTCAGGATTTGGAGGATTTGGAGGCTATCAATCTGGATTTGTGAATGTTGCTCAAAAGTATGAGGATTACTTCAGATGCTATCCAATAGCGATGATGAATGATCGAATTCGCAAGGATGACGCAAATTTTGGTGGCAAGATGTTTTTGCCGCCCAGTGCGTTGAGCAAACTGACGATGCTAAGTGTTAGATACCCTATGCTGTTCGAACTAACAGTTCCAGAAACAAGAAAGGTTACGCATGGAGGTGTGCTAGAGTTTATAGCCGAAGAGGGGCGGGTTTATCTACCCCAGTGGATGATGGAAACACTGGGGGTACAGCCTGGATCACTTTTACAGATTGGTTCTACAGATGTTCCACTTGGCCAGTTTGTGAAAATAGAGCCTCAGTCTGTGGATTTTCTTGATATCTCAGATCCCAAAGCAGTGTTAGAAAACGTTCTGAGGAAGTTCTCGACTTTGACCGTCGCCGATATAATAGAAATTAGCTACAACAATCGTAGCTATCGCATTAAAGTTTTGGAGGTAAAGCCCGAAAGCAACGCTAATAGTATTTGCGTTATAGAGACTGATTTAGTTACAGATTTTGCTCCTCCAGTTGGCTATGTGGAGCCGGATTATAAGGCAGTGCAAAAGGAGAAGAAACTTCAGGCTAGGTTGGATCCCTCGATTCAGGGTTTAGGTCCTATGTCTCAAAGAATAGAGTACGCCGCTACTGTTAACTCAGGCTCAGAAATTAAAAGCTTTTTTGGGGGTGAAGGGAAAAGGTTGAGCGGTAAGAGTCAAAAAACGACAAAGGAAAGTTCAAATGAAACGGAGATACAAGCGGTAAAAGTAGACTTGAGTGGAGAACCGGCTCCCCTTAATATTCCAGATGGTATGCTTTTTTTTGGATTTCCTTTGGTCCCGCCTCAAACTGCCGAGATTGATAACACTGGATCTTTGGATTCTCAAATTCATTTCAAGGGAGCAGGCCAAAGTATAAGACAGAGCAACAACAAGAGGCGAGGTACCAGAGATCATTCAAACCCGAAAACAAAGGCGCCCCGCAGCCCTGAGGTAATTGAAATAGATTAGCTTACAGTAGTGCAGGAGGTAATTACATACTCCAAATGGCGCCCGAAGCGAAGTGACGTTTTGCTTCAAGTCGGTGCTGACTTCGTTGGATTTCACTTAAATATCATTTTTTTCAATGCCAAGGGTAACTCCTCGTCAGAATTTGAGTCTATATCGACAAACTCTGCCATTTCCCCATGCCCCAAAGTTTTAATTTTGGATAGAAATGGCAAATGCTCAATCTTGCCTCTCGAACCGATCGAAAAGGCCCTTTTTCTGATTCTTGCAGACAGCGACGGTACCTCACTTTTACGAGATGCAATGTGAGCCAAATTGACGCTATTTGACATCTGAGAATCACTGCTGGAGACTGCATCGAGGGCGACGGGGCCCCCTTCTTCGAGGCTCACGTCATCGTAAGACTCTAGTTCAGTATTCGTCGTGGTTTGTAAATGAGATTCTTGTCGCTCGGCGCTGAAATTGCCTCCACAGCTTTTCTTCTGAATATCGAGACACGGCTGCTTCACAAAATCATCAAACCTGAGGGCGGCTTCCGCAGCCCAATCCACGTACAATGGCCGTGATAAAAATCCATACTTGAATTCGTTGACGCCCACGATAATTTTAGTGAGCTGCACGACTTCCTCCACATACTCCGTTACCTCTTCGGCCGCGGCACTTGAAGCATTCCAACTCAGAAATTTTTCCTTCATGATATACTCATGTGGAGCTAAACTATTTCTCGTTCCGTTCTGGTCACCAACTCTTGAACCTTCATCAAGGTCCGACGGTTCTCGATCATTCTGGAAAACGTCAATTACCACGCGGGGTCTTAAACTTCGCATTTGGGTGGCGTACCTCGACTTGAGGGCATTTTGAACCCTGTTCACTAATCTCCTATGAGCAATTCGTGCACTCGGTAAAAACTGAGGTAGAGGTGTCTTATTGCGGATTGCTTCTTGAACCGCTCTCAGAAGGGTCGAGATTGAGGCCACGTACTGCCTCCTATATGCATATACCATATCGTTCAATTCTTCAACAATTGCACTACCATATTGTTTTCGTAAGAGAACCACATTATCCATTCGATCAATAATCTGCCTTTGGATATAAATTATTTGCGTAAAGGCCCTCTCGATTTCCGCAAAGTTTCCTTTAAGACGTGGCTCTTGCCGAGTGAGACTCTTATACCCAGATGCTCTTGATAATGCGGCTTTTGCACTCGATGAAATCTTTGCGAACCTTTGATACTTCTCGTCTGTCAAGCTGCGACTTAAATTTTCTCCTTCAAGGCCAGCAGCCAAAAGCACTTGCATCTCTGAAATGCACCCTGCAACAAATGAAACTTCTCCGCTCAACTGATCTCTAGCGGTCACTGGAAACATGGTCAACTGCACTAAAACCGCGATGCCCCCACCATACCCGACGGCTAAGCACCTTTTAGCAAAATTTGACAAAATTGAGCCTTGATTTTCAGATGGCAGGATGGCTGCTAGCAAAACCACATATATGCTTATAATTTGAATTATTGCCGCTTTCACATAAGGTGTCCCCAACAAGAAGTAGAACCCGGGAATAGCGCCAAAAATGGTGACCACCACTTCAAGGTAAGGATTGGTTTGATTACGCCCCGCCAAATATGACACATAGGCCCAAGCAGCACCTAAGATCACACCAACGCCTCTCAAAAAAAATACCCAAAATGTACCTCCGACAGAGGGCTCTAAAGCCAGAATGCACACAAAGCCTATCCAAGTTCCACGAACGTTGATATACCAATCTCTGGTCTTAGGGATAAACATCGGAAACGAAGCTAACATGAGCGCAACAGTCACCTGCATCCCAAATCTAAAATGCTCTTTGTAGCTGGCATAGAAGCTATGACAGAAAATAAGGATCTTGGAAAAACTTGACACGTTGACCAGATTCCTTGAGATGTCAAAAAACCACTCAACACCGCGGATGCTTTTACTTTTCACCAGCGGGCCTTGAAAAGAGTTTACTTGGGGCAAAGTGTGCTGCATATTTGAGAGCCTCATAAGATCAGACTTTCTCTGTGAAAGAATTGCCCGCTCTTCTTCGTGTGGTCTTTTGATACCCATATCTGCAGCGGGGCGATTATTTTGCCCGGTAGTCCCTCCAGTTAAACTTTGACTTTCGGTGATTTTTCCTCTTGTAGCGCCCTTCAACCACACCTCAAAGGAAGTGTAACTACGTAAGAAGTTGATCCACAAAGTTCTTCCTCTCAACGAGCCCATGGACTCCTTGTAATTTCTCTCTTTATAGATTTTGTGCATTTCCTTCATCATCTCGATTATTGTATTTGTAGTCTCTTTGAAGTTCATCAAAAAGGAAGAGAAAAGAAACATTTCGTCACTCGGCTGTAAAAGGTCATCATCCAGGTGAATTAGCACTTCTCTAGCCCTGAGGTCAAACTCAATTACTCCATTCACGAGGTCAGATATAGATCTTTCTATATTTGCGTCGTCGAGTACGTCTCCAGGCGAACCAAAAACTCCTAAACTCGCTGAAAGTGCCTGCGTGTGCACAATTTCCATTTTCACGTCGAAACAGTAGGCCAGTGCTGCTTTAATTATAAAAAGTGATTGACTCAGTGTTTTGTGAAGGTCGAAAATTGGTGCCTTCATTTGCTTAAGAACCTTGAGCAGCTTCTTGGCGTCCGCATGATAGATTTCCTTCTCAGTTTTGAGCATGACGCCATCACCCGCTGCTTGTTTCCGGTGTCTCCCGAGTAACATGAATTCCAATTGACAGGCATTAATAAGTGCGCTGATGTATTTCGATAAGTGATCGAATCTTTTGATAATAGCAGCCAGATCCGAGGGGGAGAGGTAAGAATACGAAATTTCATACATGCACTCCTCCAGCACCAGGTTGCAATTACTGACTTTGCCATCTATCGAACTTTTCAATTTGAGCAGTTTCGCTAAAGAAATGGGTTCCTCGTCATATAAAGATTGGGATAGATCTTTAACATCGATAGAAATGAAGAAGTTGATAGCAGAGTCAATGGATTTATGTATTTCATTCAAAACATCCATTGTATTGTTGCCAAGGTAAGTGCTGCCGAATTCGGGGAATAGCATAAGATTCCAAAAAATGGACATTGCAATTCCAAGGTAAAAAGGAACGCTGAATGCTTTGGCTATTGTTCCTGCATTTTCAGTTAGGGGCGCCATAAATGCGAAGTGAACCACCAGAAACAGAGGAAAAACAATATGAAAATAGTGGTGAGATACGGATCTCATCCATCCATGTACAAACAGCATAAGAGTCTCGAAAACTGCCAGTAGAGCTAGTGCAGATTCGTAGCGACGATAATTGAGAGAATACTGTTCTAGTTCACTGATACTATTCCACGTATGTCCTAGGCAGCGCTGGGCAACAAAGCGTCCCAGTAGCGAGTATGCCAAGCCTATTAAAAGACCGGTTATGCAGTACATGGCTCCCTGAATAGTAGCACTGATCCGACGTCCGGGGTGCACCATGACCGCAATTAAGGGCAACATTGCAGGCTGATTTCCCAGCCGATCTCGAACCTTCGGTATCAAACAAAAGATGAGCGCCACCGTTGCACTCACGGTAGACTTGAAAATCCTCTGCGCGAGTACCCTGTTACAAGGGAATCGTTGACGTAGGAACTTCCATACCTTTTTAGAGTGGACAGAAAGTTGATCCATTGGAATCCTTAGTGGCGGAACATAGGAGGTCGAAGTGAAAAAAGGGAAATAGATGAACTTTCTGAACCCAATCGACTTTCGGTGAGCGTCCGTCGGAGCGTCTACGATGAATTGCGTGCTCTCTAATCGCATCTTGCTGAGAGAATCACCCTACTTTTTTTGGGTAGGGCTAAACGAGAAAACTAAACAAGCCTTGGTTCGAGCCCTGATGTTAACATTTTAGTCAACCACATAATGACCATCTTTAAGGTCAAATTCGCTAAGACCAATTCGCGCGCCTAAATCCAAAAACTTGTTGAACCTGTTCCTTTCGCGCTCCGAGATCTGATGACTAAGATCAGAAAGATAGATGTCATTGTCATAACTGAAATCGAGCTGTCCATTGTGCAGGATTTCGAGTTGCGAGTTGTCCACATAGTTTTCGAAAGGCTCCTCGAAGATGAGTTTAGATCTAGTTTGGGGCTCCAAGAATGGATGGAAGAGCTTGAGAAAATTCCAGCTGTAAAAAGGGATGCTACTGAGTACAGCACGTCCCAAAGTCTCTGGATAATGTTGCTGAATGATGTAGAGCACTTGCTTGCTAACTGACAAAGGCGGTAGACGTGCCAGTGGAGGTGTCAGCTCATTGTAATTCTTGAAATCAACCAGTAAAGTCAACGTTTCCACCCCTTGGGCCATTAGAATGTCTGCGCATTCTATCATGTATACAAGAAGTTGTATTTGGGCAAAACTCATTGCAGTGTTTTGGCGCCCAGGCTTGATATGAAGCAAGGGCCGTCTTTGACGGTCGTACCCTAACAAGTACATTTTCCCTGTCTCGTTTTCGGTAGCCACGATTTGTGAGAGGCTGGAAAGGCTACTGGTCTCATCGTCTACAGCGCTCAAGTTAAATTCTCGTCTCCACTGAAGAGTGTTTTCTAGACGTTTGATTGCCAGAGTCACGTCCCAGTTCACAGATCGGAGAAATTTCAGCAGTCTCTCACGGGAGAGCCAAAGTTTCTCCCTAAGTGACAAAGGACGCCAGTCAATTGATTTCGTGGTTTCGCTGGAGGCCTGCTGATCTCCGTATGCAGAAATACTTGCCAAATTTTGTCCTTCAAAATGGGCGATAACTTGTTGAAGGCAAGCTAGCTCATTGCCTTGCAAGGGCTCTGGCCTTGTACATTTGCCATACTGCCTGGGGGGCTCTTTAATGACGGTATAGCGCTTGATGGTATCGCACTTCGCACCGTCCTTCCTATTTTCGGAAACTTTTTTCGTGAAAATACCCATAGTGCTGCAATTCCAAGTCCACGGCAGTATGAATGGCTTCAAATTGCACAAATAGGACTTCCCTGCTCTTTTGTCAAGTGAATACGATATTAGTCTTCATGTTGAAGGGCGCCAAGTACTTTACAGATCCTACGTATTTGATGATTGTGTAGAGTTAGCGTTGAGCCATTGTTGCAAGCACCAGTAGTAGTCACGAATTTACTATTATGCCAACTTTTCCGTCACTCTATTACTATAGTTCTGTTTGTCAGTGCATCTTGTATCTCAGGTCTCAGCTCAGTGGTGGCTCGGTATGTAAAGATAGAAGGGGACACTTTAGGAGAGACGCCTTCAATACCAGACCGCCGGGTGCTATCCGCATGGCCTGGTTCTAAACATGAATTCCATTCCTGTAAAATGCGTAGGGTATCTTGTATGGTGTCAAAGGTGGCATATGCGACAATAATGTTATCATTTTTATAATCATTTCTGGACGAATAATACACTTTTGTTACTTTAGTCTGAAATGCATAACTAAGTGAGTCCATGAGAAGATTTTTATCTTGTGACTTTCTACTGTTTGAAAGTTCCAGTCTCAAAGTGCAGGAATCTCGCAGCCTGCCGAGCGGGTGCCGGGGACTTTTGTCGAAATGTTGCCAATCGCCATAAGGTATCTTAAAGTGCTTCAATTTTCGAAGTAGTTGACCATATTTTTCATGATCCGTAGTATCGTATGTCCTGTTTGTCTGTGGGGAAGTGGCCTGTTCACGATTATAAAGTTTCTGTCTTTGTTGCTCCCTCTGAAGATCCAGATTGCGTTGACGTAGAAAAGTTTGGATATACCATTGATCGTACTTGTTCTTGCTATCTGGATTGCTTAAAAGGTTCGAAGCAACTTCCAAGAGGTGAAAGGTGGAGATAGCAGCTGGATTATTCGGATTTTTATCAGGATGGTATTTTAATGCCTGCTGTCTAAAATTACGCTTGATTTGAATAGCGCCGATCGCCGTTACGTCTTCAGGTACTTGAACCGAAAATTTGAGTATTTCATAAAGATCCAAATGTTTGGCGAAAATTGGGTTGAGGTCCATTGCTCAGGTTGAGCCGGAGTTTATCTGATTTTCGATGATGTTTCGATAATCAAGACATTCTTTGTTGCCCTATAAAAAACATACACGACCGATGGCAGCCTGATTGTGAACAACATAAAAGAGTAAATAGATGTTCAATCCTGCCTTTTGTAGTATACATCGAAATGCTATATGTATTGATCAATGAGGCAGGTGGTAGACTGAGAGAATAACAAGCTACGTCGATATATAAATGTGTATATCGCTGATATCGTTATCCCATCAACCACATCAAAACACTTTGCCACACAAACCCATACAGAAAAAGAAAATAATTGCACTTCTTGACAACGCTTTTCTTAACAGTATGGACGTCACTGCCGCTATCCAAGAAAAGATTGAACTTGACAGACCTGAGTAAAAAAACTCCGAAGGCTATTAGTAGATAAATCTTGCCCACCAGGGATGCAACGTAGGGGGTCGAAGGCAGTAGCAGAGCCAGTGTCAAAGGAACAAATTTGTATCCCACATAGCAAGCCAGCTCAATGATTCCAGTTGTTGGAGACTTTGCAGAAACTAGCAAAAAAAGTCCCATTTTGAGAATGAAAAGGTCCATCAACACAGAGGCCAACGTGGTAGAGAGCCGCTGGTACAGGTTTTTGGGGTCAAAGGAGCCCTGCAGTCCTTGCTGGAAGTTCCAGCACAAAATATATGTGACCAGACCCATGACAGGGATATACATGTCTGGAGAATTTACGTCAATTCGGGGCACTTGAAACGTCGGCCCCGACCCAGATCCATTTTGAGTACCAGGAAGCCTCTGCCAATTCCGGTGTAGGAATGGCAAAAGAATGATCTTCAATTTGCGGAATACGTAGCTGTTAGAGACCTGGAAGTAGTGTGCCAGACTTGACGAATCCCCAGTGGCTTTAGTCAAGTTTTCCTGAAAATGATTTAAATTTTCCTGGCCAATGAAGTTTGAAAAAGCAGAGTGGCCAAGTTGGTATGCCATTGAAGATCCAGGATTTTGGAAGGGATTTCCACTGCTCATGTTATTTGATGCCTGTTGATGCTGAACATAACTACTATTTTGTTGCTGTTGATGATGGACCTGTGGAGTTTGAGGGACCTGCGGCATCCTGTCATTTAAATTCATGTTGCCACCATTCTCGGCTGCGTAAGCGTACGGATTATACGACATCTTAAACTTCTCCGCCCTTTTGGTTTGCAGGTTGAGAGAGCAGCTAAATTTCAATTTCTATGCTTGTATCATCATTGAAGATTCTCGTAAATGATCACCAATTTAAATGAAGAGTTACGCGTCTATAAGAACACGCTCAATAGCTTGAATTCTGTAAAAGAGTACTGCCAAGCTTTTAGATCATCTACATAGAGGAGCGATGCAGGGTAGATTCAAGGGATCCAGCACTGCCAAGTTCGTGAAAAACCCGGGCAGTGGGCGATCAAATAATGCTCAACATACCAGTATCAGTTCCACAGCCCAGCAGCTTATAGAAACGCTAAAAAAAGACCAGATAGATGCTAAGATGGGTTTTGAACGATATACGGCACCACAGTTTAGTGGGAACTTTACTAGCTGGCAAGAGCTGCCCGGAAGAGTCGGTTGGCTCGTCAACATGCACCCAATCATGATCTCCGAGGAATCTGCGAACTCGAGCGGTTCTAATTCTACCGGGTCCGGTGTTTCTGGTGTAGACTTTTACTTTCTAGATGACGAGGGTGGATCCTTCAAAAGTGTAATCACTTTTGACCCATATTTTCTGGTGGCATGTAGAGATGAATCGCGGGTCCACGATGCAGAAGAGTTTTTGAAAAGACATTTGGACCATTGCGTGGGCAAAGTTGAAATCGTGGTAAAAAATGATTTGTCTATGGGTAGTCCACTCGCAGGTCTCAACAAAACTATGCTGAAACTTACGTTTTCCAATGTCAATAACCTATTTGAAGCCCGAAGGTGTCTGAGACCGATTATATTGGATAATGAAAACAATCTGCTACAAAGATCAATGTATCATGTAAACAGCGGTACGGTAGAAGAAACAAAAATGCTTATTTCCGACATTCGGGAGTACGATGTCCCCTTCCATGTAAGAGTTGCGATTGATAAAGACATTCGTGTGGGCAAATGGTATAAAGTATCTTCTCGTGGCTTTTTCGAGATATCCGAGAAAGTTGCCTTTGCTGATCCGGTCGTTCTAGCATTTGATATCGAAACCACAAAAGCTCCATTGAAGTTTCCTATAGCTACCGTTGATCAAATTATGATGATTTCTTACATGATTGATGGCGAGGGTTTCCTGATAACAAACAGAGAAATCATCTCAGAGGATATAGAAGATTTCGAATATTCACCGCGACCAGAGTACCCAGGCTCATTCACAATCTTTAACGAAGCTGATGAGCTGTCTCTTTTGGAGAGATTTTTTGAGCATATAAGAGATGCGCGTCCTACTGTAATCTCTACTTTCAATGGTGATTTTTTTGATTGGCCATTCGTGGAAACAAGAGCTAAAATCAACGGCCTGGACATGTTCGAAGAAATTGGTTTCGCTGCGGATTCTGAGGGGGAGTACAAGTCGACTTACTGCGCGCATATGGACTGCTTTCGATGGGTTAAGCGTGACTCATATCTACCACAAGGCTCACAAGGCTTAAAGGCCGTTACACAGGCTAAATTGGGCTACAACCCCATTGAATTAGACCCAGAATTGATGACTCCGTACGCTTATGAAAAGCCCCAACTTTTATCGGAATATTCGGTCTCTGATGCTGTGGCTACCTACTACTTGTACATGAAATATGTTCATCCTTTCATCTTCTCGCTCTGCACCATCATTCCATTAAATCCAGACGAGGTTCTTCGTAAAGGCACAGGTACCTTATGCGAAATGCTTTTGACAGTACAGGCCTATAAAGCTGATATTTTACTGCCGAATAAGCACACAGACCCTATTGAAAGGTTTTACGATGGCCACTTACTCGAATCAGAAACTTATGTTGGTGGCCATGTAGAATCTCTGGAAGCAGGCGTATTTAGAAGCGACATTAAAAACGACTTTAAGATTGATCCAGCTATGATCGATGACCTGTTGGTAGACCTTCCGCATGCCTTGAAATTCTGCATAGAGGTCGAAAATAACAGCAAGCTCGAAGATGTTACGAACTTCGACAGTGTGAAGTTGGAAATTGAAGATCGTTTATTGGAGCTAAAAACTAATAATAGAAGAAACGAATTTCCATTAATTTATCACGTTGACGTGGCATCGATGTACCCAAATATCATGATAACCAATCGATTGCAACCAGACAGTGTAAAAAGTGACCGTGATTGTGCAACCTGCGATTTTAATAGGCCCGGCAAAACATGCGACAGAAACCTCCAGTGGGCATGGAGAGGAGAATACTTCCCTACCAAAATGGACGAATACAATATGGTGAAGAGGGCGCTGCAGAATGAGACTTTCCAAAATAAGAATAAGAAATCTCTGAAAAAGATTCTTACCTTCGATGAATTGAGCTATACTGATCAGGTCGCGCACATCAAGAAAAGGTTGACTGAATATTCAAAAAAAGTATATCACCGAGTCAAATCGTCAGAAGTAGTAGAGAGGACCGCTATCATTTGTCAGCGCGAAAATCCATTTTATGTCGACACGGTGCGGTCTTTTAGAGATAGAAGATACGAGTTCAAGGGTTTGGCCAAAACGTGGAAACAAAAACATTCGGCAATAAGTAATGAGGAGAAGCACGAAAGAGACGAAGCAAAGAAAATGATAATTTTGTATGATTCTCTGCAACTTGCTCATAAAGTCATTTTGAATTCATTTTACGGCTACGTGATGAGAAAGGGTTCCAGATGGTATTCAATGGAAATGGCGGGCATCACCTGCTTAACAGGCGCAACCATTATTCAAATGGCAAGATCAGTTGTAGAGAAAATTGGCAGACCACTGGAGCTCGACACTGACGGTATTTGGTGTATCATTCCTAAGTCATTTCCAGACAATTTCGAATTCCAACTCAAAAATGGTAAGAAATTGTTTTTGTCCTATCCTTGCTCCATGTTGAATTATAAAGTCCATGAACGTTTCACGAACCATCAGTATCAAAATTTGATTGATCCAATAACACACCGTTACGAGACACAGAGTGATAACTCTATTTTTTTTGAAGTTGACGGCCCTTACAAAGCCATGGTTCTTCCAACATCAAAAGAAGAAGGCAAGGGTATCAAGAAGAGGTATGCGGTTTTCAATAATGATGGATCCTTGGCCGAATTGAAAGGTTTCGAACTAAAAAGAAGGGGTGAGTTGCAACTGATAAAAAATTTCCAAAGCGATATTTTCAAGGTCTTCTTGGATGGAAATTCCTTGGAGAGTTGCTATGCCTCTGTCGCATCTGTTGCAAATCGCTGGTTAGATGTATTAGATTCTAAAGGTGTCATGTTAGAGGATGAGGATCTTATTGAATTGATTTGCGAGAACAGAAGCATGTCGAAAACGTTGAAAGAGTACGAGGGTCAAAAGTCCACTTCAATTACAACCGCCAAAAGATTAGGAGAGTTTCTTGGGGAGGAGATGGTGAAGGATAAGGGGTTACAGTGTAAATACATTATCAGCTCCCGTCCTATGAACACTCCAGTCACGGAGCGAGCAATTCCTGTTGCTATTTTTTCAGCGGATTTGGCTTTAAAAAGATCTTTTTTGAGGAGATGGCTGGGAGACAGTTCTTTAGAAAATTTTGATCCTAGAGCTATCATAGATTGGGAATACTACAGAGAAAGATTAGCTTCGGTAGTTCAAAAAATCATTTCGATTCCAGCGGCACTGCAAGGAATAAAGAATCCTGTCCCGAGAGTAGACCACCCAGATTGGTTAAAGAAAAAGATTGCAATAAGCGAGGATAAGTTCAAGCAAACATCATTGAGCTCGTTTTTCAAAAAGTCATTGGCAAAAAATGCCATCGCAGATATAGAAGATGGATTCAATGAGCCGCCTATTTCTCCAGCAATTCCTAAGAATGCTAGAGTAACATCGAAGCGTAAAGTCAAAAGGAAAAATATAGATTCAGACGTAGAAGAGTCTTTGGTACTTCCTAGCGAGATGCCTTCGATGACCGAGGACTACGTTGCATGGCTTGCGTACCAATCAATCAAATGGAAGATTCAAGCTCGTAATAGGGAAAGAAGAACTCAGCTTTTTGGTAACCGCGCGAATACAACTCAAAGGAGCGCCCTAGGAAAGATAATGAGGAAGCACGCAGAATCATACGCAAATTCAACATGGGAGATTCTAGAGTATAGAGAGACTTTGGAGCCCGGAGTTTTAGACGTCTCTGTTCTTCTGGACCGTAAAATCCATAGGCTGAAATTCAAAGTTCCTAAAACCCTATTTGTTAACTTCAAGTCTAAAATGTTGCCAGCCGCACGAGGAATTGAAAACTGTATAGTCGAAAAATCGACGGCTGTGCTTCCCAACAACAATATTTTGAAGTGCGCGGATCCCAGTCCTTTGTTCAAAATAACGCTTCCCGAAGAAACTTACCTAGAAGAGCTTCAAAAGCCCACCAGTATTCTTAACTGTGATCAAGTTTTGGGTGTCTACGAGTCATCAGTTACATCAGCGGAAAGAGCTATTATGGATCTAGGTGCTACGGTTGAGTTCAACTCTAGTGCCGTTGGTGCTTTAGGAAAAGGTTTACAAAAAGGGTTCGAGCTGAAAAACTTACATTCCGTACCATCGGAACGCTATCTGGATAAATTTGAACTAGACGTGTGCTATTTACTTCACCTATCGAGCAACTTGGGTTACGAATATTTCGTTCTTTACAAAGCCTGGAGCTACGAAACAGAAATTTTTGTCTTGAAGCCGTCTGCTACAGCTTTAGAAATAACTACAAACTCCTTAAAGCATACTTTCAAAGAAATGCGCTCTCAGAAAGCTCATAAACTTGATAAGTTCTATGACATTATTCAATTTCCGGCGGAGCTTGACATAAAGATGCAATTTTCAACAGATCTCAGAACACTCTATAGAAAGCTGTCCTCGTCTATCAGCAAGATGAACGAAGATAAGGCTTCACAGGTTTTACTTCTTTTGCAATCACCTTATGCATCGAAGATCAGGCAAACGGTAAGGCCTCTTCGCCAGATTGCAACAGTGGAAATATCTTTGCCAGAACTTGAGCTTCCTCCCTTAAACTGGCAAAATACTGTAGTAAAGAAAATTGTCAGCCATGTCCTCTCTTTGGGTACGTGGTTACAAAACTTAATATCCTTATCACGGTACGCAAACATCCCAATTTGCAATATTAAGCTTGACAAGATGTCCTTTGTCATAGATGTTCTATATGCAAGACAGCTAAAGCAAAACAACATAGTCCTTTGGTGGAACGAAGGCAATCCGCTACCAGATCTGGGAGGTATAGAAAAGGACTTCAACCCTTATATGGCATCGTTAATGTGTGATCAGGAAATCCTTATTACAAATGTGCCAGCAGCTTATGATGATGTTACACTTGAGATAGAAATGACCAATTTGACAATCAACACAGTTTTGACATCCGCTGTCATCAATGAAGCAGAAGGAAGTGATATGGTGGACATCGAGCTCTCTTCGAATGGCGGCGAGAAAAATTCCACAAGTGGTTTTGTTGAGGATAGTTTTTCAAGTATCTCATTGACCGTTTTGAGGACACTTCTTAAATCTCTTTGGGATGACGCGTTGGCAGAAGATGGAACAGCAGACTCTTTGGTTCATACCTTCATTCTTTGGGTACAATCTCCAGACTCAAAGCTTTTTGATTATGCTTTGAAATACCACGTTCACAACTTGACCAAGAAAGCCATTTTGCAGCTTATGAATGTATGCAGGGGCCTTGGGTCTGAAGTAGTTTATGCCGACCGTGGTAAGCTCTTGTTGAAAACGAAGAAAACAACTGTTGAAAGCTGTTATGCCTATAGCCAGTATTTGATAAGAACTATTAGAACGTCACCGTTGTTTGGCTTCTTAGATTTATCGATCCACAGATACTGGGACTTATTGTTGTGGATGGATTCTTACAATTTTGGCGGCAGAGCTTGTACTAGAATTACCGAGAACGACACCCAGGAGTTGGAGGCCTATTCCCAGTGGCACATCAAGAATTTCCTTCCCAAAATTTATCAGCAGGAATTTGACGATTGGATGGTAATCGTGCTGGATAGCATGATTAAGGCGAAGCAGGAATACCACGAGAATAACATGGAGTCGCAGCGATTAACTCAACTCACTAAGAAAATTAATGACGGCGATGGAGAAGAAGAGGGAGATGGCTCACTAGCTGGGTTCACACAACGATTTGGCCAACCTCTTGTGAAAAGAATGCAAAAGCTTTTACGAACGCAAAGAGAATACATTCTTGACCCCAAGTTCAATGATGAGTATAAAGCACCTGATCTTCCAGGGTCACATCTTAAGGCTTCCAACCCGCTACTGGAGCTAGTGAAAGATCTCTGCCATGTCATGCTACTCGCCACGCGCCAAACAATAGAGGTTCGCACGTTAAGAAAAGACCTTCTCAAAATTTTCGAAGTTCGTGAATTTGATTGGAAGTCTGAGTTTAAGGATCCTAGCTGGTCACTGAAAGTGAGTAATTTGAACTGTGAATATTGCTCTTTCATATGTGATCTCGACTTTTGCAAGATTGACAGCATCGCCTTTCTAAATTGTTCGCAATGCCAGAAGCCCTTCGATTCAGTTCTTTTACAGGAACACCTGGTACAAGCGTTCCAAATCGACCTACAGAGCTATTATGTCCAGGATTTGAAGTGTACTAAATGCGGAAGAGTTAAGGACGATGCAATGTCGTCACATTGCCCCTGTTCTGGAAGCTGGAGAAACTCAATTTCCCAAAAGTCACTTATGGAAAAAATCCACGTTTACCGAAAAGTCGCTCGCTACTTTAAATTCGATCTTCTCGATTCTGCGGTCTCCGAGCTCATAGCTACAGAGGACTATTAGTTTGTTCCTCTCACCTTGGTGAGAACTTTCAATAGCTCGTCTTAGACGATGAAACGCCAAATATTTGACGAATAGTGAAGCGATCATGCCAATACTTCGCTTGCACAGAGTCGAAATTGAACGCGGCCGGTCACTGGTCTAAGCACAAATGGTTACAGTCAAACCCTTGGTTCTATTCAGGGAATACCAAGCATGTGCTCTGTCTTCGTTCATCAGCGATGATCCGGATTTGTCGCCACCAAATATTTTAATACAAGGACATCAGAGTTCTGGCAAGACCCTTACGCTCATTAGATTTTTTGAAGACAATCCTCACATACACAACTGCTGGCTGAGTCCTGTCCAATTGGTGACTTGGAAGCCTCTTTTGCAACATGTGGCCAGGACGGTCTCGAGCTCTCTGATTAATTTGTTTCCGCATGTGAATTACGATATTCAGGATGCACTCGAGGCAGAAGATTTCTACTTCTTGATCCGAGTACTGGATACAGTATTACGTTGTTACGAGGTTTTGGAGAGAAAAGTGAATCTTTTCGTTGTACTGGATGGCCTTGACCAGTTAAAAGAGCTGGATCTCGAACTACTCCCTAAATTTCTTAAGCTGCATGAAATGTTAGACTCTAATTACAAAGTCCAATTGAAGTTCATATACACAATACGCGACGCTGCATTTCTCAGCAAGTACAGCACTTATAACATCCCAACCATCATCTTTCCACGTTATAAACATGAACAGGTGGCAGAGATACTTCTTCATGAGAAGTCAAACGACTATATTCACAGCGATGCTCTTATCAGTAAGGTACTTGCAACTGGAATCGATCCCGATGATTCCATTTTCGAGCAGATCGCCGAAAACTATATCAAACTCATAATACAGGCCTTTCATTCATACACGGGTAACGATATAGTTGCACTGACAGACATCATGGATTCGAAATGGGAAGCTTATGTCGCTTCGATAACCGCTCAGAATATCTATGAACCACTTGCATTGTATCGTTCGAACATTGCACTATACACTACTACAGGCGATTCCTTTACTACTCCGAGTGACTCCAACTCCAACCAATTAGAAGATAAAGAGAAGGCAACCGCTTACGAACTTTCGTTAATATCCAAGTACCTGCTTTTAGCTGCCTATCTGTGTTCCTATTTGGAACCAAGGTATGACAGCAAGATCTTCTCAAAGAAGACCCATCTGCGAGCTGGTAGGTCATCCTATGGCCGTAGAACCAAAATGGAAACAAATCCTCGATATTTGCAACCTTCCCTTTTTCAGCTTGAAAGGCTTTTCTCCATCTTTCAAGCTATATTTCCCATAGGGGACGACAAGCCTGGCAAAACAAGCATATTTAACCAAAATGAACTAATGAAAGCTAATGTGGAAGTATACGAGAACCTTGCTGAACTCAGTAGTCTCAAACTTATCACAACTGCTTCCGCCAAAAATGCGGATTATTTGAGCTACAAACTAAAATGGAAGATTAACGTTCCGTGGGAAATAATAACTGAGATTAGCTCCACGGTGAATTTTGATATTGCTGGGTACTTCTCAGGACTGCATAATTAAGCATATTTAAAACTATATAGCATTTGAATGGATCATTCTAAATTCGAGGTTACATGAACTTGTTTACGATTTTCAATGTTAGATCATTTACTTTCTCAGTAGTGTAACTTTTGGAGCTTGCGGCCACTATTGAAAGTAAACATAGCCCAACGCGAACAACAACAGACCCTCATGAGGCCAAAAGATGTAGATAAACATCAATTTGACGGAGTCGATGAACAAGGATTTAAAACCAAAAAAAGGAGGAAGCTGGAATTGTTAGAAGACTTCAGTGAGTCATCAAGTTCAGATGAGGAAGCTGAAAAGGATCAACCATCGAGTGGGGAGGGCAGGGACTTGCCACCTGATAATAGTGAAGGGCCTGCCAAAGACGACATGTTCGCATCCGATGTAGAGGTGGATTCGACTTCAGCTAGGGGTACACAAAATGAGCCAGCAAGTGGACCTGAAAAACACGAGGAGGATGCTTTACTATCAAATTCCGATTCAGATGGAGGCATACAGATGGAGGCGTTCAATGTAGATGAAGAATCAAAATCTGGTACTTTTGACAAGCTTGGAAACTACGTGGAGAGCAAAGGTAATGCCAGTGAAGAAGAAGATGAGTTAGAACAGGATCAGTGGATTAATGATTACAAGGATACCAAGCAAGTACGACAAGCAAAGATTGCCAAAGAAAAAATGGCTAGGCGACGAGAACAGATAAAAGCAAGTGCTTCAAGAAACAGGCGCTTTTTTACGTTCGAGGAGAGCCTACAGAGATTGCTGTACTTTATGGAAGATAAAGAAACTGTATTAGATGTGCTGGGGAGACTGAACAAATACCGTACCAGATATAAAGTAGGCCGCCATCGAACTCAAACGAAGTCCAAGAAGGATAACAACGCAGGAGCTGGGTCCACAGACGAGACGCGGTTTCAATGTACTGTAAATGCAGTCAATATGGTCACAGAACTGCTAGAAATTATTCAAAAGAAGGGAGTTTCTGACGTCTACGAACTCACCAAAGGAAGAGTTTTGGAGCTGGTAGAGGAAGAGCTGTTAGGAGATGAACCTGTCAACAACTACCATTCAAAATTATGGAGTTTCAAGTGGCTGAACGATCCTGCGACCTTGAATAAAGCATTTTCCAATTACGAGATGCAGTCTTGGAAAATGACTTATTTTCAAGACAGTGTTATTGTGAAACATGTAGAAGACGAAGACGTCCCTACGAACTGGCTCCACATTAGCTGTTTGAATTTCATGTAGATTGGGCGAAGCTACGTCACCACATATCTTTCTCCGGTTGAGAAACAGCGTTTGTCGAGCCACTATCTTCAACATAGGCATTTAGCTCCCCTGCGACTGTTTTGGAAACTGTTTCGAGCATCTCGAATGTTAGCTTCTCAGGATTTCCTGCATTTAGGTCTTTCCAGCGCTTACTGAGAGCCATCAACAATAGCCTGAATTTATTTTTGAGTCGCACGATGTTTTTCTCATATATTTGCACACTCTCATCACGATTGTCCATGGGGATTTCGTCTATCAAAGCTAGTATTAGTTGGATGTTCTTGTCAATGGAAGCACTGAAATTAAGTTTCTTCAACTCATTACAAACACCGCGAATCACTCCTATGAAAATAAATCTTTGGAATCCAACTTGCAACCCATATTGTTTACCCTCGAGATGATTGTGCTTAAGGTTTTCGCTTCGGCCATCTTTAAACCCCTCCACATAAAAGCTCTCCTCCAAATTCAGCACTTCGTCGAATTCTGTGGTCATTTTGATCAATAACCCTTCAATTCAAGGCACCAACCCTCGGATTTAAGTTGCTGGAAGGGAGCGTCGTTGAGTGATTCATCGTAGATTGGTTCGTCGTTATATTCCATCTTTAATCCTGATGGGTTGAAAGAGTATTCGTACAACATGTCCTATATTTGTCAAACTAACAGATCTGCTGTAGTACTCATTATAAGTACGCGCAAGATCACTATATCAGTTACAGAGCCCTGAGGGCCAGAATACAATTTATTGGAGCAGTTGGCTTGTATGAGGGAGTTGAGCATCGATTGAGACTTCCTGAACCAGTGCCGATACCTAGGGCGCGAAGTTATGAGATCGGTAGCTTCAAAGGATCTCTGATCGTTTTACCTCCTTGCCTGTCTTCTTGATCTTGTCCAGCACCGTTTCAAACGGTAGTACGCTTTTGACATCTACAGTCTGTTTTTCTAGGGAAATGTTTATTTCTGATACGTCGGGCTCCAATCGAGTCAGAACTCTCTTGATCGCGTTGGAACAGCCTTCGCAGGTCATCACGACTTCAAAGTGGTAGTGTTTGGGGGCAGACATACGGAGGTTGTTGGTTGAAGTCTACTTGAGGAATGAGAAGTGCTGGGGTTACAAAGGCCGATGATGCCAACTAAATTTATATGTAAATTAAGGTCCGGTTAGTCAATAAGCGAAATTAACGCACCCTGGTGTCCGGGTAAAGGATAATAATGGCTAAGAGCATTTGAATGGAAGTCGGGTATTATTGACATGAGATCGGGACTGCCCAACAATTAGCTATCGCGCTCTGCTCGGATACTTTTTATTTCATTGATGCACTCCCGTCTTAACCCTGTGTCTGCAAAAAGTAAAATAATCCACCGCACAATCTCATCGGTAGTAAAAAGATAAAAGTCTCCGTTGGAAAACATATCCATGAGATCAGTCAAGTGGGCCGTTAAGACTTGTCCAATCGTGCCCAGTTTCTCCCGTAGTTGTTTGCAACCTGCGTCAGAATCCAATCGTGGTTGTTGTGTACTTGCCAAGAGGAGCTTTATCATTTTCGCCAAGTTCTCGGAGTTCTTCTCTGAGATTACGCGCCAGGTCATAACTTCCTGGATAAAACAATCCACGTAGGTAAATGCTACGAATTCTTTGAGCAGAATGATATTCTGCAACTTAAGTATAGCGGGCAATGCAACTGTTTCGATGTAAGGTAACAAAGATTCGATCGTTATTCCCCAGTTGGGGTTGTTTTCATTAGTCAAGAAACTTTTGAATTGCCGGTCTACCAAGCCTTTGACAGTTTTCTTCATGTTGTTGACGTGGGTGTCTACAAAATGAGAATTGAGTTCTTCCAGTCGATATACCCTTTGCTTGTCGGGATATTCCGCAACGATATGCTCCACATCGTGATACAACTGGCACCAATCATCACATTTGCATATGCACATAGCCATGAACGAAGTTAGCAAAACGTTGAGCTTATAATCGATAACCGCTTCTACTCTTGTTTTAGTAATATCCTGACATCCTGCATCGAATTCTTTCAGCATTTGAAGGCCGAAAGAAGGCAGCGTTGTTATCAGTATGCCGTCAGTAAACACCTCGTCAAAGCCTGTTGCTTCATCCCAGTCATTCTGCCATTCGTCTTGCTTGGAAAACTGAGATTTTTCAACAGCGTCCGGCTGAGATGTCTTAGGCTGTTTGCCATCCTCAGTCTCAATTTCAATCTCATTGTCCCATGCTGTACCTTCTTCTTCATCTCCACTTTCCAGCAACGGATCATCATTGTCCCAGCCCCAGCCGTCGTCGGACCCTTGAGAAGTGGTCCTTTTCGATATTACAGATTTGGCCTCAGTTGACGTTTTGGGAACCGACTTTTGAACCATAGTTGTACGTCTCCAATTTGAATCTTTGAACAGGTTTCTAATCTTGACCAATTGTCTCTGCAGAAGTTTGTCCAGCATGAGATTGATAATCACGGAGTCATCGTGCAAAATAGAATCAAGCTCTCTGCCGTCATAGGGCCAAACTCCGTTTGAATTTACAGACATGACCTTAAGCTGGTTATTAAGGTTTAGGATCTGTTCCTTGTAGCCAGTATCAGATCCAAGTACTTGGCGTGAATTTTGTTTGGAGAATTTGATGATTTCAACTACTAATGTGGACCCCAACCGGGCCAGAATTGTATTCGCATCGCCTCTCCAAATAATCTCGGATAAAAAGCTCACAATAGCCTCAAAGCTTCGTATCGTCTCGCCAGCGTTGCAATGCCTAGGGATTTTGCGAAGAGAACAGTTGTCTTGAGTTTCCAAATACGCTCCAGTAGCAAACAAAAACGACTTGAGCTGACCCTGTATCTCCTGCAGCCCAATATAAAGACCATAGAGTTTCGATAATTTTGTTATTACGGTGTCCTTTATGTCAGTCACTCCGAGAGAGGAGACGAACCAAAAGGTGGTCTCAAATCGGCCATCGGGGAACAGACAGGTGTCTAAAAATTCGCGGATGGGTAGATATTCAATCACCGTCTGGTCGGGTCCAGCTTTTATAGAGATATTGAATGTGATCGAATCTGATTCGATTGTCCACATTTGCTGCATTACCTCTTCGCAGCGTGTGAGCAAATCCAAATGAAGTGTGTTTACATGCAATTTCAGAGACTCTTGGAACTGCAGCGGCAGCGTGCCGGAATCCAGATTTTGGAGCCTTCTATGGACGTTGTGTAGCGAATGGAAACAGTTCTCCAATTCCCACAACTGAAAGTTCACGCTGAATTCATCCAGCAGGTCTGATATCACACTCAAACCTTGGTAGGTACCAAGTTGTTTACTAAGCCCAGCGTCGTGGGCCAAGAGTCTCGGCACATCAGTCACCTGCTGATGCAGCACTTTGGATTCATTGTCTCGAAGCGCCAAGTTTGAGTCTTTTTCTATACTTTCCAGTATCCTCTCTTGATCGCAAACAATCTTCTCTAGCGCCTGAGAAAGATCCCTCAGTTCATTGTCTACCCTCAAGCTTAGCTGCGCCATTGATTATTCCGAATAACCTGATCGGACAACGAGGAGAACCCACTGCTATGGAAGCATGTCTAACTTTATGAATCCATCTTAAGGTAGCGAGATCACAAGAACTTTTTAGTGCAAAGTGATAAGTCAACAGTCAATACTTAAGTTCAATCAATACTTAATTTACAATTATGCTACAAGAAATGTCCTTCTGTCTGTATCTTAGATCAGGTTTTTGATGAATGTTGGATAGGAAAAAGTTATCTATCATAATTGATCTGAGTGAGCTGAGTAAGTTATCATCATGCTAAAAATACAGAGAGAAGTCATCCCTTTCAAAGATTTTCTTAACAGAAATTGACAGCTGAAAACCTGGACGCAAGTAATCTTACTGGCACAGATTTTACAGCTTGCGAATTTCTCAATACAAGTGCTACACAAAACATTTGCTTGAGGTATAGCCAGCAATATCAAGTTGGTATCCGAACCGTGCAAACTTTCGGTGTGGTTGTCTTAGAAGAATCGCCAATTTGTTCTTCTTATATAGACCCGGAAATTGGCGAAAAAATTCAAATGTGGCCGGGTAACACCGCCGCCAAGCACTTCAAGGGCTTGCCAACAAAATCATCGTTGGGATGGCTCGACAAGATGCATTGTGCTTTCATAGTAGTTGTTGGACCCTCTTAAGCTCATGGCGGCACTTGTCGCAATGCAATCTAAGATGTGCGTCTTGGTTCCAAGTTTCCTGCATGTCTTGCTCGACCGAGACACAATTTTGTATTTCAGCAGACAAGAATGCTAGGTAATCGCCATGGACCATACCTTTTTCCATGGTGTTAAGAATTTTGAGCTCCACGAGTAGCTCGTTACGCTTCAAAGCTATTTGGTGGCGCGTAGTGCGGTATCTGCTTTCGATGTCGTGGTCGGATGTCATGAACTTCTCGAAGCATTGGCCATTCCCGCTGGTCAGCGCCTCCGTCATCAAATCCAGGTCCTCTATGTATAGTGCTCTCTTCATGGGCTCTTGGTCGCCATCCAGGTAGCTTCTGAAAAGGTTTTCTGCGTGTCTTACGGACCAGTAATTCCAGGACGAACGGCCTGCCAGCAAGAGGTTTGCAACAAGCGACAGTAAGAGCCCCAGCAGGAGAAACCTGTTGAGAGCCACCACGTTGGTTAATATAGCATGAAGCAGGTGGAAAGACAGCCTTAGAAGTGCAAAGATGATGTTGACCGTATAGAATAGCGTGCACTTCATTACGAACCTCAACAAAGAGCTCCTCGAATATGTTGCAACTTCACCGCTGTTCATGTCGGGGTATTTTTGCTTGTCATCCACCAATATTAGCTGACCGCAGAGGCGGATGGCTTTCAAAACTCTGCCGTGTTTTCCAATTTTATCGAGATATTGTTGAATGAGTTGGCGAAGTAATTGATGCTCATAGTACATAAACCGCAACACCAGATTCTCGGCCATTTTATCAAATATGTTCAATTGTTCATTTGAAGCTGACTGCTTTCCATCGAAAAAAGTTACATCATAGTAGTGATACAGGGAAGAAGTTCCTACGCCTTTTCCCTGATTTTGGTTGTCTCTGGTGTCAAGTCTTGAAATGAGTATTAGTTTCGATCGTACACTGAAGGGCTTGGCTAATGGAATTTTCAATTTCGCAGTTTGTTGGTCAACTTCGTAGTATAGATTTTCGTTGACCATTTTGATTGACTGCAACACATTCAAGGAAAGGGGATCATCATTAGAGCCATCTTCGTTTGCCGCAGAAGAAAAAAAGCCTTGGGTTGGATCTACCTTAACACGTATCATTCTAAATGCCTCATTAAAACTATCCTTTTCCTTGACGTACCAAGCAGGTGCCGTGTTACCCGAAGGAGAGTCTTGAGCCAAAAGGAAGCTTCGCGGAAAGAGATTTGATTTACCTCCAAAAAGTACGTGCATCAAGCCCCTGGGGGGAATGTTAAAATCAGCCTTAAATACCGATTTGAAGTTATTCTGGAATCCTAATTGACGTTTTGTCAGCTCGTAAAAAGACTGATCCATTCCTCGAAATAGTCCGTCAAGGTTTCTGGATTTTTGATAGCCGGCATTTTCATCCACCACTTTTTCATCTTGATTTTGTGATGCATAATCTTTATCGAGACCTTCAAACACATGAAGCATTTCCTTTTCGTTTCTAACACGGTCTATGGTTCCATTTTGTATTAAACTTTTGAGCTTGGCGTAAACTAGGTTAGGATCATCAAAAAAGATTGAAATAGTCATTGAATGCTCATGAGTATCATGAAGTTTCATTACAGCCATTGCATTGGTATCATTAGCTTTTTTAACCTCTTCGACAGCTACGAACTCCGTCAAGCTTCGAGCTAGGAGACATATAAATCCCATGGAGTTCATGTAAAAATATATGTTTCTTAATGTTACGAAACACATCCCAGAAAACCCTTGCTTTGTATTGGGAGACCATGAGCACGGGAATGATAAAAGTAGTAGTTCCTTAAACTCATCTTGATTCCGCAAGTCAGCACTGGAGAAAAACAGGCTTTTAAATTGAAGATCCCTATTACGCATATCCCGGGGATAAAAATCCGGATAAGAAATAGGGCTCCAAATTGGTGACGTTGGGTCCATTTCAGGGCAAAGATTATACAAGGGAACATCTTTCAATGGATTGAATTCCATTTGAGTTTCTTTTTTGATGTTATAGCAGTATTCACTCCAGTTAACACTGCCCCAATAATTTGCCATTATCGCGTTGGGAACCCCGTCATTGGTCAGAAAAAAGTTTGAAATAATGCTCAACTTAGTAAGTTTTGTCATTATGGGAGTCTTAATCAGAGGATTTTGAAATGGAGAGTCGTGTGGGAATATAATACTTCCAGTTTCTGAAAAGGCAGCCTGCATCAGCTGTAGAATTGATTTTCCATAGTGACCATCTTCATCAAAGGACGTCAATTGTTGTTCAGTAATGCTTGTTGAACTACATGCAAACTCATAAAAGACCGGAGGTACTCTTGAGAAGGCCAGTTCATATTCAATATCACCGCGTTCGAGCAGTAATACCCTCTTCTTTGCCTCTTCAAAAGCGGTTAGCCATGCCCTAAGGTCATCAATTGTTTCGGCTTGGAAAACAAGCGACATGCGCTCGGCTGTATTTGTTCGTCCATGGCTCTTTCCTGGCTCTACACCTGCTATTTGAGCTTCAAAACAAAATTTTCGCTCTTCATTTGGATCATAACGAACATTCATCAAAAGAACACCAAACTTGTCGGTTTCTTCCACAGCCGTTAGAGCAGGAGAAAGTAAAAAGAGGCCAAAAACAGAATTTTTCAAAAAACACCACCTCCGCACCCACACTGTTCGGACAGGCTTTCCTACCATTGTTTTCATAAATAGCCACCCAGCTTTTTCTGTTGAGGCCTTCACGCCAGTTTGTATATTTTGATGCAACGTGGCATGATTGATACCCTTGATATTGTAATCATTAAGATCTCGAGAGGGCTCCAGCTGTTTGCTTGTAAATGCTAGAACTTGCGCTTTCGCTTTCTCCATGTCCTCAGAAGAAGAGAGGTTATTTTTCTTCATTTCTTTATGCCATTGCTGATGTTTCAGTAGTAAGTTGAGCTGCTGGTCGTTGTCTTTCGCATTCATGATTGCATTTCTCAAGGAACCACGCCTTACGAGAGTGTTCACGACTGTGGTCATGGCTTCGTCGAGCGATTCTTGAAATTTAGTTATTTCCCACGCCAGGTCTAGAGATACTGCCAAGTAACTTTTTCGAACCTCAAATAACTGAAATGCATCTTCGCGAATGCTAGATGGCTCCATATGGGGGCCCTGAACCTTGGTAGCTTGATATTTGGCCAGAAGCATATCATACTTAGCCTGGTAGTAATCAAAGTTTTTGCGCTTTTCCTTATAAGGTTCAACGATGGCGGTCAAGATCATCTCCAAACTAGATAGAAAGGACTCTGGGTCACCACGTAGCAATAACAAAAGTCTGCTTGATAGGTGGCAAAGGTCATCGTGAAACTCTGTTAACGTTGATGGCGTGTAAAGCTGATTCTCTACAATCCCATTATAGAGGTAGTCAGAGGGAGGCAGTGACTGTGCAAAAAAAGTGTCGCTGAGCTGTTTGAAGTCGTCTAGTGACGGTAAAAATTTAAGTTTGTAAAACCGCGAGACGTTCTCAATCCAACTTTCGAGCGACTCCACTTGAACTTGATAGAAGTTTGCACTAGCTCTGAATGATGGGGAATCCAAGGAAGCCTCTTTGAATGATACTGACATAAGTTTCAGCAACGGATTTGAAACCTTTTGAGTTTTTTTATCCGACATTCTGAAATGACAATGGAATGATCAGCGTCTTCGACAACCCATGTACCAGTGGTAAGGCGCTTCTGATGAGAAGAAAGGGGAGTAAGACTTGTCTTCATTTGCTTGCGCTATGTTTCAATGCTACTTTTCTAAAATCCTATGTGAGTAGTATCGCCCCTACAATGTGAAATACTATTCGTGTCATATGACCTCAACGGGCCCGGTACCATGATAGAATCAAAAACCTTTCTTAGCAAGGTTATTAGCAACGCCGAGATAAAATTCGAGCATGTCTACATCAGGTTCCAACTTCTGCTCTATCTCCCTTTTCGGTGCAAAAACATTTGATATGTCTTTCTGGAGTTTGTTTTTCCAGTTGATTATATCCAAGTGATCAGCGTTTTTTATTGTACCCATATATTCGCCCCACTTGCTGCTTTCTACACTGACAAGTCCATCATTCGGTACTCCATTTGATCGTTTAAATACTATGTGCCATGAGGTGTTGAAAATATTGTACCATTTGGGACACATAGACGCTCCATAGCTCATATACTTGACACCTGGATCGTCCTGTGTCTTCTTGTTGAAAGACTCCATGTTCTTGGTGGTCAGCTGGTAAATTGCAAGCGGTAAAATTCGAGTGGGCTCCCCCACAGCAAGCTTCTTTTGAACATTTTTTGACAGCTCAACCACGAAGTCGGCCATTTCAGAGCCACGGTGTGGGGTCGAAACAGTGGTCAAAGTTACAACTTCGAAGTTCTTGTTGGGAATGTTGGAAATTAAAAATCGACAATCCAACCCGCCCATGGAGTGTGCAATGAGGTTGACCTTAATAGGGTCGCGAGTTTTAGAAGAGCTCACGTTCTCCTCTGTATTGTAGATAGCATCCTCATTTTTGGAAATTCTCAGCGATCTTGTTTCTCTCTCGATACAATCATTGAGAGTGCGAGCTCGCTCTTCAATGCTGGCAAATCCTGGAACTTTGGCCGAGATTACGGTGCAACCTTTGGCTTCAAGTGCCTGCTGGACACCAAACCAATATTCGACCTCCAGTAGTCCCTTTAATCTTGAATTCTCGGACTCTTCTTCCAGAAACTGCTCAGAGTTACTGCTTTTAGAATGGCTCGTTAAAATCCTGGTTAAATGGCCAACCGAAGGTAAAATAATCAAACGATCGAAACCTGAAAGCCCATGACATAAGACAATAGGGTTCTTCGGGGCACTGAACTTGGCGAGCTTGAGGTGTGTTCTCCCAGCTGTTTGTCTCCTCTCAAAATCGTGTTTTATAACCTTGTCGTATGACTGCTGAAATGCCTGCAAATCTGCATCGCCAAAGGCATGGCTAACGCACCTCAGAGACGGATGCGTCTTTGTCTCATCCGGCTGAAAGGGTTCCTTATGTAACCAAGTAGTAGAAACCGTCCCCCAAACCGTATGCGGCAGGAATAACATCAATAGAGCAAGTTTTTAAGGTCTTGTCAATAATGTGTATTGTCTGTTAAATGCAATTGAAATCGATGCTCTCGTATTTGTTCACCTTGCACGGTAAGTGATCGCATGCGAAAGAAGAACCTGCATAACTTGCCGAGCATCTAATGCTGCTGGGTTATCTTTTTGGAGCTTTGACAAAAGTCTACGTGAACTCTTCTGTCATCAATGAGTACACCCTCCATCTTAAAGTAGGCCATTTCGCAAGACTTGTTATCGGCGAATTCTATGAAACCATAGCACAAAGAGGCACCTGTCTCCTTGTCGTGTACAATTTCAATGGTGTCAATTGTTCCGAAGCGATGAAAGATCACTGCCAAGTCTTTGGCCTTGGTCATGGGATTTAATTTGCAGATAAAGAGAACTCTATCAGATGGTTTGATTCCTACATGTGGAATGTCTCCAAGAATTTCTAGTGTGACCTCCTTGGAGTGCATACTGCCTAGGCTTTTACCAGTGCTATCTAATTTGTTTGTTTCAATAGCTATCATTTCAGGCGGCAATCTAACATCTTCCAGAGGTAAACCGACCTCCACTAGTTTAAAACCTTCGGGATCAGGAAAAGGATCATGTAAGATGTACGCATTCTTGATACGAATGTCGACCTCAGGGCGACATTCCTTATCGACTGTTTGGTTACTCCAGTCCTGAAGCACTCCTAAGGACTCTGCAGTAACTTTCCCAAAAACTACCACGTCTTCGTAAGTATTTCCATCCTCTGCGAGCGAAAACATAAACTTGGATCCTAATACCGGTACATGACCCTCAACAATCGAGGTAAGAAATGCTACATCGCCCAGTTGTGCTCTTCTGGTTTTCTGGAAAGGAGCTGAAGATCTTAGCAGCTGGCCCGAGCCCTGTTTTTCTGAAGCGGCCAGACCCTGAATGGAAGTACTATGAAATCTGAGTGAGTCTCTTAAGTTGTTACCGACTAGTGCATCGCCACATTCAATTGAGAACGATTTCTGTAGGTTGTAGAAACACTGATACCTGAAAAATCCACTTTTACAAAGCTTGAGGAAGTTGAACGCTTCAACTGGATACGCCTCGCAGTCCGTGTCAACTACCAAATCCCCTTTGGTGGTCTCTAGTAGTACACTCATGGGTTAGTTGTGTACTGTATCGCCGCTTGGCTTTGCTCAGCTCATCTCGGTAAATAATTGCCCGAGCAGTTCAAGTCCCGTGTCAGCAGAAGTCACTATTGTATAAAGATAGCTTCGCCCATAGTTATCGCGCTTTAAAGAAGAATCAAAATAGTGCCAATTGGACTAGCTACGACCATCATGTACAATCTTTTGGAACTATTTTTTTATATCTGTTGAGTCTTCTGTTAACTACGTAAAACGGTTTGTAAGGATGCATTATGTCTGACTGCAGGTAGAATTAGCCAGAGACCCCGCTACATATATTATGTCTGTGGATTTAAAAGTTCATTGAGCTTTACCTCCCTGGTCCACTTACTCGTGCCATCATAAAATCCTTGATCGGGCCCAGTCCCTGAATGGCCTTCAGTCCCAAGCTCCTTGCTGCAACAATTGGCGCGAAATCAGTAGAGTATATTTTGTGCAGCTTGTCAACCACCCCTAAGAGCATGTTGTTATATGGATACCGGTCGGCCCAGTAAGGTTCCAAAGCCAGTAATGACCCGAGGTCTAACCCTCTTTGACTGGCGTTCTCTAGAACCTTTACTAGCGACTCCACGTCGCCCTGACCCATATTGAGCCCTTGTCCAGCCAGCGGATGAGTAGTGTGAGCTGCATCACCGACTAATGCAATTCTATCTGCAACATAAGAATCAGCGTGTGACAATTTAAGAGGGAATCTTGCTCTTGACTTACCATCGATCTCACTAACAATTGGCGGATAAATTTCGTCAATCATAGAGTCGTTTTCTAGTTTACCATATCGCAATTCTGTACGGTGTGTGATATCTTCTTTTAATTCGGCTGTCGTGATAGTCCCCCGCTCCAATTGCTTGTAGTAGTATTGCATGTCAACGTCATCAAGAACAAACGCGGCATTTACAAGTAGCACAAACTGCTCGGGATCAAGCGCTAAAAGCAGTCTTGACAATGGTTCTGTGGTACTCCAGACAAGGGTAGCATTGTCGTTAGGCAATGGAAGGTGGGCAATTGGGCCCGTGGGTAAAAATCTTTGCCAGCCTCTAACCTTGAATGGCGGGAAGTCTAGCTTCATAGTAGCCACGACACCAAATCTGTTATAAAACCAGCCCCGAGATTCTATCTTGGAAAATTTCCTGACCGGGGAATTGAAACCATCGCATCCCACTAGAAGCCGAGTTTCATAGACCTCCCCATTGCTCAAAGAAACAGTTAGCCACGACTGAGGATCTGTTGGATCTTTCGACTTGATTTCAAGTACTTTCGTCTGGTCTATGAGCTCCAAGTTTGGAGCCTGAAGATCGGAAAGTCTCTTCAACACCGAGCTTTGCAGGTTCAAAATCTCCACCATGTAGCCCATTGAGTCCCGCTCCATCTCCAGCTGCGCATCAGAGCATCCGTCCGACACGTACAGGCCATCAAACGCCTGCATGCGGTCTTCCATGAGAGAGACACCCACACGTTCTTGGAGGAACTTTTTGGATTGTGACGTCAAACTGATAACTCTATTGGTGAACTTCTCAGGAGGCTCGTTATAAAACTGAGCTGTTCTTCCTTTGAGATCACCAGCATCTACAAGTGTGGTACTCAAGCTTGACAGGTACGGTGAAGTCTTGATGGCAGCTGCTAAGGTTAGTCCCGCTGGCCCACCACCCACTATGAATATATCAGACTTTTTGGGAGTTGCTGACGTTGCTAGCCTTCTGGTCAGCGTCCAGGACTGGCTCCAAGCCCGTATGCCCCTCATTGCTGGGTTTTTACAGAGAAGATGTTGGTACTTCGCAGAGTCTCTTCAACCTTGGCCCTTCTATTACAAGTCTAATTAGAACACTGGAGTACAAATGTACTCGTATACGTTACTGTAGCGGATAGAAGCTCAGAACTAACAGACAAAGAGAAGTGTATACCGAACGATTGAGTTATGAACAATTCCAGGACTAACTATTGATCCTTCTTTAACACCTCTGTAGTCGTAGTTCTCTATTCCTGGTAGCAAGACTTCGGACCCGATTAATCCGTTTGGCTCATAAAAAAAAATGGTGGGCAGTGAACCTTTCAGTTGCAGCAGCTCCACAACTTATAACGCCATCGATCTAATCTAACATAGTACTACAAATGTGTCTCTAGCTAACCTTCAGAAGCTTTTATATAACATGTGAAGGCAAAACGAATCGTGAAAAATTGATATTCACAGCTGTGGCATCATCGAAACACTACTAATCCTAAACTGCACTTTCAGTGAGCACATGGACGTTTTTACTTACTGTGTTAATTGATTCATTCCCCCCATCAAGGTGTGGTTTCGTAACAGTATTTTACCGATTACATTCGGTTCAGCACGTAGCATTTGGATGCGATCGCCAATGAACCTAAATTTGGGTAAAAGAGCTTTCAGCAGGGACAAAGTCTACATTGACAGGCTCGCAGTTCAAGCCAATATAGGACCTGACTGCTGGAATCGGAAAGTGCCGCAGAACTGCCAAGTGTCCCTGGAATTGGAAACCGACTTTACTAAAGCCTCACAATCTGATGAGTTGCAATACTCGTTGAACTACGCAGTGATATCAAAAGACGTTGCGCAATATGTGGATTCCAGGAAAGACTTTAGATCACTGGGCAACCTATCGCAACAATTGATTCGTTATGTCAAGGAGAAGTACAAGGGAATTGAACGCGCGGCATTGACGGTCAATGCTCCAGAGGCCCATATTCGGTGTCAAAATGTCGCCCTCACATTGCGTGCACCCATGGACAATGAAAAACCCGATCGACTGGTGATATCGGGCCTGAAACTTTTAACTTTAATTGGGGTGTTTACCTTTGAGCGGTTGCAGAAACAGTATGTTACCGTTGATATTGAGATGCCATGGAGCGCCCAAAATGGGTCTGAGATTCATTATCAGAAAACAATTGACGAGGTCTGTGAGTATGTGGAGAGCTCTAATTTCAAGACAGTTGAAGCACTAGTTGAATGCGTTACTCAGGTCACCATGAACAATCCTTTTTTCGAAGCGAATCCTGACGCTTTTGTTACCGTTAAAGTCATCAAACTGAATGCCATCACTGCCACGAAGGGAGTAGGGGTTAGTTGTACTCGCATGGCCAAGGACTTCCTAGGAAAGGGCCCTATGGTTGTGGTTAAGGCTCTTGAAACTTCCAAAAGTTTTGATTTGCCAGTGGCCTCAAAAACCCCAGTCATCCCAGGCAAAAGTAGTACCGCTTTTCTAGCATTTGGGTCCAACGTCGGTGATCGGCTATCCAACATCCAGTACGCGATTGATCTTTTGGCAGCACATCCTGAAGTTGAGGTTCGACAAGTGTCCTCCATATTTGAAAGTGAGCCAATGTATTTCCAAGATCAGCGTCTATTTTTGAATGGATGCATAGAGGTTGAAACACAGCTGATACCACGAGAGCTACTAGAACTTTGTAAACAAATCGAGTACGAAGAATTAAAGAGAGTCAAAGAATTTGATAATGGGCCTAGGAGTATTGACCTGGACATTATATTTTACAAGAACGGCGATGGTGATCATATAGTGCTCACTACTGAAGATCTAGTCATTCCACACCCTAGGCTCCTCGAGCGGACATTTGTGATGGAACCTCTATGTGAATTGATTTCACATGATGAGGTTCACCCTGTCACTGCGGAACCGGTTTTTGTCCACCTGAATCAGGTGTATGACCAAGAAAGGGACGCTGATATATTGTGGAAAGTTATCCCACTACCTCAGGTTGACGGGAAAGATCGGTTCCTCAAGTTCAAGAACAAGCCGAAATCGGGTATCACAGCCAACTCAGATGTTCCAGTGAGCGACACCATTTCCCCGACTCTGACCATGGGCATTTTAAATACGACACCAGACTCATTCTCAGATGGCGGCTGCTTCAATGATAATCTTGATTTGCAACTGTCGAGGGTTAAATCCATAGTTCAAGAGGTACTGAATTTGAGCAAGCAAGTGATTATCGATATTGGTGGCTGTTCCACACGTCCAAATTCGAAACAAGCAACCTTGCAACAGGAAATCGAGAGAACTATCCCACTGTTACGTGCGATCCGCGCGTGCAGCTCACTTCCACAATCTCAAATGGTACTCTCAATTGATACATATCGGTCTGAAGTCGCACAGCTCGCGATTGAGGCCGGCGTGGATGTTATCAATGATATTTCAGGAGGAAAGTTCGACCCGAAGATACTCTCCGTTGTCGCAAAGAACCCTAACGTTGCTTACGCGATGTCTCATATCCGAGGCAGTATTCACAACATGAACGAAAAGACAAATTATGACGAAGGTTTTGAATCAGACGACGTGAGAGAACGATGTGGTGGTTTAGAATTTCCGGAAGGAAAAGCACCGCTTATTCGAGTACTTGGCAGGGAGCTTGCCTCTCAATATACCACAGCAGTAGGGTTTGGGGTGAAACGCTGGCAAATTTTACTGGATCCTGGGATCGGGTTTGCAAAACACTCGGCCCAAAATTTGGAGATTATCAGAAACTTAGGGATTTTGAAAAACTACAGTATGCAAACGAATTCAACGTTCGTAAACTTTCGAAACATCCCTGTGCTGGTGGGACCATCCAGGAAGAAGTTTATAGGACACATTACTGGGGATACCAAAAATGCTTCGGATCGAGATTTCGTCACCGGAGCTGTGGCCAGCGCATGTGTGGGATACGGTGCTGACATTGTTCGGGTACATGACACAGCTAACTGTGTTAAGAGCATAAAAATGGCCGATGCACTATACAGATCGCTATAGGAATGTTACCACCTTGCACACGGTCGTCCGAGAAAAACTGTCGCTATTTCATATCAAATGCACGATCAAAACCGAAACCATTTTGTTAAAACTACTACCCATTTAAATAAGTTAGTCAGGGCCACTATACCGGTCCAATACAAGACTTTTTTTCTTCTGTATATATATATTCTGGACCCAAAGCGCACAACAACCTCAGATTTGACTCTTGCATTTGTTGTAGACCCACTTACTGGCTCCATGAGCTGGTTTGTTGTTTTCTTACTTCAAAACATCTCGCATTTAAGCCACAGGGCAGTCCTTGGAGATGTGGCCAGCCTCGTTACAGTTGTAGCAGGTCTTGGCGGAGGAACCTCCAGCACAGTCTCTAGAGATGTGGCCAGTCTTGCCGCAAGCGTAACACTTGGCTTCCGACTGCAAGCAGTCCTTAGCCATGTGGTTGGGTCCACCGCATCTGTAGCAAGACACTTTGGAGCCCTTAGGACCACTGCTGCCGCTGCCAGCGCTCAATCTGGACGCTTTTTTGGGGCTCGGACATTCTCTTGATATGTGGCCAGTTTCATTGCAGTTGTAGCAACGGGGAGTGCTGCACTCAGACTTGACGTGGCCAGTTTCCCCACAGTTGTAACATTGCTTAAATTCAACCGTCTTGGCCATGGTGCACTCGGATTGAACATGACCCGGCTGGTTACAGTTGTAACAAAGTCTCTCGGAACCACACTCTTCGGCCAAATGACCGATCTTACCACACACGTAACAGGCTTTTTGCGAAGACATCGTACTTCAGTTAATTCCAACTCTACTCACCCGGTGACAAACTACAACTATCCAATAGTTGGCGAAGATGGATATGATGAGTTGAGTTCATGCATCTTATTCCTTCACTATGGAAAATTTTTTTTTCAATGGTCTACCAGTACCAACTCATTCATGGATTAGGGCCTTTTTTGGCCAATGAACGACAGTTTGACGATAAAGTGATTTAGATAGGAAGGCATTCAGGTAAGGCGAGGAACCTTGTGCGACCGAAAGAGATCGAGCGGGTACTTGTGTGTACGCTGATGATCTTGTAATTAGTCGGCACAGAACTCGGTTTCAAGAGTTGCCACCATTGCAATTGGGACGTGGCAAATTCAACATTGTGTGACACACTTATACCAAAGCGCTGCGCATTGACCCAGGCGCATTTCATGTATTTTCGTCCTTTACGGGATCTGCTTTGTTAGAGTCTCTTCGATAGAACATGCTGGAATATTCTTTGCCAATACCCAAATCTGCTATAGCGGCCTCCTCCGCAGCAACTTCCCATTCCTCGAGCGGATCATTGTCGGCCACGATATGGCCAAATTCAGTGGTGTGTTCCATTACGTCCCAAGCGTCTTCCAAGAGAGGCAGGCTCATCTCCTCCTGGCAAAGTGCGCTCAACAACTCGGGCGCCAAGACGTATTGTGCAAAATCCTTCACTCCCCACCACTTCAGTACTGCATTATTTTTCTTTTCAAGCAGAGGACGATACCGGGCCAAGATCTCCAGTGCGACCCGCATCTGACGCTTAACACCGTAGAAGCCTGCCGTAAACTTGTTCAAATCCAGCTGGCGAAATTCTGCCATGCTCATCACGGCCTTTTCGGACGAGCTGAAAGCCTGCCGCGCGTTGTCGTAGTACAGGGAAGCCCGCTTGCCACTCAGTATCTGCTCCACCAGGTGCAGGTGCTTTTGCACCTTTTGTACTAATTCGTTGGCAAATAAAACTGTTGGAATCTTGTGTTCCCTAACGTATCGCAGGCGAACACTCTGAATGTTGGCGTAATGACTGCGCTGAACAGACGCACGACTGGTTTTTCGGAGCTTACGAGCGGGCTCCAGCGACACTGGATCCGCTGGTGGATCGTTCTCCAACTCCGTAATTTTCGCCGTGAGTGAGTCTTCCTCCTCGTGGAAGCGACGCGTCCTAACCATGTCCGCTGCGTCAATGTCTTGCTCCACCAACTGTGGGTGACTGGCGTCAACGATGCTTCTGGAAGTTCTCTTCTTAATGTATGTCATTCGCCCATTTTCTAATCCTTGTTGGTCCTTCGCGAGCAGCATTTCCAGTTCCTGATCGTCGAGAACAGCAGTATCTGTCTTTACACGCTTTGCAAAGGGCAAACGCTCGTTACTCGTGTTGATGTCGAGTTCATGTGGGCTTGTATCGCGCACAGGGGAGCTGCTTAGAGTATCGGAACGGGAGTCAGCTATCCGTCTGGGTCTTCTAGCATTTGGACTGCTCTCACCATGTCCGCCAGTAAATGACCGTTTGGCCATCCTAAATTTGACCTCCCAATGGAGTTTGCTATATATTTCAGATATCCCAAGATTTGTTGACATTTTGATGTCAGATAGTATAATTTAACGCGAAACATAAATGGGAACGCGCAGTACATAGCTCGACAAACACATATCATGTGGAAGAGAGGCACTCTAGGACCTATTGAACATGAATCACAGCTGTCCATGACTAGTGAGCAAATTTGGCGCTTTGGCTGGGAGCTGTACCACGCTCGTCCCGATGTCTCACTTGTTTCTTCAAAAGTCAGCCAACATTCGGAGTTTTGTGAGTCCGTCCAAAGATGATTATAACTAAGAATTTAGTGATTATGGTCTCGCAAGTCGGTATTATGGGCCCCTCGAGCAAAGTAAGGACATGCCAGCTCTTGTATGGTCATTTGGGCGATATCACGAGTGTCTTGGTTGAATGTCACGCTTGGAAGCTATAGAGTTTGCAATATGTCCTAAGACATTTAGGTCTCGCGTCAAGATAGGATCGAGCTTGTAAGGTAGCCTGGAGTCGCTGCTTTGTCACATATTATCAGCACATATGCCAGGAGTTCGGTCAATCGCTCACCACGAACTTGTAAAGTGCATTTTGGTTTAGAGAGCCCCAAGTGCTGTCCTGGACCACTCAAACACTTCGATTGAACAGCCTTATAAGCAGCTCGCACTTGCTAATCAACAGTGCTATGACTATCCCAGGCCCTTCAAAGGCTTCTGAAAATTACTCAAAGTTTTTTGCGCAGTGCGATCAAGAAGGTTTTCCGGATAGGCATTACTTGGAATGGGTGTCAAAACAATCCGCTAGATCAGCTCGATTGGACAGTAAAAATCCGGTGAAGACTTTGGAATTTAGTCCGACGGGTTCTCATCTGGCGTACAGTAGAGCTGATGGAACTCTAAATTTATGGAAGCTCAAGTCAGACCGTGCAGAAACATATCTATCAGTTGAATTCGAACTTCCTCGCAATGTCTCATCAACTGGCCCCGTTGAGAGGCCAGTATGTGGCATGACATGGCACCCTATAACCGGATTCTTATTGGCAACGGTCAATGGCTCAAGTTGTATCAACGTTCACGATGTGTTTACGGGAGCTTTGATCAAAAACATTGACACAAACGGCGACCTTTCCTTCCGAAAATTGTCGTACAGTCCCGATGGATCATTATTAGTGGCCCTGGCGGAAGATGGGCAATTTTGTCTTTTTGACATTGATGGAGATTATAAACAGCTTTGGACCTCATCATCAAAAGCTCGATCGGAGGGTCCCCCGGAACCTACTGTTACCGCTACAACGTTTACCTGGTCTCAAGACAGCTCTATGCTATATGTAGCTTTTAACTCAGGAGAGATTCGAGTTTTCAAGGTCGGTGAAACAGCCCTGGAGCATTATACGTCTGTCTCGGGTCATACGGGCGCTATAAATCGTTTGAAGATAGATTCTACGGGACTATTTCTTTTCGCAGGCGGTAGCGATACTATATGTTCTATATGGAACTTGACGAACATGTGTTGCGTGAAGATTATCAGCGACTTCACGGGCCCCATAATGGATTTGGATATAAGTTCTGATAACGTAGCATTGGCGCTTACGTCCCCACTGCATACTCAGATTTACGCAATGGATACCAGTGAATCACTCCACTCGCTGGCTCCTCAACAAAATATAGAGATTCCTATATTTCGGTTCTATCCAGGAAGAATGGCGTTTGTAACAATTTCAGAAAATGAAGAAGTAGTCAAGTATCATAAGTTGGCACCTACTGAGGCGGGAAACCGGAGCGATACGGTCGAGCGAGAGAAAAATGGTCGGCATGACAGAAATGGTGCGGGCATCAAGACAAGTCGTCGCCGAGAGGATGATCGCTCTTGGAGAGGAAGCAGATTCCCTAAGAGGTCGGCAAGAAGATAAACTGGATCACCAAGTGTGACGATTTTGAAATTAATATATACACGACTACGTAATTTGGAGCGCGGTAAATGACGCACTTAAATACTTTGTTCATCAGTTGCCAGCCAATAAGCAGGCCAGTGTCTGATAATATGCTTCGTCTACACGTTGTTGAATTTCTTTTTTAGTCAACCATGCAAACTCGTTGTACTGAGAGTTTGGTTGAAGTTCGAATCTTCCGGAGATAATGTGGGACTTGATCAAAAACTCAGCAGCCTCGGGGCTGTTCAACACACCAGCCGGTGTGTTAGAAATGGACCATGTGTTTATGTTTGGGCCACCCAAGTCTCTTAAACCAGCCTCCGCTGTGGCATGCAATGGTCTTTTTTTAGAGTCTAAGCTAGACTTGACAGGAAAGCTGGGAAATTTCCACTGACCGGTGTTGTTTTTTACCAAAAGGTAAAGCGTGGAACTCAACCCCCGCTCTAAGCTTTGTAGGTCGCTAGACTTATCGGCTTGGGTAATTCGAGAGTTGGGAACAATTGGTCTGGATATACTGTCACCATCACTCCCCTCTTCACTGCTGCCGCCATTGCTTAGGCTATGAGGCAAATTCACCACTTGTTTTGTGCGCCTTTCTCTGTTATGCTTGACGTCTGGGATACCTTTGGGAAACCACACACCTGGCTGTCTGCTAACTGGACCTTTTTGGGCGGCCAAAAACCGTTTTTCGGCCAGCGTACCTTTCCGGTAGTAGAAGTATTGTGGGAAGGTCCACATCAGTCTTTTTTCCAGCTCACTCTGGTAGTCATAATATTGTTTTTCTAGCGACGTTAGATCCTGGGTAACAATTGGTATTCTCGACAAAATTAGCCCCGCTTTGATCGTTCTTGACTGGGGGGTAGAGGCAACGCCTCTATGTGCCAAGATGTGGAGCCTCATTGATCAGCCAAGGTGCTTTGTAGAGTCGTTTTACAATCGAGTTCAAACTATCTATTTCAGTGGCATCTCTCTAATAACTTGCCTAAAATTTTTCCAATAATGAAAACATTGTCGTTTGTTACAATAAGAGAAAGCCGGCCTCTCAAGCGTGAATATTCTATACATTGGTGAAACAGGAAGGGTTCGCAAGGCATTTTGTAGAACTCATTATTTTGTTGGTAAATTTTGTAGACTCTTGACGGTTTCTCTCACCTAGCCTGGAGCGTCAGTCCTGTATTTCAAGTTTCTCGTAGCATAATAAAACCTTTAAGTGTAAATGTGACACTTGGAATGTGTGACAAGAATGTTCTCATTCAAATGCATAGGAGCATCTTAGAAGCTGTACGCTTCCGTTTGGCTTGCTTTCAGGCAAGTTGTCAGGATCAAGCGTACAGACCCGGGCATCGTAAAATCAATGCTGACAGGCAAAACATGAGGCAGTTGACCAGCACGCAGAGCAGGTTGTAAGAGTGAAATGCAATTCCCTTTCACAAGTTCAATACTGTATAATACCTTGAAAATTTACACGTTATGTCTCTCTACTTTATCACTGGGATGAACATTCAATCAATGGACGCCAGAATTGAAAAAAACAGTAAGGAAATTTTGTGTCGCCACATGGTGGTGACCTCCTTTGGAAATGCCAAATTCATTCATGTGTCTCATTTCTGCTGATTGAGCATACTCATCAGCGAATTTAA
Organism: Lachancea dasiensis; assembly: GCA_900074725.1. Lineage (NCBI taxonomy): Eukaryota > Fungi > Ascomycota > Saccharomycetes > Saccharomycetales > Saccharomycetaceae > Lachancea > Lachancea dasiensis. Next base: position 252,314 of record LT598461.1, read on the forward strand.
CTGAGCAGTTGGGTCAAACTGCCGCTGCTGAGCAGGTGGCGCCTGTCCACCATATAGGGCAGGAGCTGCTTGTGTTGGCATGGGAACTCCGTATGCCGGCAAAGGGGCACCCGATCCGTAGCTTGAGGGAGGATATTGATTTTGAACGGGGGCCTGAGGCTGTACGGGGAGTGGTGCCATTTGACTGTAAAACTGGCCATCACCAGGAGAATTCCTATATGAGGGACCTCTCACTGGCTTACCTGACTTGGGACCATTTCTACCGCTGTCAGTAGGCATTTTTTGTGAAATAGCTTTGGAGGATACACCTTCACCCACCACAATGTCTGGTTCTTCAAATGCTAATCCCGATTGCAGTGTTTGGCCACCCGTGCCACCCCATTCAGCGCTAACGCTCCATTTTTTGTCTGCATCTGTAAGTCTATGCAGCGGAATGACACTGTAGCCGTGTTGGTAGTCACAACAGTCCCTGGGGCCGAACCCAACCCCCCAACGCGTCCTCAGCGGGGAAGAGCCATCTTTATTGAAGTTGTGCAATACATTCTCAGCCTCCTGTCTGGAGTAAACTTTGACAAAAGCGTGCTTTCTAGAGCTATTCAGAATCACGCTTTGGACCTCTCCATATGGTCGCAAAATGTGAGCAATATCATACTCTTTCATAGAGGGTGGAACACCACCAACAAATAATGTACGACTGAACACTTTAACATGTTCTGGAGGAACCGTGTGATCGAGAGACACGGGTTTCGGCCTAAAATGAGCGCTGCTCGGAACGTTTTCCTCACCTGGATATAAGTGGTGGTTATTAGAAGCGTTAGGCCCCTCTGAATTTCTGAAATGATCTCTGCGGGGCGGACTACGCGATCTACTTCTTCTAGATGAGTTATCGTACCGCTCCCTTCTTTCCTCTCTTGTCCATTGTTGCTCATAACTTTCCGACGGCTGAGCCTGTCTGGAAACTTGAGATGGAGCGGGAATTGGGGGTACCATAGGTGCCGTTGTCGTGCTCGTGCTCCTGTGCTGCTGCTGGATATCAACCAAAAGTCGAAACAAAGCCGCGTGTTGTAAAGCGACATCTGGAGAGCTTAGAGAATTGGGAATGCTAACCTGAGAAACTTGAGTGGATGGTTTCAAGCTATCAAGAATCTCGATGCACCTCTTAGCGGGATCCTGCGGCAAAACAGAAGAATTTGCCAGCTGAGGGGCCGCAGCAGGTAAAGAGGTTGAGTTGTTTCTAGCGGTTGAAAACCACTTGGCTCTTACAGCATTCAAATAACCCTTTTGGAACAATCCGCTCCTGTCCCATATATCGATCAAGGTCAGGATTTTTTCCTTGTGGTCTTCACTACTCTTGCTGATTGCTTCGCCCAACAGCTCCTGGATGGCCTCGCCCAAGACATACACACCATGCGCACAAGAACCCACTTTGGCCGTTGGTTTGATGTACTCGTCCCGCGAACGGGCCTGTTCGAGAAACGCTCTACCGATGGAATCTATAATGTACAAGGAGCCCAGCTTGTGGGTGTCGGCGGTATCCTTTGAATAGCCTATGACCATCTGCATTAGCTGCGGCTCTTCCTCCACATGGTCAAGCGCATAAGCGGTCAGTTTTTTGATACGTGACCCGGAAATTCCGGATTTCAAATCCTTGAAGGACTGCAATGTAGCTACAAAGTCGCTGAGTCCTTCGTTCTGCATGGTTTGTGGGGACAGTTTAGTTGTTAAAAAATGGCAAATAAATCTATACCTTTTTTCCTTCTGCGTGTGCACGGCCCAAGCTTACGATCGAAAAATCTATTTGAGCAAAGTTCTCTTCGGCTTTTTTGTACCTGGGCAAATGTGGTAAGCTACCAATCCTCAATATGACTACTCTTATTCTTACTGCAAAACGTGGTCCGTCTTCTATAGAATGAACGTTCCTTCTAAAACCTTATAAGTTTATCTTTACTGTACGACGATCTTTTAAGTATTGGCTCTCAATTGTAGATCTTGTTATTCTTCAAAAACCAATCCGAAAGGTCCTGTCCTGCGTGTGACCTTCAGAAGAGTGTGGAAGGGAAGACAACAAGAACATCGTCCATTTGATGAATTTATACACAAATTCATTTGCGGCAAAGGGCGGGTAATCGTACAACGTTAGATTGTATTTAGCTAGCTCATCACACACAGAGTAATGAGAATCGTGCCAATGAGAAGTCCATCATTGACGACCGAATGGATCTTATTCAGATACTGGCATAGCTGGGGCGAATAAGATTTGTTAGATACTGGTTAAAGGTTGTGTTTGATGTCTGCAATATACAAGCTCTCGATCCAGGGGATTCGATCTTTTGATTCCAATGAACGTGAAACCATTGAGTTCGGGAAACCTCTGACGCTCATCGTGGGAACAAATGGTTCGGGGAAAACAACAATCATCGAGTGCTTGAAATATGCAACCACAGGGGACCTGCCGCCCAACAGCAAAGGCGGTGCATTTGTTCACGATCCCAAGATAACAGGCGAGAAGGACGTTCGGGCCCAAGTCAAGCTGGCGTTCACGGGAGCCAACGACGTAAACATGATTGTGACAAGAAACATCCAACTACTTGTGAAAAAGACGACCAGCACATTCAAAACTTTGGAAGGCCAACTCGTTGCCCTCAACAAAGGCGATCGCACTACACTTTGCAGCAGAGCTGCAGAGCTTGACCAACAGGTTCCGCTTTACATGGGTGTTCCCAAGGCAATTCTCGATTACGTGATTTTTTGCCACCAGGAAGATAGTCTGTGGCCTCTGAGCGAGCCATCCAATCTGAAGAAGAAGTTTGATGAGATATTTCAGGCAATGAAATTCACCAAAGCACTTGATAATCTGAAAGTTATTAGGAAAGAAATGGCTGTGGATATCAAGCTGCTCAAGCAGTCCGTGGAGCATTTGAAAGTTGACCGAGATCGTAGCCGCTCGACCAAGATCAATATCGCAAACTTGGAAAAACGGGTCGAGACTTATCAAAAACAAGTTCAAGAGGTCGATCGACAGCTTGACGAGATCACGGATAAGTCGGATAAGCTTTTCAAGTCCAATCAAGAGTTTCAGCAAGTCTTGAGTAAAATGGACGGTCTCAGAAATAGCCGGAGTTCGCTACAGGCACAAATAGCTCGATTAGAAGGCACGACAGAGCTTTTAGACCTACCACGGGAAAAATTAGAAGATCTTGTCACGAATTTTTCCGCAGCTCTGAAGGAGAAGGAGACGGTGGTCGAGCAGCTTCAAAATCAGATGCGGGAGAAACGTCAAGGCTTAGATGAAGCTCGCAATTCTTACAATGAACTCATCTCGATAAAAGGTGGTCTTGAAGCGCGCCAGGAGACTCACTTTGGTCACAAGAAGCAGTTGAAAGCGCTCGTGGAAGATCTGCGACATAAAAAGATTGTTCATAGCGACGCGATAGCTTCTGAACTAAATGAATATGTAGATACGTCAATGAAAGCCCTAGAAGCAACATCTTTGGAAAGTGGGAAAGAAATAGAGAAGTTGAAAAGGCAGATTATGGATTTAGAGAGTTCTCGCGTGAAACAAGAACAACAGCTAATATACTGCAAGAAAGATAAAGATAAACTTTTACAGGAGTTGGACTCTTTCAAGTCGAAATTTGGTGAAATGGCTGACATAGAAAATGACTTGGCCAAGGAGAAAGATAGTTTGAAAAACTATGAGGCTCGGCTGGGCGGAAAAGATGGTGATCAGGAAATAAATGATCTCACTTCACAAATTAAAAACGAAAATGGAAGGATCCTACTGCTGGAGAATGATTTAGAGAAAATTCAACGCGAATTACTCAAATTAAATGAGCAGGCCGATTTGAATGCCAAGTTTTCCCTGCTGAAGAAAAATTTAACTATTAAAGATGAAGAACTGAAGCATTGTTCAATCAAATTATCCGAAGATAGTAGGGCTCAAACGTGGAATATACGTCCAACACTTGATTTGGAATTAGAATTCAAAAGATTTTACCTCAAATTGCAAAAAGATTCGACAAGTTTAACTCGAGAGCACAATAATCTCGCTCAAGGTGTGGCGGAAAGACAGTTTATCTACGATAGCTCTAAAAAAAAGCTAGAAGAGCTTCAGGCTAAAATCGAGACATTGCATAGGAAAGTTGAGGACGGATTGCCAGAAAACTGCACGATTGAAGATTACGATGAGCTTCTAAAGGAAGCTGAAGAGTCATACAGGGTTGCCGTTGAAAACCTCAAAATGCACAAAACAACCTTAGAGTTCAATTTGAAAGCTTTAGAAGTTGCAAAGAGTAGTAATTGCTGCTATTTGTGTCAACGTAGCTTCGGCAATGACCAAGAGCAGAGTAAGTTGTTGGTTGAACTTCAATCCAGGACTAATACGAAATATGAGGAAACATTGATGGCAATCCTGAAAGAAGAGGAAGAATACTTGGCGTCTTTACGAAAACTTGAAAGAGATTTTTCTTTGGTGAAGTCTCTTTCGGATTCCAAGCGTTCTGTCGAACAAGAACAAAATCGTACCTCCTCAAACTTGACAGAACAAAAAGAAACCCTGTCGGATAGTGCAAAGCGCTTAGGGGAGGTTACGGATGATCTTCAGTATGTGGAGAAAATATTGCGCCCTATCGTTGACAATATACTACGGCTAAGGGAAGATACAAAAGCTCTCAATGGTGACTTCAAGGAGGTTTCGGATGAACTTAGTGTGGTGAATGGTGTTGGCGGAAATTTGAAGACGGCAGAAGAATTACAGGTGGAGCAAAAACGTGTAAGTAGCGCAATAAGGGACTCGCGAAAGCAGCTGGAGGAATGGCAGGAGGCCAAAGAGAAAAAGTCGAGAGAGCTCAGTAATCTCATAGGTTTGATTCGGGAAAAGAATTTCAGGATCCATGACTTTGAAAAAAAGATCAGCGAGAAAACTAACTTGGCATCATCCATAAAGGATAATGAAAACTCGTTAAGTCATATTGATTCTTTAATAGAGTCGGGGTCATCATCGCTGAAGACAATATCTAATAGAGTGGTTGATTTAAAAGCAGATTTAACTCACAAAGCTTCCCATGCATTGACTCGAGAGAAAGAAGAGAGGAAAAATCTTGACTTCTTGAGGGAAAAGCGCGATATATTTACCAGATTAACGTCAGATATTCATGAATTCGAAACAGTTTATGCTTTACGGATTCAAAGTATAGGGGAAGAACTGAGCAGAGCAAATGGTCTAGTAATTTCTTTAAGCCAAAAGTTGGAGACTGGCATCAAAGATATTGAAGCCCAAAATCGGCAAATCAATGATTCATCCAATGAGAAAAAAAACTTAAAGCTCAATATAGATTTGGCTGACCTGAGAACCGAACTGACCCAAATTGATTTCGAGCTCAGCAACCTCAATATCCAAAATGCAGAGGCGCAGAGAGATGAATATCAGCAAGAGTCAAACCATTTGAGGTCTTTATTCGAAAAGTTGTCGTCGGACAACGCAGGACGATTGGGAGAAATAAAACAACTTCAAAATCAAATCCATTCCCTCTTTGCGCAGCTCAAAAGTGACTATAGCGACGTGGATAATACTTATCAGCGGGAGTGGGTCAAATTGCAGACCAAAACCCTTGTTACTGATGACATTGAAGTTTATTCTAAAGCTTTGGATAGCGCTATTATGAAGTACCATTCCCTGAAAATGCAGGATATCAACAGAATTATTGATGAACTGTGGAAGAGAACATACAGTGGAACTGACGTTGACACAATCAAAATAAAGTCCGATGAAGTCACCAACTCAATGAGAGGGAAGACTTATAATTACAGGGTGGTGATGTACAAACAGGATGCCGAGTTAGATATGCGGGGAAGGTGCTCAGCAGGTCAAAAAGTTCTAGCTTCGATCATAATTCGACTAGCCTTGTCAGAAACTTTTGGAGTGAACTGCGGGGTTATTGCTCTTGACGAACCTACGACGAATCTTGATGAGGAAAACATTGAAAGCTTGGCAAAGTCTCTAAACAATATCATTGAATTTCGTCGGCACCAGAAGAACTTTCAACTCATTGTTATTACACATGACGAGAAGTTTCTGCGTTATATGGGCGCCGCGGAATTTGCCGATCATTTTTATAAGGTCAAACGAGATGACCGCCAAAAATCTCAAATTGAATGGGTTGACATCAACAGAGCTATTAGCTAGATGTTTTGCTCAATGTCAAACTCTCGTTCACCCATGATCTGTACTTCCGCTGTGTTGTAGCCATGTCGAGGTAGATGTGGTACTTGGCCTCCAGTAAACTTTTTATCTTATGATTGTCATGTAAATGACTAGGAGCGCTAACTCTAGTCAGCAGGGAATCTTGGGTTGAGTTTGTTGCTATAATGTCTATCACATTTTTTTTGAGATGAGCTGCTTTGCCCATCAAATATGCGCCTTTGACACCCATGAGATTAGAGTTTGCTGTGGCAACTTTTACAGGTATATTTCCATTAACGATGGAGATTAGGGCCATGAGTCTGGCATTCACAGCTTGACTTCCGGAAACTCTTATGTCTTGAATTTCAGCACCAAGGCATTCTTTCACATGCCTCGTTTGAAAAGCGAGGAATTCCAAGATCGCTGCATATTTGAATACCAGGTCTTGGAAAGAGTAATCCGTTGTTTCGCCAATCAGCATACCGGCCATGTCAGGATCGCAATAAGGAGTTCGGTTTCCTTGAAGCTCGCCATAGACGAAGATGTATTTTGTATGGAGATGGATGGATTGAAGAGACTCTTCCTCGATCTCTTCAATGCTACTCTCAATCAATTCTAATAATCTGTCTCGATTACTGACATATTCTCGAGCTGCTGGGTGGGTTTCGAAGAGATGCTCGAGGAGTTTTCCTGTCGTAGATTGACCTGCTTCGTACACAAACCAGTTGCCCTTACTTGTGCTGTCTAAGATATTTGTGAAAGGTCCCCAGACACCAGGGATACAACCAAGGTCTTTCGAGCTTGCATATAAGTAGCATGTAGATGTTCCGGCAACCATGGTAAGCGATTTGTCTGGAGTTGGTGAGGATATCGCAAAATAGCTAGAGTAGCAGTCTATGCAGCTTGTCACATCCACCGCATGAGGCCTATCATTGACTTGCGTTGGTCCAATCTTAACGTTACTGGGTAACGCTAGAATTGTAGCGTAGAATTCATCTTTCCAGCCTGTTAGCTCTCCGTCATGACCGATCCCATTTTTGTTGGGTTTTTTGGAAAGCATACTAGCGTTCCAGTCGTATCGATTGGCCATTTCATAGGCAATATAAGTATGGAGGTCAAATACTTCCAAATTTTGCAGTTCCTCACTTTTCCTCAGATTATGCAGGATAGAGCGTAATTTAGGAACTCCCATCTCGGGTATGAAAGCTCCACCCATGAAATCCTTTTCAAAGTTGGCCCTTCTGTTGACATCGATCGCATCGCTGGCGGCAGAACCATCCATCCAGAACACCACATTTTGAGTTGCACTGGTCTTTAATTTGTAAACGTCAAAAGGCCTCAATTTCCCGGTGGAATGTTGGCTAAAGACTGCCATGGAACATGTCGCTGCAACACCACAAGACTCCACGTTGTTGATGTCAATCGCAAGTTCGTCAACGCATCTGAAAAGCGCTGTCATGATCTCATGCGTGCTTTGCGTAAAACGCTTGGACCCATGATTATAGTAACAAACACTTTCTGACACAACCTTAATCGGTTGATCTGTGGATAAGTCGTAAGCTCCTACCCTAACGTCGGTGGACCCAAGATCTACACCTAATCCTATTCTCATTTGGCAAAATGGATTGCAGTTGACAACTTCCACGAAATTATAGATTTAGATAGTGGATAAGTCATTAAGTTAATATAATCTTTGAGTGACAGCACACCTGCGTAGATAAAACATCAGATAAAAGACAAAGTATGTTGCTGTTTCCTCCAATATTAATATACTTGTACTAACGTCTACCTGCTCTTACTCTTCTGCCCATTTCAGGGACCTTGAATGGTACCTTCATAGTGGCTATTTTGTATGTAGAAGCAGCACTCTTTGGTATACCAAAGGCTTCGGCCTGGGATACCGTGGCTCCTTTGACTATCGCGCCAAGGTTCTTGAATAGATTCACAATCTTGGAAGGCTTGAGACCCAGCTCTTGGGCCAATGGTGAGATCTCCACGATGAAATTATCCAAATGCAAAATGATGGCTAGGATGTAACACAACAGTTTATCCTCCCTTTGAGGATCTATAAAAAACCCACGCTCTTTCGAGCGGCCATACTGACCCGGCCTCGAGATAGTGAATCTCTCGAGAATGCCATCGATGAGGGCCTCAGAGGGAGCATTTAGATTCTCGAGTAACTTGGCCTTGTCGCTCACTCTCTTGTTTTCGAATACACCAAGCAATAGCGACAAGTAATACAGCAGTTGGAGTTTGGCCATCTGTTGCGATTGAGTTAAAGTGGGCAACTTTTTAGCCACGTATGGCGATTTCTTGAAAGGAAGCAGTTCGAGCCTCGCGGCTTCGTCGGTTTCCTTGAGAATGGCACCCACACGAATATGTTGCCATTCCTTTTTCGGTATTATATTGTGAATTGGATATATTTGCTCGACGTCGGTGGCATTCGCATTTGCCTGGGGCGTCGTGCTGTCTTGTGAAGAGACTTGTTGCAAGGCCTCTCTCGAAGGCAAGTCCTTAGAGGCAGTCTTCACTGAGTCTACGATCTCAACAGCCGAATCCACCAATTTGTCCGAATCAATTCTGTTGCGCTCGATGTCAGCAATTGCCTTTTTGGCCTTCTTGGTACCAAAGGCCTCGCCCAGAGCATTTCTCAAGGCCCCAGCGCGCAGTTCTGTACGCTTGATGTCAGGTCCTGCAAGGTCTTTGGTAGACTTTGAGGCCACTTTGGCCGCTATCACGGGAGATTTGTGTAGCTGCACTGTCCTAGTCGCTGGATCGTAGATGCCCACCAGGTACTGACTACTGTCATTAGAGTTTACATCCGTGCTGCCTGAGTATTCGATCCGGTCATTTTCTCCGTGAAGCAGAAAATTCTCGGGGGAACTCTTCGACCTGAAGAGCTCGAACTTGGTCTTCTTAGGAACCTGCACACCTTTGAAAAAAGCTCCTACCGCAACCGATGGCTCGGCTTCGAACTTTTCCACTTCAATTCTGCTGAAAGCTCGTTTTTGGCTCATTTAAATTACAGTGCCGCAAGGTATTCTCCTAGAAACTTTCAATGTCGAAACGGAATAATAAACAGGCTTCGGTCACCTTTTGGCCTATTATCTTAGCTTTGAAACGCTATAGTTCGTTCAAGGTTTTGATAGTTGATCTCATCTCATCGATTACATCCAATATTTTTTACATGTTATTTGAAAATTTTTATACCGATGAGCTGGAGGTGTTAGGCAATTTAAACGTAAAAAGTAGAAGCTAATGTTGGAAGTTAAAATGTTCGATGAAAGAAGGTTGATACTCAGAATTTTTAGCCTTGGATAAGTCTACCATAGTTTAGACGCTTGGAGGTTGCTACTACCAATTTTCAGAAACGAATTCCGAGCAATATCAAAATACTTTCCCAACTGTAGGCTGCCTGGCGCGCGGAGGCATTTGGTAGAGCGTGGCAGAATACCATGAGCTTTGGACCTTCGCATTATGAGGTTTTGGATCTAGAGGCAGATTGTGATTCGCAAGAAATAAAAACAGCCTATAGAAAGAAGATCTTGGGTGCACACCCAGATAAAAAACGTTGTGGTTCCGGACCGGCCATTTATTCTATTGAAAAAATCCAAGAAGCGTACCGCGTTTTGTTAGACGACGAGAACCGGATGCGTTACGACGCCCTGCTCGCAGAGTCTTATAAGAAAACCGGGTTTCACAACGCTGGCGATGGACTTGATTCCTTTTCGTTGGATGAATTTCGATTCGATTCGCAGAAGGAGCTGTTTTATATGGACTGTCCACGATGCAGCATTGAGGAGGGATTCGAGTTTAGCGAAGACACTCTTGAGGCTAACGGAGCAGAACTACCCCAAGGTGGTTTCTACATAGTGGTACAGTGCAGTGCATGCAGTCTATGGATCACGGTTACATTTGACGTGGCCGAAGACTGACGAGTAAGAAAACCGGTTATCTAGCAGCATTCATGGGTTTGTGCTGAGTTCCGATTTGTTCTTTCGTCACTCGTTGTCAACTAGAGATATGAAGGCTTTGGCCATGGCGTCAAAATCGGTCATCAAACTGACATGAGCACATTCCGAGGCTATTTTGGCCACTACTGGAAATCCGCGAGTTTCCGGCAGTAGCCATTTGTGGTGTACAACTCCGTCACCGGGACCGTAATAGAATTCATTGTATTCACCGTGCTTGATTTGGTCCTTATTTGCGACTTTCGCGCCTCGAACTGTAGGGATCCGATTCCCATAGACGATTGCCAATGGTGGGTAATTTTTAGCCGGATCATATTTCAGGCTTTCCAAATATTCTCGTGTTTGTTTGAGCGTTCTTGCAAGATACTCTTCGCATTTTTCCAAAGGGGTAACAAAGTCCATCACCTCCGTATTGTTGGTACTCGAAGTTCTCATCATATCCACATGTGGGATCAAACTAAATTTATCTCTATTTGGTGAAGTGACCTTGATTTCGTCGTTATCTGTATTGAGTCGTTTTTTGCTAACCAAAGGTGACAGTCCATATTCACTCCATACCTGTGGGTCGAAAAAATCGAGATCGTAACGCTCAAGTGAGGTGCTATTTGCAAAGCATCTCCCATCGAAGGGTAGAAAGTAAAAGCTACTTCTCATGAAAAAAGTAGTTTCGGCACTCAGAATGGTTTTGTTGAAAATAACTTCGTCACCCAACCGTAAGGGCCCTAAGATGTTTGGACATTGGCTGGGCGAACCGACGTATATTATACCTCTCACGAGGTTTGTGTGGTCTTGAAGTACTTTGTGGGCTACCAATCCACCCATCGAATGTGCAATTATAAATGTGCCCTTTTTCACTTTTTGCTTATCATAAATATCCTGTAGTTTAGCAGCCAGCTGTTCTGCTGGTATGTGGAGTGAGAGCCTCCAATCGTACCCAAACTCCTCAATGGTTACGTTGGGGTTGCTGTCCAATCTCTTGATTAGCTTTTTGCAAACATCAACGGGTCCGAAATGTGTAAGCATTCTATCAGAAAATATTTTAGACTGAGCAACATTTTCCGAGTCCTGGTCAGGGCCAATCAGTAAATCCACTTTGCGAATATTGAAGCCGGCCCTAATTGGCAACCACACCCTTCGCTTCGTGTGTGAATCACGCAGGATACTGCCCCGGTAACCGCCTAAAATCACCACATTTCCTTCGAGCTCATCCCATATAGACTCAAGACGTTGCAATTGATACCCGTCAAGAGTGGTTGTTTCCTGATCCGCTGAAAAAGAACGAATGGTTTGAAGTAGAGAGCCGGGGTGTAATGCTCGCTTTACAGCTCTGGCGCGCACGTTGTCAATTCCCTTTTGGTTTTGAAAAAGCTCTAGTTCTTCCACCGATGTTATTGTTTCTTGCCGCTGTAATTTCAATTTAATCCTTCGCTTCGTCTTGATCCGCGTCTTATCATCAGAAGAGGTTGGAAGGAACGTTCTGCGCAAGCTGGTAAGGGGAGATGTTGGAAGTAACGACTTACCTCCGAATGGCAGGTTGAACGTGAAAATAGATGTGTTCTGCTTGTCGATTTTGGAACCATCGATGTCCTCAGGGGGAGGTTCGCTGGAAGCAGCCAAATCGCTGCTACCGACACTGCTCCCTACCTCTTCAACATCATCCACACTCTCTTCTTCCCGTTCGCCATACACGGAGAGTTCTTCGTCCGAGTTATCATTAGGATCTACAAAATCAAGCCTTCTGACCTCTCCCCCTCTTAAGCTCCCTAGCTTGTCGTGGGTGTATTCCAGATCTGATTCGCTAGTAGAACTCGCATCGGTGCTTTCTATCCCACTATCAACAGTAGAGTATTGATTAGCATCCAATACCATTCGAAAAGTGGCCTAAACCTGCTTACACTTTTGCTTCGTTACTATATATGGTTCAAATGTTGAGATGGTGTTGATTTAAGTTTTTGAACTTAGCAGACAAGTTATAAGTACATAGAACATCATAATTTTTTGAGCCCGACGTACCACTAAGCATACAATCAGTATGACAGTGATTGCTAAGGAAGTGTTCGGTTCGAGATCGCATCAGGAAATGGTTGTAGTGCTGCTTGGCGTACTTGGCTTGAAGTTAGTGGATCATTTTGTCCTCATGTGACGTTGGAACATAATCAAAATTTTTAAATAGGCAGACGAGAACTCATCAGAGCCAAATGAGTGTTGTCAAAGCGAAACACCCAAGTGGGACATTAACTTAGCAGTTGTGTGATTTGTCCAGTTACCGCTGTTAGAAAACGTGTAAGGATTTGCCAACACATAGAATCAAAGGCATTATATGCCTATCTGTTACAAGAGGAGCTTATTACAACATTGTTGGAAGGTAGGCAAGAGAACAGTTAGCAATATGTCATCCAATTTGGCGGGCTCGAAAGGTGTGCAACCGCCATGGCAAAAGCCTAGCAGTATCGGACAACAGCCGGTGTTGAAATTATACAATAGTATGACGAGAAATAAGGAAGAGTTTCTTCCTATTTCAGGCGGGAAGTACGTAACCTGGTATTCGTGCGGTCCCACTGTATATGACTCATCTCATATGGGCCATGCCAGAAACTATGTGTCGATTGATATCAACCGTCGTATTATGCAAGATTACTTCGGTTTCAATGTCGAATTCGTGCAAAACGTAACCGACATTGACGATAAGATCATTATTAGAGCACGTCAAAATTACGTTTATGAAAGATTCGTGACTGAAAATCCCTCCGTTACTTCGGAGATTCGTGAAAAGGGTAGGTTAGCCGCCTTTAAATACATTCGCAATAATTTGAAACAGGAGTTTTCCACAGTCGATCAGTACACTTCGTGGTTTGACGCATTGGATGTTCCTAAGGAAAGGGAGTCAAACCCAAAGTTTGGCATGCATACTATGTGCGTTCAAAATGCTTTTGACGCCCTCAAGTGTGGTGATGACTCAGATTCATTTTACCAAAAGATCAAAGATGTGTTGACTCCCGTCCTAGATGAAGAATTTGGTGGTGGACTAAACGATCCTGAAATTTTCCGTAAGCTCCCAGCGTATTGGGAGAGGGAATTTAATAAAGACATGGCTGCTTTGAATGTCTTGCCACCTACAATCACTACTAGGGTCTCAGAATATGTTCCTGAAATTGTCGAGTTTGTCAAGAAGATTGTCGATAATGGATATGCTTATGCGGCTAAGGACGGTTCAGTTTACTTCGATACGGCGAAGTTTGATAAATCTGATAAACATGAATACGCTAAATGTCAACCTTGGAACAAGGGCCAACTTGATTTGATCAACGATGCAGAAGGTTCTTTAAGTGACTTTTCTTCTTTTAATGGAAAGCGGTCCCCGAATGATTTTGCTCTTTGGAAAGCATCGAAACCCGGCGAGCCTGAATGGGAATCACCTTGGGGCAAGGGACGTCCCGGATGGCATATTGAGTGTTCCGTAATGGCCAGCGATGTCCTTGGTTCCAATATCGATATTCATACAGGAGGTATTGATCTAGCATTCCCACACCATGATAATGAACTTGCTCAGTCGGAAGCATGCTTCGATAATTATCAGTGGGTAAACTACTTTCTACATACCGGTCACCTGCATATCGAGGGCCAGAAGATGTCTAAGAGCTTAAAAAACTTCATCACTATCAATGAAGCTTTATCGAAATTTTCTTCGCGCCAACTAAGATTAACATTTTGCTCTGCTCAATGGAACAATCAGCTAGATTTCAAAGAAAGTCTACTAGTTGAGGTCAAATCTTTGGAGCAAACCTTTAACAACTTCTTCAAGAACGTTCGTGCCATGAATACCGACATAATTCACAAAGAAGCGTCTGGGGATTATGTTTCGAAGAAGTTTGGCATGAAAGAAAGGGAGCTTGTCAATGATCTAAAAGTATACCAGAATAAGGTCCACGAGGCCTTTTGCGATAATTTGTCAACTCCCGTTGCTTTGAAGGCATTGAGCGAATTGGTCACTCGAGCTAACTTATATGTCACTTCTGCTGGTTCAAGTTTGAAGATCGAGCCTTTGGTTGCCGTTGTTAGATATGTTACTAAAATTATTGACGTGCTGGGCTTCCCAATCCGTCAGGACGGTCTTGGATGGCTTGATGAAGGCAGCGCGAGCCAAAAGGCTCATGGTAATCGCGAGGAATTATTGATGCCATACGTTAAGTGTCTGTCGAACTTTAGAGATGAAGTTCGTCGGTTAGCGATTGAAAAGGCAGACAACTCATCATTTTTGAAGCTAACAGACAAAATAAGAGACCAAGAAATTTTGGATTTAAACATATCGATCGATGATAGAAATGATCAAGCGTCCTTGGTTAAATTCTTGAGTGACGAGGAGAAGGCTGAATATAAGAAACTTATAGCCGAAAAGGATTTACGCATCAAGGGGAAAGAAGCTAAAAAGCTTGAACAATCTCGTTTGAGAGAGGCCAAAGAGGCGGAAAGAAGGAAAAAGGCCGAGGTTTCTCCCGAGCAAATGTTCCTCAATCAAGAATTATACTCAGAGTGGGACCAGAACGGTTTACCTTTAAAGAATAAAGACGGTTCTGATGTCACGAAGTCGATGCTAAAAAAGCTGAAGAAGCAATGGGATGCGCAGAAAAAACTTCACGATGAATTTTTCGGTTGATTCTCTGTGTATTGTGCAAATGCCACGAAGTATAAGATATATCGCAGGGGTCAGCGTTCATGTATAGAAGGAAATCTAATTTAATGATAGAGCTCAAAAATTAAAGACATTAAGCCCAGTTTTGGCTACAGAGTCCCGATCATACGTTTTCAAAATAAGCTGTAAACCACAGTCTATGTACAGCAGTTTGTTAGATTGACGACACGGATATATCAAAAGGTATTCTCAGGGAACACAATCTATGCTTACTATTAGTTTACTGTACTTATTCGTACTCTATGACGGTTGTTTGAGCTGGAAGTGCAAATAACCTAGCAGAAGCAGGCTAAACGTGTTGCGTAGATTCGTGAGTATTGCTGAGAATAATGGACGAAGCTAACCTGTATGATGAGCGTGCTTGTATTTTATTATGAAGGATTATTTTACTAACAATTTGCTCTTTTGTTCAGTACGAAATCGTTAGAAGCCCTTGCGGGTGTTGAAGATGATGTTGAGGCGGTCGAAAGAGAAGTTGAAATACTAAGGCTTTCAAAGCTCTCTCCAATTTATGCGACTCGGAACAAAGCGATCGTTGGTATTCCAGAATTCTGGAAAGTTGTGCTTTCGCAGCACTCTGATTTTGCGAATTATGTGCGCGCGGCTGACTTGAAGTATGTAGACTGCATCAATTCGATTAGTGTCAAGTGGCCTTGCACGGATGATACAACAGCAGACAACAGAGAATTTTCGATAACAATAGACTTTGAAGGGATAGAAGGAGATTTTGATAGTCAAGTAGTGACCAAAGTGTTCAAAATTGAGCATGATGTCTCAAAATTGAGGTACAAGGGAAAGGCTACAGAGGAAGAACTTTTGAGGGACGAGGAGTTAGGGTTTTTGACTAGCACACCTTGTGAAATAAAATGGCCCAAGTCTTTCAATCATATAAATCCAGGACTAGTAGTTGACAAATCCACCGTCGAGGGTAAGAAAAATTATCGTACGGGTATGAAATCGCTCTTCGCTTGGTTCAAGTGGACTGGTCTTAAATTGGGAAAGGAGTTCCCAAATGGAGATGGGCTTGCAGCGCTCTTTAGGGACGACATATTCCCCAATTGCACCAAGTATTATACAGAAGCTCAGATTGACCTAGAAGATGAAAACATTGAAGAAGAAGATATGAGTGACGAGCCGCTGCAGCTAGATTCAGACTTTGATGACTATGAGAGAGATTCCAAACGCCATAAAGCATAAATGGGCTGTGTGGAAAAAACTTGATTTAGTAGTCTAAATCTGATTTTTTAGGTGTTTTTTTGGTAGTGTCGTACTTCGGAGGAAGTGTGCCTGTTTTTGACCGAAAACTAGGTTTTTGTACTTTATTTGCTTGGCTTACTTTTCGCATCGTCTTAGCCTTCTGAAATGATGCCAATGGGTCTTCCTTTGAAAGGTCGTGCCTTGGCTTTTGATCTTCTTTGCGTAACATGGTGTGAACAGAGGGATTACTCGAGCTTTTGAACCGCCTGCGGTTTTTTTGATCTTCTTTGGTGTCTTCTGTTGGACGACCTAGTAGAGTCGAATTCTCGATACGTTTTTTACCTAGTAGGAACTCATCTTTGGCGTGGTCTACCGCCGGTTGATCGTTGTACATCCAATCTAAATTAGATTTCTTTTCTCGTACTTTACCATCCCTTGTTAACGAAGTTAGCTCATCTAGTTGGCGTTGTTTTTCAATCTCATGTTGTCTTTCTTGGAGCTTCCTGTTCTCCTCCAGTGCTTGCTGTTCTATTTCCCAAACCTTTTTCTTGTTCTTTAGCAGATGCGGGTTCCATGATTTGAGTAAGTTTAAATCGCCAGTACCCATGTTTGTCGGTGTACCGTTATTTTGAGCGCTTGACGATAGTAGTAGATGCGATGAGCTTCATTCAGTTAGAGAGATATAGAACTATATTATACAACTGAAAATCACGTGTGTGATTTGGTGCTCTCCTGGAAATAGAATTTGTCTGTTACCACCACTTGAGGGTGCCCGTTAACCCCGTCCGCACCATGCGGTGGTTCTGTTATATGATAAACGAGAATTCCCTTATTTTGATTATATTTAGTTACTTAAGTAAGCTATTCTTCGGCACGGACAGCAATCTCAGTGCGCATCCGAGACTATAGATGTAGAAGAATGAAGTTGCATTCCCTGATCGTTTCGACCTCTGTTCCGGTCTTTAGAAACCGTGGATCTTGATGTTCTTCTTCTTCATGCCAAGTTGAGTGACCATAAATTCACACACTTTGGCTCTTTGGTCACCTTGCATCTGAATAATTTCACCCATTTCCTCGTCCTTGACAATGTTACCGTTGCAGGCAAAGTCCTTCTTGAGGACTTTCAAAATTCTTTTTAGATCATATTCTTCAGGAACACCTTGTACAGTAGTTAACGTCTTTCTCCCGTTCCTTTGTTGGATACGGATGTGGATGTAGTTGGCGGTAGTTGTTTCGTTATCACCAGTGTCTGCGAAAGGATCGAAAGACTTGAGGTTTTCAATAGACATATATATATAGAGAGACGCTGTTTTTGGCGGTTCAGAAGTGAAAAGTTACACGGATTGCCTTTGATTGTGATGTTCCTTGTGGATTTTATTGAAAATTTTATAGAATCGTGTCATCAGGCACGGGCAGTACGAACTTACTTTTTGCCTGAGTGGAAGGCGTATTGATGTCAGTATTTTATCTAATTAAGTAGAACGGATTAAAGTGGTCAGGATGCCGTTTTTAGAATTATGGTTTCTGAGATGGCGTTTGTTGTAGATGTTGGCGATAGTTGGGTTGCTCTTACTCTTTTTTTTTGGGTTTGACATGTATCGCGTACCTCTGAAAACTACGATGTTAATTTGGTAAAGGCTTAATTTGAAGGACATAAGGTGTCAATTGTTCTTGATCTACGGAGAGCATGGGGTGATTGGTATGTAGCTGGCGTGTGGTGGGCAAATATGTCTTGAGTTTCTTGATTTAGTAGCTGTCATTTTCTACGCACATATAGAATTATGCCTGATAGGGGCGATAGTTGAAGAAGTTGAATTAGCACGGTGAGTGACACTTGTAATCAGCAACATACGTATCTTCGGCGTTCGACATGTCTAGGTTTGACGTTGACGTCGAGCGTGCCGTCAGGAAGGCGTGCTCTTACGAAGAAACCGCGCCTAAACGCAAACATGTAAGAGCGTGTATTGTGTATACGTGGGATCACAAGTCCTCTAAGGCCGTCTTCAGTATTTTGAAAACATTGCCATTGGGCCAAGATGAAATTACCGTTTTCAAAGCTCTTATCACTATCCACAAGATTATTCAAGAGGGCCATGGCTCTGCGATTATTGAAGGTATTAAAAACCGAGAATGGATAGCCAGTTTGGGGCGGATTTATCCCGAAAATGGCACTGGAAGCTACGGCCGCATAATTGAAGGCTATGTGGAAGTGTTGTTGAAAAAGCTGGATTTTCATCGGATACACTCTGGTTTCAATGGTACGTTTGAGTATGAAGAATACATGTCGTTGGTGAGCACATCAGATCCTGACCAAGGTTATGAAACTGTTCTTGATTTGATGGATTTACAAGACGTTATAGACCGTTTTGGGAGATTACTGTTTTCTAGTATTTCCAGCGGACGTCGAAATGAATGTAAGATTTCCGCATTGGTTCCACTCGTGGGAGAGTCCTATGGTATCTACAAGTTTGTTATGTCAATGATAAGAGCGATATATCGACAAGTTGGGGAAGAAGGAGCCGTGGAACCACTTTATGCTAGATATTGTGAGCAGCATTCGCGACTCTTTGAGTTTTATGCCGATTGTTCTGCCATAAAGTATTTGACAAGTTTGCTAAGGATTCCGAAGTTACCTGGAGACCCTCCTTCTTTGGAGGTTGGAGACGAATACGTTGAAGGGAAACCCTCTAATACTCGCAGTTCGAGTAAAGTGAATTTGGAGGTGACAGGCACAGGAAATGAATCTAGAGGAAATTATAGTAACCCCAACCTAGGTAATGCTAGCACGGCAAGTTTAGGAAACGGCATGGCTACAGGCTATGCTACTGGTAGTACACCTGTTCAGTTTGGTCAAATGGCACCTAGTTTTACTGGCGTTCATTCTCAATTGGCTTTGGAAAGACAGAGGCTTGAGGAGCTTCAGAGACAAGAACAGTTAATAGGATTGCAGCAAGAACAACAGTTGAGACATCAGGAAGAGCAGATGAGACTGATTGAGCAGGAGAGACAAAGAGAAATGCAATTACAAGTTCAACAGCAGCAATTGGAAGCTGAAAGACAGCAGCAAATGTTGAAACAACAGCAGGAGCAGGCTGCGTTTGAAGAAAATATGCGGCAGCAACAGCATAGTCAGTACTTACAGATGGCTCAGAATGATCAATTTCAAAACGATTTGAATGCTTTACGGGAGCAGCATGAAAGGGATCAATCAATGCTCCAACAGTATGACCAACGTGTCGGCGCCCTAGAGAGAGAATTAGAAGATATGAATTTGAAGTCTAACGGGCAGGTGAACAATTTAGAGGATCAAGTTAAATCGTTAGGCGAATGGAAGGAAAAGTATTCTGGTCTTGCTAGGTTGTATGCCCAACTGAGGCAAGAACATCTTGCTGTTTTGAAGAAGCTAAAGAAATCACAGCAGGTTGAAAGTAGTGCTAAAGAAGCAATGTTGAAATTAGATGAGATTGAACTGAGACAAAAGGATAGATCTAAGGAACTTCAAAATATTCTGAAAGAAAGAGATAGATTGAATTCTGAAAATGACAGATTGAAGTCTGAAAATGACAGAAGCAAGTTCGAAATTGTCCAAAGCTTATTAGATGCTGCTGGTAATGCGGTTATGGAGAAGGTCGCATCGTCTGAGTGCGCTACAAATCTAGCAAATAGCTATAATGACCTTGTGTTGGATGGCTTTAGCGGAGATTTGAAGGATGTGATAAGTTGGATTTGCGCATTTAGCGGAGCAATGAGCGGAGCGTTGGATGGTCAAGAGTTTCTTTATGCGTTGAGGGATGTTGTGGGGGCTCCAGAACAAGTAATTGACAAAGTCATAGATCTTAATATTGCATTACAAACTAAACTCTCGCCCATTCAAAAATTAGTCAATTTACCTCAGAATGATGCAGTCAAGGCAATTATTAATCTGATAAAAGCTTCCACAGCATGCCAGGCTGAAATTGCCACTACCCAAAACCCTGACCCGTATCTTCAACATAACAGATGGACTCGTGGTCTAGTATCTGCAGCTGAGGAGGTTGCAAAATCAACAGAAAGAATGGTATCATCCACCAATTATGAAACCTTTACGGCAGCATCTAATCAGGTATTAGCGTCTACAGCTCAATTGGTAGCAGCGTGTAGAGTGAGAAACCCGCCATCGCAGCCACGTCTAGAACAGTATAGCAGAATTGTGAAAGCAGCTGTGAAAGCCATGAGGCAAGAACCGCCAGAATACACCTTACCAGACTCGGAGTTAGATCTACAAGCGCATATAGTGCAACTGGAAGGTGCGCTTGAGCAATCGCGCAAGAAATTAGGTGAAATGAGGTACGAACCTCGCTCGCCTATTTCGAAACCAAACTCCGACTTGAACAGGAGTTAAGCCGCATTTGTCTGCAATTGCCTTACGTTCTCTTGAATTGGGGCATCTCTTTTTCTCAAAAACCGATTCCAAAAAAAGTCTAGTGTCCTTCGATAACAGAGTTCTTCTTTGCTCTTGGCGGCATAAAGCGCTACAGGCTTTTTTTATTGATTCCAAAGTGAGAAGTATGTCTTTCGTATCCATTTTCAATACTGGGTTTATGTAACTGCTCAACCACCGTCAAAAATTCTGAACTTAATTAAATAACACACCAAAAGCTGCCGTTCATTTCATATATATTCTACAGTATGGTATCGCTATGCTTGCTCAAGATCTAAGGGAAGGATCACCACGGCAGTTGAGAAGGATATGCGTGTCAAAGAAAAAAAAAGGAAAATGAACCGCTCAAACACCTCAAGAAATCATAGGACATGAAGAGTTTAAGGAAATGAGGATAACAAAGAAAGGGAATTTGAAACATATTTAAAGGAAATGAGAAGAGGTGAAAACATTTTAAGGAGATGGTGGAGCGCCAGGTTATAAGATTCAAAGAATCTGAACAGTAATCCATCTCGAAGAGTTTCGGTCTCTCTTTCCAATAGAATACAGACTGCCATATTTCTACAAGAATGAAGAGATGTCAAATGACTAGAGGGTATCTTGAGTATCAAATACCTAAAAGTCAGCATTCAGAAAGATTTGGATCTGAGCACAAATCACTTGTCACATCTAAGTTTCCATGTATAAGCTCCCCTATGCCCCATGTTAAACAGTGCCATTTCATAACAGATCAGGATGCCGGTGGTCTGTGCAAGGGTTCTGTCACCCGCTCAAAAAACAAGTTCATACTAATGAGAAGTCTCCTTCACAGCATGGTGTTAAAAATTGCCAACTGTGCCAAATCAGATCAGTTAGCTCAATCTAATGTTGAAGAAGTATCAAAAATTGCTTCATGGCTGTGGAAGAGAAACCAAGGACCGTTCCAATCTTACCATGCGTTACTGGCTGTCTTCGAAGAACATAAAACATTTGACAAACCTACCACCCAACTAACAAAGCAAAGCCTGATTGA
This sequence comes from Lachancea dasiensis, assembly GCA_900074725.1. Taxonomy (NCBI): domain Eukaryota; kingdom Fungi; phylum Ascomycota; class Saccharomycetes; order Saccharomycetales; family Saccharomycetaceae; genus Lachancea; species Lachancea dasiensis. The sequence continues at coordinate 273,785 of LT598461.1, forward strand.
TAAAATAGGAAAACAGTGCATACCATCAACCTACAGTTACGAAACGCTGACCAATGGGGCACACAGTACAGCCATGGAGAGCAAGAAAACGTACAAGGCGTTCTGTGGCAGATTCTCTCTCAAGGAGGCTACAGGTAGGGTCAGGAAGAAGAAACCTATACAAACCTTTGCCCTACGTTCCAATAATATTGAAGATATTTTTTCGTGGGAGGATTCTACCCTTTTGCTTTGAATCTTTGTCTATCTATACTCATTAAATACTGTCAAGCGTCGAAAGTGATTGATTGGGGAGAGGCTATTACCATTTTTTAAACTAATTAGAGTTGATTAGATGGTAGATAGCGAACTCCACCACACTTTATCCATCTATCTTGACAGCTCAACCCCATTATTCTTATCGATCTTAGCGATCATGCCGTCCATTACCACACTTTGTAGCAAATCTTTGATCATCTTGCAGCAACAGCGATCTTTCATTTTTTCGTACCCTTTTGAGGTGAAACACGAAACCACAAGATCATACACGCTGAAGTCTTCGAACCGCATTAAACGTTTGACAGCATTCTTATGTACAATCCCCACAAACTCTGCATCTCTAACACCTTCGTGATCCTCAAACACACTATATTCATCCCCACCACCCCACATAGGTTTCACATCAAAACCGTTAAACTTCATCTTACCAACAGCATCGATGCAGTGACCCTCTTCGCAAGCGTTTCCAGCGCCAATCAAGTTTAAGGTAACAAACTGGGCAACAAACTTGGACCAAAAACTAGCTCTATGCGTATCCACGTCAAGAAAAGGCTTCATATCTTCAATATACTTCAGACAAGTGGAAGAAAATCCAGAAACCTTCTCTTCTTTCAGATGCAAAATCTTTGAATCTATCTCCAGAAGCTTCAGCAAAGGTATGCCTTCATTACCGAAATCCACAACGCAGTTCATATTCGTAATTAAATCAAATATCTTGACATAAAAGTTTACCCACTTCACTTCCCAGTTTTTTTCAATGTTCACCTTTTTCCGGACGTTCTCTAGAGTTCTTATATATCGGCTCATGAATGAATCCATGTAATGGTCGAAACCATACAATATTATTTGGTAAAACAAAAATAAGGTCAGCTTTTTTATGAACATTTCACCATTAAAGTGCACACCACTCATTCCTTCATTCTCGCCCACAATATACCTCGAGAGTGTTCTTTTATCAAACCACTGGCCTCTATCAACGTCTTCAATTGCCATATGGCAAAAATCCTCCAATATTCTGTCATAGATTACCCTGTATCTCAAACCAGGAACCTCGTAGTAAAAATTAGCCAAACACAACAAAAGAGGCAACTCATCGCGCCAAAACAGATTCAGAACATTATACCTGTCGGTCCTTTCCACAATAAGATTTTCAGAAATGAAACTATGATCAGCCTCCCATTTACCGTACAGGTTCAGCAACTGGCCAACTGTATTCCGAAACCCATCTAATGCTACCTCAAATTCTTCAATTTTGATGCTACAGTTATTAATATTCAAAAACCCATCCCGCACCGAAACAATCACATAATCTCCTTCTCCCATGCTTATAACTTTACTAGACCCATACTTTAGGCTAGACGACAGTGGGATTCCTAACTTCTTTTTGGCTTCAACTCCGATGTATTCATACCGACAAACCTTTTCCACAAGTTCACTTTTCAGATCAACCACCCCGCTTACTATCGACAGCACTTCTTGGGATCTTTGATGTGGAACAACATACTCGGTAACACATTCAACACCTCTTTTTCTACAAGACGAGCAAGCTTCGGGTCTCGAGGATTGCAGATCACATTTGATTTTATTTCTCCTACACCTCACACATGTCCTGAGGGCAACTTTCTTATCCCCCGTAGACGACATTCAACCTTAATACAATGAGAGCGGTACACACCAACATGGAATACATAAATTGGAAGCTACCTGTTGAACTAACAAAAGTTTGTACTGATTCTGTTCTACAACTATATTCATTAAACACTTAACATATCATATGATACGAATGATACATACAATTATAACATTTCTCACCTACCATTTCCTTCGTAAAATTACGCGCCAAGCTACATGCAGATTTTGTTTGAGCCTCTATTCAACTCGAAATACATACAGTCTGGACCATAAACTTACTATAGAATTAACACTAACGTCTGTCAAACCCACCCATTGAAAAAAAATATACCTTCCTCGTCTCCCACTTTAAAACTCTTTATGTACTCCTAAACTTTAATTATTTGCCCAAAGTGAGTTGACCTAAAAAGAAGGATATGAACACACAACATAAAAAACCAGAATTACCACGGTCTTAAAACCAAAAAGCTCACCAAAATTCAGCTCTTGTACCAGCTAGATTATAAGGTTCTTTAGAACAACCTCATTTTATACGTTACCACATTTAACTAATTAACTGGCATTCATAAATTACCCTTAAACAACAAAGTGTTAAACTGATTGGGACAGGTCTTCTAACCGAAGGATGCCGGTTTCACAATTTGACTCAGTTGCCCTAGACAATGATCTAACCAACCAAATCTGGACTAAGTTTCAAAAGACCATCCTGCCGAGAAAACATATCGGTGAAATAAAACTACTCTTAAATACATTAATCTTCCTCATGACTACCAAAAAAATAGACCAAGACAGAATTGCAACATATGGATCATCACTTACAGGAACTATCTTCAGCACTACTAAACTTCGATTATTCCAAACCAATGTCATCCTTCCTTTTCTCCTCCCTAAGCTGGCTTCAAAACTTCTTAACCACAATACCAACTTCAGAGTACAAATTTTAAACAAGTGGACAAACATTTTCAACCTTTTATCCCTGATAACATTTATTCAATTCATCGCACTGGAAAGCAGACCGTACCTCACTTTTCTCCATAGAATATACGGCATAAAAGCGATCCTATCAAATATCCCAGAAGGCTACACAAACTCCGTCTCTTCCAGCATAGAATTTCAAAATACGCAACTTCTTTACACATCTCTACTACAGCTCCTAGCCAACAATGTCCTTAGAAGTTCTCTACTAGCAAACATTTTAAGACGCCAAAAAACGAAATTTACCGAAACTACAACAGATTCAAATTGTCCAATGTGCAACACGTCCCCAGTTGTGCCCTACAAATCGACATGCTGCGAGAGGAACTACTGTTACATATGCATTGTCAAATCCATGAAGTACAAAGTCTGCCAAAGTTGTAGATCAACATCAATAAGTGGATACTCAACATACGATGGTCCTAAGTCATTCATAAAACCGAGAAACTAGCGACCTAAATCCTAAGGTCTCTTTAGTATTCTTTTCGGCGGCTATTACGTTACATCAACAAGTAACAATCGTATACAACTACCTCTAAATAGCAGATTAACACCATCTAAATACTAAGAAGCATTAACTTACAAGCAGATAACCCGTCCTACGCATCACTAACAACACCGCATCCCACCCATGCTAACGGTGCGGCAAACTCTCTTCTCTGCAGCAAGAAACCAATCCAACCGAAAGATACGTTGTCACACATATTCCACAGAAACAAAACTTAACCACAAAGAAAATGAATCAGGAACGGCCCTAGCTTCCTCACGACGAATAACTAATAACTTAATCAACCAGCAGTTGAGCTCACACACTCAGCGAAACAAAAGATCCATCATCCATACTGATATTTTAGATGGAGGAGACGCAATTTTTGGTATGTCAAACGAAAAGCAGAAAAACGTCACTAAACAATACTACAAAACTTCTATAAAGTTTAGAACTTGGCTCCGATGGAAGATAGCACGCCAAAACTCCACAGTAGAGAATACTCTCCCGATTTTATCACTTTTAGGACTGCATGACTCGGACGTGATGATTGAGACCCAAGAAGATATTGTTCTACAATTAATACGCAACTCTCTAACATTTGGTGACATTGCAAACGCAGTTGACCTCTACATATGGTACTACAAGCACATCAAAAAAAATTGTTTGGATACCAACATACCACTCCAAATTATAGAATGCGTGGGGTCCTCCAACACTTCGAGCGATAAACTTATTTTGAGCAAGATCCTTCAACTCATGGAATTCTTAAGGCATAACAAACAATCCATCAAACTAAAAGATCATCATATACTCGACCTCTGCACCAAGATAATATCAAATGCCAACAAGCCTTCTGTAAGAAAGTCGATACTCAACGAAATTTCCGAGAGCACTCTCCTCCAAACAAATTCCACCCGCAACGCCCAGATTTTAGCATTCTACTCCCAGATAGAGCAAGACTGCAAGAAAAACAACCCAGCGGGTGTTCTCCAACACTGGGCAGCAATCAAGCTCACCTATACATCTCTGGACAAACATGACCACAAAATTCTTTATAGAATTATAAAACTTTTCACGAATCAAAAAGCATACCGGCATCACTGCAGAGTGCTGATATCAAGTCTCGATCCGGTGTTCTACGTCAATAACTCACTACTTTTACCATCGATTATCAATTTTTCATCGAAAACTAATGACTTCAAAATGGCTACTAAAATAATGACAGACATCACAAAGTATGCTAACAGAGAAACTGTGGCCACCACGTTAGCGTCAAGAAAAATGTTATCCACTTTACTAAGACTACATCTAACATTCAGGGATGCAAATGGAGTTCAGAAAGTGCTCAACCTAATCGAGGAAAAGCCAGACGGCATGTCTGCAGCCGATTACCAAGCCATTATCTTGAACATGTTAAAAACCAACAGCAACCGTGAATTAAAGAAGGCAATTTTGCTAACTAAAACGATTCCAGGGACAAAAGCTCTACCCTCTCTTGCCACTATAATTACGAAAGCTAGCCAACGCCTTAGCACCACAAGTCTACCAGGAGAAAAAGTTAACAGAATCATAATACAAAATCTTCTTAGAGTTGCCCACAATCTCGATCCAAATCACACAAATAACATCTGGGACATCGTTGCCTCACTCTATGTGAGCAGCACAACAAGTTACGGAAAAATTACGAAAAAGAACAAAAACACCGATGAATATCTGCTTCACAAAAAGAATTCGGCAGATAATGCGGCTTTTCTAAAATGTTTATTTTTAAGGTCATCACAGAAGCCTTCCGCACTTTCGACAACAGATCCTTTCAACCAGCCAAATCCCAGCCTTACTATTATCAAATTGAATAAAAATAATAGGCTAGTGATACTTAGAACAATAGCTAAGGAAGCCAGGTTTGGAAAGCGGGTGGACATTTTAACTTGGTGTGTAAATGAAATGGCAAAAAATGGGATGTCTCTCAAAGAAATAGAGCTAGATTGGAGTATAATGGAAAAACACCAGGTAAGACGGCTTTCCGTGAACAATAGGCATACACTAACCAGCAATTTAAAAGACCACGGTGTAAAAAGTTTCAAGAAAGTACTATCGATTTCCTCTAGGTATTAATTTTAATTAATCTCAACATGTAAATATATCTAGATTCTAAGAAGATCCAGGAGGTAGTGCGGGATATTTTTTTGGAGCTGGCAATGCTTTTTGGAAATCTCTTACTGTAATGTGGCAGTCGACTTCCTGACACAATTTTTTGGTTTTGTTACTTGGCAATTTTTGCAGAAACTGCAAACCTGAGCTACGCGAAATAGCATCTACTGGTACCTCAAAATCGGTTAACTTGGTATCATTTGGAATTTTATCATTCGGAAGAACAAATGCCCCAACAGCAACAGAATCTGAAGTAGGATCCGGTGCAGCGTTTTCTGCAACAATCAATTTGTAAAAGTGAGTCGGCACGGCAATGTTAGGAGGATTTCCTATAACCTCGTAGGTAACCTTCATCTTCCCATCAACTGGATCTTTCTTGGGTAAAAATAACGGACCAGTCACAACACGAACGCTCTTGTACTTTTCGACCAACTGACGACAAAAATATTCGAGGTGAGCCCAATAGTCCCGATTGAATCCATCACCAACTTGTGGACATATGTTGGTTAAGTAAAAAGTTTCATCCATGGCTTTTTGTGAGAATTTGGCATCGGCGGCAGGTGCTAAATGACCACGATCATAGCCTGACCTAAAGTAATCTCTCAAACGTGCTCTGAAAGTGTCGGGGATACTTTCATCTTCCCGGAAAAACGAGTTTTTGCGATCTCCACTCTTATTAGAGAGAGATTCTGGAGTTATGTGTTCAACAACCCAGTACGGAATACGTAGTTGTCTGTCGTAGCACGAAACAAATTCTTCTCTATTCATCAAGTCATGTACAGGTCCTGGAAATCCATATTTGAAAAAGGCACTCGGATTCACATTGGATCCTTGTAAATGCAAAACTCCACCAGAATTCGAGCTTCCAGTTGGCACACCAGAAGATGGTCCTCCGGCAGCAGTACCACTCTTCTCGCTATGGCTAAAAGGCTTACCCCACAATGTCACGAGCCCTCCTCCTACACCTAAGCCTGCAAAACCGCTTACTATTGATCTTATTGACATGGTTCACTGCAGTACTTCACTTTTGGCAGTTATGGTTAGTATGAAACTAATTATATGAGATACTTGATCAACTTATTCAAAGTTTTAAGCAAGCACGAATCAAATAGACATAAAATATATACCACATATTGATATCAACGAATAATATCGATAGTATTTCAAAATATAAAACATCAGCATCTTTGAGAGTGCTTAAAGTACAATAGCATATTTTGGGTATTTAAATAAAAGTTTTGAGCTCTATATTATTCTCCGAGGACATATTAGACACCACTTTATCTCCCTTACCACAGCTAGTTACAAGTTCTGAGAATAGTAACCTCCTCCTTGAGTCAAACTTATCATTCAAAATAGTTTTACATTGTTCAAGGTCCATCTCGAACAGTGAAGTGATACTTTGAAAAACCATCGCGGAATCTGCTGCCTTCTGTTCGTATAGCATAAGTAAAGATGATAGAGAGAATGTCAATGTTCTTTCAGAGGTTTCAGGATCGTTTTTAATGTACTCTTTGGAAAAGACTATCAAAACCTCCACTAAACTGAGGACTCCTGCTTCACTTAATTTACAATCATTAGCCGCTGCCAGAAGTTTTGATAGTAATCTCCGCACAATGGCCTTTGAGGTGACAGAAGAGGATGCCTTCCGAAGGGAAGATTTGAAAGCTCCAAAGGCTATATCTCGCGCATCGTCATCAGAAAAGCTCTCATACAAAAGTTCAACAAACAACGCAATATCTTGGTCAGAAAAACAATTGTCACCGTAAGTGCTCAAAATCATGAAGGTAGCGATTGCCAAATCCTTTGGGAGACTGTTCAAAACCTGTTGCTTTCCTGCTTCGAAAAAAACTAGAATCAGACGGGCTTCCTCTTCGGAAGTTCCTTCCATAGACAGTATTTCCTTCAACAGGGGGAGTACTGTTGGAACCAGGGCATCCCTATGGCTAGATTCGATAATTCGACCACTGATATAAAGCATACAAGCGTTCAGATCAACGCGGAATTCAGTAGGAAATTGGCAAATGAGGCGCGCTACCGATGAGAAGCATACTTTCAGCAAATTTAAATCTCCATGATTAGTATTTGGTGAAAGGTCTAGACTTTCATTTTTCAAGAATGGTATCTTGGAACTTATAATCATCATGAGAACTCTGATCAAAAGATACACTTTGTCGGCCTCCAAGATAAACCTGTTGTCACTTCCAAAATGATCCAAGTATTTAAGGATAAGACCCTCAATGACAAGAACTAAGCTCGATTGCTCCTTTCCACCATCAACGAACACTATTCTCTCGAAAATTTCAACACTTTCTTCCAGAATGTCGTCCATAAAAAAAAGCTCGCTGGACACATCAATCTTAAGGAATTTATGAGCAATATCTAACATCTTCAACTTCAGAGCTCTGTTCTCAAAGTTTAATGTCAAGTGTTGTAAGCATTGTGCGTAGACCACAAACACAAAGCTTTCTAAATCTGCTTGCTTCAATAAAGAATGCAACGATGAAGGGTCATTAAGTGACACGCACGATATAGCTTCCGCATAAGTCATCCAGTACTCCCTGAGCTTTGCAAAATCATTAACACTGCCCGACTCCTCGCCATAAGTAGTACCTTTACCGGTGTTAGAATTTAGACTAGCCAAGCCTGCCTGCTCCCTCAAAATTAAAATCCATGATGGCACGAGCGTATCCCAAAATGGCTTCACAAAATCCAAGAGTGCTTCACTATCATTCTCGACAGCTCTAATAGTCAAATCTGCCCAGGCTTTCAATACCACCATTTCAATGTCATTCTTACATTTGACGCTAGAAATTCTAACCTGGCCAATTACCAAAACCTCGGGCTTTTCTATAACGGCAGCTAGTGAACTAACCAATAATTCCGTAAGGCGCGCATTGAGCTCTGAGGTATGGCGGGTTGTGCTCAAATAACAAGCACATACACTTAAAGCAGAAGCCACATTTGCTATGTTACCCCCTTCCTCAAAAGCAGGCATCAAAGCACCAACAATAGGAGCTTCCTCTTCCTTTAACTTTTTGGCCGCCAATTCATCATCAGGGGAGAACAAACCAATTATCAGTCCCAGAAGCTCGATTCCTGCCTTCTTGATGACAGCTAGCTTCATAGTGCAGGCGCTAAAGCAGATTTTAATCATTTTAGAGACGTTGTATTGCAAGTCGTGTCTTAGGGTGGCCTTTTCTGAACACATCAAAAAGAGCTCTCGTAGAAGATCTAAGATGAATAACCTTGTCGGCCATGCTAAACGATCAACTTTAGTAGCTGCGTGACTTTCGTCAGTAAAACCTCTTTCTTCGGCATTTACAGCCTCTGCATCTTGACTCGTTGTTCGATCTTTCGAACCCAAATCAGAGGAATTATCAAGACGCCTTTTATTTTCGATTTCCAACTTCCACAACTTTTGAGTTGAGAGGAAGTATAGATGATATAGTCTATCTGCCCAGGAGCTGTCGTTCAGTGACGTATGATCAAACCAATCTTTGATAAACGCTCGGGCTTGCTCCGAGGTGGGAGTCAAGTTGAAATAGGACCAAGCGAGAAGTTCAAAATCTTCATATGAATCGTTCAGCAAATCTAATCTAACCAGTTGATTGATAGCTGCAAATCCTGTGCTTGTAGCAAAATGGTTGTAAGGTCCTGAAGAAACAACACCACAGGGCGCTAACAAGGAGCCATATTTTAAGTCTGACAGATTCAAGCACAGTTCTTGACGTATTAGAAAAGTAGCAGCAGAGATGATAGCCTTAACACCAAACTCTTCGTATAATTTGAATGCTGCCAAATTCGTGATAGTACCCACGCCGTAAGCATTAGAGATAATATCAGGTATCCCGACTGATAGAAATAAGATATTGTTGAAGATAGTTAATGCATGTTCAGATAAAGTTTTTATCTCAGGACCCATTAACTGAGTGAGGTTTTGAAATATTTTAGTAATAATCCGGTGTGTATCCCACAGAGAATAATAGTTAAGAGACCATGAAGGAGAAGCATTTTTACCGTAGGAGCTTCCAATAAAGACGTCCTGAAGCAAAATTAATATTTTGGAAGCCGTTCTGTTATCAATAGTTCCAGCGCCTTCTATCAAAATAGATAAGGCTTCTAAAGACCAGGCATGAACTATGGGGTGGGGATCTTTGATCAAATCCTCCAGAATTCCCAGGGTTCTCAAAAAGCTGACATTTGACCGCTTATAACGAAAGATGGACGATAAACTCAAAACATTGAAGACTCGAGAAAATGGCTCGTTACAGTCCAAAATATCCTTTACCAAAACTTCAGTAATACCGTGAGCAAATTCTAGATCATCTGTATCTTCGGCGCAGTTCATTTTGGACACAGCAGATAAAGTCAAACCAACACATTCAGCCTTAATCCTGACTAAAAATTCATCACCATAAGATGGAATTCCTTTGACAATTTTCAAAATAAGGCTCGCCACTGATTCCCGTAGAGACAAAGAATCATTGTTAATCACGACGAGAGCACTATAAATGGCAACACAGCTATTGAAGGAGATAGCCATGGATCTTGAAGTAACGGTTTTCTTCGAAAATATGCATGAGTTCATACTTTCGAGAACTGAACATTGGATTTTGTCATTCAAGTACGGAAATATGAGCGAAAATACCTCCATCGATGAGTTGATTATTGATGTAGTTACCCGAGGAGAGTATTCTTCCCTTTCAGAGTACCCATTAATCCCATACAGCGTTATGAGACAGTCATACGAGAAAACTGATGAAATTGGCCTGTATATTTCAGCTTCCAAGTCACTAAAGATGAATGCGCGATATCCATCCCAGGGCTCCAAGGATTTTGCTTTAACACTACCACTATTTTTAACTTTCAATTCATCAATAGAAAACTTCTCTATTTTACTTGAAAGCCCATAAGCGAAACCCGAGTTATCGCAAAATAATTTCCTAATAGACTGTGATTCTGTCAATAACGAGCTTCCTTTTGAGGACTTATCTTGAGCTGCAGTGATACCATCCAAAAATGAATGCGATGGCTCTGTGTACAGATTAGGGTCCGCAAAATTTTTCACGATTAGGATGAGAATTGCACTGTTGAAATCGTGTTTCACAAAATCGTGTATTTTAAGGTAAACTTGTAAAAGCCGACTTTCATTTTGGAGCAAAATATTGTCAATAGTTTTAGTTTTGATCTGCACAGAGTTGTTAAAGGTCGAACACTTGGTTAAGAGGAAAGATACCTGCTTCGCTAAAGCAGCATCCAAGTTAATTTTATTGAGGTATGACAATAGACAGGCGAGAGCGTGATTCCTTAATTCAACGTTTTTGTAGAGTTCATCCTCGTCTCGGTAACTAAAGTTATGAGTTAAAATGCTTTTCCAAAACAAAAACAGTTGGGAGGATTGAATGCGCAGAAAATCATCGTTTTTGTAATTAATTAATCCACATAGTAAAATCCAAGCAATGAGTTGCTTATAGTAATTACCCAATGCACTGCTTGGCGGGTGGTCCTTCAATATTGTTGTAGCAAATATATTGATTCTCATTATAAGCTCACTAGGAACATTTTCGGGTTCAGAAATATCAGCTAAACTGGCCAGGATAAACGCAAGCCCGTGGCATTTGGAGAAAGAGAAAGATTTCGAGGCAAAGAGATTTTTCGATAGAGTATCCAAAGTGGAATTCAATATGTCCGGTAAGAAACTGGGAACATGTGTCAAAAAAGTTTTTAACGTCTTGGCGGCATGAATTCTGACTTGAAAGTTGTCGTTGATTGACAGGTCTAACAGCTTAGATCTTATCCAGAGTACTTTACGCAAATTAGAGGAGAATGTTGCAGACAGCATGTTCATAAGTGTCCGTCCAAACTGCAGGAAGACAATTGCTGGAAAGACTGCTATAGCGCCTTCTTTATCTAAGGTTAAATGTGCGGTATTCTCTTTCTCACAATCAAAAAGCGAAAAAAGCATCAATAATTGGGAAGACTCACTCATATGGCAAAGTATCAGGCCATGAAGGATTTCAAAGTACTTCATGCACCTTGAGATATAATCAAGTTTTCGGTCTCTGACTTTTGGGTTTTCAAAGATCGAAAATGTTAGCGTCGTTATAACAGTCAGGTACTTCTCGCTAGTTAGACAATCCTCATTATGAGATAAAGACAGGTTGAAAAAGTGGATTAACGTCTCATGCATCCCTACTTCGGTACAGCGGTTATCGTAAGTGATAAAAAGATCACTTAAGAATGTGATTATGTCCTCCAGCAAAACAAGTTTCTTTTCGAAGTACCAATCATGAAGGATTTCTGCAAGACAGGTACTTGTTTCTTGACGTAAGTTATCACGAAAGAATCCATATAACCCATAACCGTCTATAAGGAATTTGGTTCGCAAATATTCCAGGTGATTGCTGGAAACTTGTCCCTCTAAAAATCGATCACTTTTGTACAAATATCCATAAACACGGATAATGGCACATAAAGGCAAAGCCGGATATGCGTCTTCGTCTGTTCTTGCTGATTCTAATATCAGTTTGAAAGTTTTAATGTACTTTGACGTGATCGCAGAGTCCACATTAGGATCCCTCTCATAAATCCCTGCTACTAGTAGCATTAATTGACCAAGATATCCGCCATGCATGTATTTTGGCTTTTCAACCATCTTCTTAATACTTTTCAGAGTTTCGGTTAATAGGCATGGAAAGAAGGGTTTCAACTCTGTAACCTGACATATGACGCATTGTCGAAGAATAACGGTACTGACAAGCTTAGCGGGAGAGTAAATATATGCCTTCTTCTTGCTTTTCTTGAAAGGTTGACTACCAGGTCTTTCCTCGGATATAACCTTGCTCAGTTCGACTACTGAATCATAGACAGTATTGCCAGCAATACCCTTCAACAACTTTATGTTTACCATATATAGACACGAAAGTTGTTGGCATACAACTAGTGACAGTTCTGACCACTCGTCTCCTTTGGCATTCACGAGTCTCACAAATTCCTGTATTTGTTTGCATATGAATTCAGCTCTAACCGTATCTGAATGCACAAGACGTAAACAATCGGTAATCCATTTCACAAGCGCGTGGTATTTATCGTCGCAGTTTTGCAAGAGCTGCACAATATCTTCCTGTGGCAATTGAACCATCTCGTAAGTACTGGATGTGGTGTTTCTGTTGCTTACTCGTTCGCATTTAATTGACTTCGGTTAATTCGAACGCTAGTAATAAATGATTTAATCAATAGTAGTAAGTAAGGTCCAGAATATTAGCGATGTTCAGTTACAACCCGTCTACATCTGCAAAGAGAAGATTAGCAGTCTTAAATATAGCATATCTGTTTAAAGAATTATGAAGATCCCAGCAATGTATCCCAATCATCAAACATTCCACTGAGGTAGGAGTCTTCAAAGAATGCTGCTAAACTGGAACGATGCGAATCATCGCCAACTGGAACTTGTAACGTTTGATCTGTGAATGCACTCGGGATAAGAGATGAAGGCAGGGGCTGCTTGAGAAAGGTTGAAGGAGTAGTGGATGGCAAAAATGGCTCTTCAAATGGTGGAACCATTGAACTTTGAAGACTCTGTTCTTGAGCTTGTTCCATTTTTAACTTTGTTGAAATGCTTAGGTTTTGTAATCTTCCGGCCGATGATTCCATGGAACGATCATTGAATCTTTCAAATAATTTTGTCAAAACGTTGTAAGTTCTTTCGCTTGTCACGGAGCATGTCTTGAGTTCCAGCAATAAGTCAATGCCTTTTTTCAAATCTTTTTCAAGTGAGTGCATCAGGGTATCGCTCAAGGCGCTGCGACCAATATACCTGACTTGGTGGACAGTGAACATTATACAGGTCACACCCAGAAATATGACATGAACAGAAAACCAATAGCTACCGCAGAGTATTTTTTGGTAGCACATCTCGCTCGCTAGTGAAACAACTTCCCGAGCGGTTGCTATACACTTCATGGCCATCGTGAGCTCTTCGGGCCTCTGTATCATTAGTTCGGGAGGTGACACGACGCTGTTAAGAAAAGGTCGATATAGCATCAGGGTTGCATGCAAGTAATCAAAATTCAAGAAGTAGTTCGCCAATCTGTACGGTTTTATTTCTTCATCTTTCACAAAATTATAATGAGGTTTCAATTGTGGCGGGAGATACATTTGCCATTCATCCAATTCTGCTTGAAGCATTTGAACAGTGCGGAGATGGGGAAGTGGGCTAGGTGAGTCCTTCTTCTTGTGGGAACGGACCTCGTCGTATATCCGCTTTGTTATTCTAATGAGTTTGGTGTGCTCGTTGCTAAGAGCACAACTGCTGATTTGGACACCAGATAAACAGCTTTGAATTCCACTCTCAGTTATATCTTCATCGTTAAAATTCCCTGGAAGCTCTTGATCTATGTCGCTTTCTTCTAATGTAACAGGAAGTCCCATTATAATGTTGACGTAAACATCAATTTTGTAAATGGTCCAGAATAGTCTTTTTTTCACCTCTGCTTCGACGGGGGAGCAGCCAACAAGACTGGACTTCTTGTGAAGACCTATTCGCAAGGCGGCTCTTAAAGCTATTCCCACAAGCGAATAGCATGTGGTCAGCTTAGCAGAACACTGGAGGAATATTGTCATCATGAAAATTGTTTGGATTGCGGAGACATCAGCTACATTTGTAGTGTCTATCAGTTTGCTGGCGGCAGTGAAATACTTGTAGCCTTCTTGGTGGAAGAAGTTTTGTATCTCCTTATCTTTTCCAAAATCATCTTTAGTAAATAAAGCGCCTACCGCGAGTATGGAGTATATTAGTGGCAGTGCTTTATTCTGATCATTGGTATATTCTTCAGGATTAGTTTCATATAGTTTCTCCAAAGTGTTCAAAAGACTTGGACGATGATTAAAGCGGAATAGGACGCATGCGCATTTCCAGCTTTTAAATATAAGAGTGCGGGCCATATCAAGTGGTGGTAAAACTATTTTGATTTGTAGCGGCTGTAGGGCCAGTGGGTTAGGGGGGCTACTGGAACTATCAGAGATTTCCTCAAGCCCCCTGTTGATATCAGCATTCGGATTGTGTGGCACTGCAGGCATTGTAAGAAAGTCAGCCTCTACAGCCTCAACATTCAGCAGCCCTTGAAACTTGTTCTTTCCGATAAGCTCAACAATTTTGTCGCACTGGGCACCATCAATTGTTTTCGTATTTAGATTGGGAAACAGAGCTTGTATTATCCGCAGGTAATGCATTTCCAGCTGAGAATTGTTGGATCTGATGTTTAACGGCTGTGCTCTAGTTGAGGAGCCATGGCCCGAAGTAATCTGATCCAGATAATCAGGCTTCGAGGTATTCGACATTGTACGCATCTTTTTCGATGATCGCGAAACGGGATTATAGGTGCAATTGTGCGAATAGACTGTACAATGGAGACATGGCTGTCGTCCATCGCATCTTATCTTCTTGCTGCGGCAAACGTCGCATGCCCTTGAAACTCGAACCCGCTTGGGCTGTAGTTTCTCAGTATATTCATCAATTGAAAGAACCAAGACATTTGGTATCGCGCTGGAGGACATCTTATCTTCTACGGTTCAGTTTATCTTGTTGATTGATATAGTATTGTATACCCATGATCTAAATTGATAGCTAAGGTATTTTACTAGAGACCTGACAAACGCCGGCACAGTTATGAAAAAAAAGTCAAACGAAAACGCTGTCCACCATGTAAATACTCAATTACAATCTCTTATTCTTGAAATGAAAGTATTAGGACCAAGTTTGGCTTATTTCGAGCACTTCGGCAGACCTTACCACCTAGATATGAACATTGGGTCATCACACTTTTAACTATTACATAAACATTACTGATTAGCCTTCAAATGCGCCTAGATTGATTACCAGCGCGAATTCTCTCCACTCTTTTCCAGACAAGCTCATTCAAAGAATGGCCTTCAGCTCTTCCGACCCTTTTCTCATAAGAATAGTAACTCATGGTTCCCACAGTAAGAGCAAACAACGGGTCCAGAAACCTGAAGCAGTGTTAGTAAAAAAGACAGCGACTCGTTCTCCCAATGAGGTCACACAAGTACTCACCGTCCCAACAAAAAAGGATTTGGCTTTACCATCAGCAGAGCGTTCTCAATTTTACTACACAATCAAGAATGCTTCGATGTTATGGAATAGCTTTTTGATGTATATGATGATGATGATGATCTTTAAAAATTCAAATTCACCTGAAACAAAAGGTGCAAAACCAACTCACAGTAGCGTTGGAAAAGATTCTTCACCTGTGGTATAGTTTGCTCGAAATGTCGGTAGACACAATATTTTTAGATAAGTCAAAGACAAACGGTTCTTTCACGCACTACGATGTGCATTTGGTGCCTTGCAAAATCAAGGTTACAGAATCTACTAAAGAATTAGATAGTGGATTTGACCAGGATCTGGAAGAATCCAACTCCAACGAGGCCAAGGTTGTTCGGTACATTAGGGGTCGGAAGGTGGTAGGTTGTTTAGCACCATTCCAACAAGATTCTACCATTCTAGCCGTGAGTTCCCTGTTAAGCCACGATGGCCAAAAAGAGTTTGAGCAAATAGCATATGTCGACCACATTTACAATTATGAGCGCGAGGGGAACGAGCCCCGATTACGTGAAGAAATGGAGAAGTTTGCGGAATACATTAATTTGGCCGAATTGATACATGGATGAACCATGAGAGGTTTACACTTGAGCCGGGTGTTTATATAGGTGCTAACGACTCACAGTTGGCCAATGGTGCTAGGATTATGAGTGCTGGGAGCCTGAATATGGTCGGAAAAAGCAGGTGTGACACTTTTGTTCTGGTTTCGTCTTCGGTGAGTTACTATTCTGAGGTCCACAGGGTTGAATCTATATTAGTAGCGTAGCACTAACACTAACAAGTCCGCGACGACATTAACGAACCAACGAGAAGAGTGACCCAGTAAGGCTACAAACCGAGTGTCACATCTGTGGCCGTACTAGAAAGGCTTTCTACCATCGTGCTGGGCATGGGTTTAATCGATATTGATAGGAAAAGAATACATGATCAAACAGCACCGAAAAGTGAAAGGCATGTTTTGGTGGCCAGAAAGCCAAAGAGAATGAAACCAACTCAGGCAGTCTCTCACTTAGAGGCTTTTTTGAGTACTACATCTCACGAGATGATAATGCAGATCGTGCGACTGCTGGACAGAAGAGATCTGATATACCTGTCTTGCAGTAACAAGCGCGTAAGATCACGCATTTTACCCTACATATTTGACGAGGTCAAGTGCTCTTGGCGTCAGCTGATGCATGAATGGAAGACCAAAACACGCGGTGTCTGCGCTCCAATAGAACACCCAGAACTCGTGCAACACTTACGCATCTCATCGCCATGCTCTAAAAACGAATGGGCTTTTCCATTCCACGTCTTGTTTGACAAAGACTCTGCTATGGTAAACCTCATAAGCCTCACCCTTCCGACATCAGGGTCTGCGAACTTTTTCAAGTATTGTAACTCTACCACGCGCTTGCTACGGCTGCGCTTAGATGCGGAGCGTAGCGACTCTTCTTTCTCACTGGAACACGTTAGGGTGTTTCCCGCACTGCGAGACCTGACACTCTCTAACTTTCGCATTGATCCACAAGAGAACGAAGAAGAAGACCAATGTCCTGATCTAAAAACTTTCACTCTGATCAATTGCACATGGTGCTATCCTTTCAATTTGGAAAATTTAGGGAGGGATAAGATAACGTCGCTTCACCTGGTATATTCCAACAGTTTCATAATCAGTGAACGATTCAAGTATTTTCTTTCCCATCCACGTTTCAACAATTTGACAGAACTTTCTATTCTAAACAACGAGAAAAATTTAAGGCTGACAATGTCCCTAAAGATCATGACCTTGATAAGAGCGATGCCAACTCTCAAAGTTTTGAAACTTGCGGGGAACATCCACAATGAAACGCTGAGTCGTGCAGCCCATTCCAACAATCCTAATCGCACAGAAGTGATGGCCGTTCAGGACGTAAAAGTCCTGTATTCTAGGTTTTTGCTGGACATCAGCTAGAATATGCCGTTCACGAATCTCAAAAATTTTGCTATATTATTGTACAGTCACTAACTCCTAATCCATACATCACCTTCTCAACGTCACGGCGAACTTTGACCCAATCGCTCCTGCGCTGAACCATTTCATAAATTTCTTCTTGCGTGAAAACACCTTGGAACCTGCCAAGGTCGCAAATCATCTTACCAAGTTCTTTAGAATCTGAACCGGACACCAAATAAAGCTGCCCGACCGTTTTCAGCCCAGCAAATAGAGGGACAATATTTTTTTGTTTCAGTCTGTTAGCGATGAAATCGTAGTAGTAATTTAAATCACAGATTAAGAAGATGGCACCATCACCGGAAATCAAGTTTTTTTTGATATTTTTTACAATTTCATTGAAAAAGCGTTCGCCAATTTCTTGTTGGAATATGTCAATTGTTCCTTTATCAGTAGCTCCAGTTAGAAGAAAGCAGTGGTTTAACAGGAGCTCCACATTTTTATACGCCGCCTTAGAAGGTTTGATTTCTCTGCTCCCGAGCAAGCTGGGATCGGGATTATAATCAGTTGGAAGTTGAAGGCTTCCAAACACGAACAAGACCTCGTCCATCAGCTTATTGATCCCAATATTCAAACCATTTGCAACATAGTCATCAATCATTGTTTCAAAATTTTTTTTTACTTGAACAATGTCGTTGAGAAAATCTTGGTTCTTGTCAACAATGTCGATTTGAACCAGCTCGTTTTTGTAAAATATGGAAATCATCTGTAACACGATGTCCCCCGTGTTAATGATCTCTGTGAACTTTATGAGAGGTTCGACATGAGAATTCAGATTTTCAAGTTCGATGTGTAAGTTTTTCATCTGATTTGGATCGTATTGTTCAAGAACAGCAATAGCCTTATCAAACCCGGGCTTAAAGTGATCCCGAGATAGACCAGAGATTAAAAGTTTGAAAGTTTCTTGGCATCTAAGTTTGACCTCGTCTTTCAAATTTTGAATGTCCAAAAATGTCCGCATGTCCTCAATGTGCGTCTTACAAAGCTGTACAACTTTGTAGCACAGATCTAAACTTACTAGCATCTCAATGTTATGAAGATTGTTATTCATGACGTTAAGATTATACGACATCTGTAGCTGTTCTTCCTCTTGGCTAACACTATTGTTTGATATTTTGAAAATCTTAGTAAAGGATGAAAGAAAATTGTTTTTCTCATCTAGCAGCTGCTGGTCGGAGACCTTGCTTCTTAATGAGTTATAAATTTGTTCATTTTGCTGCTGTTCTTTCAAAGCCGTTTCATTCTGGAAGCTTACAAATTCCTCTTGAACTTTGGCTGCAAATAACTGGACGTTTACTTCAAGGTAACTAAGAATCTTTGGCTCCAAATAGAGATTGAAAAACTCTGTTAGAATATTTTTGAAACGTGGGCCTGCATTTTGGCTATCTATCAAGCCATCAATCAGGCTGTTCTTGATGTTAATGTATAATAAAGGCATAAATTTGATGCTGGCGGAGAGCAGTCCGTGCGAAGAGGTGAGCTGGGAGTCAAAAAAATCAGTTAAGTTGTTGGCAATAATGTTCTCGATATAATTCAAAGTCACAGGGAAACTTTCACCAAAAATTTTATCTGCCAAGACAATTTTGGAATTAAGAAACGCTTTTGTCGTATCCAGAGCCGCTTGAAGGCAGTCACTATCGACATCACTACTGTCTGCGTTGAGGATACTTTCCGGCAGCTGAACTTCAACAGAGAAGTCATTTTTCGATTTGAAAAAGTCTGCTGCAGTATTTATTTGACCACATTCTGATAATACTGCGACAAACTCGGTGACACAGTCGTAGTTTCGATTTTCATAACCCAAATCCATTTCTTTCACGACCGTATTAATGAAAAGTTCTCGGAAAATATCTAGATTTTCCCGTATTTTCTTGTAGCGCGAATAATCTGCTATCTCAATAGGAATATATGTTGCCAAATTCATTAGAATCCTAGCATGCGATAGAGCATCAGAGTATTCATTTGGGAAAAAGCCCGAGAGCTCTTTTTTGTATAGTTTCTGAACGAATGGCTGGAGTAGCCTGTATAGTTGAGCGTACACCGTCTTGGCATTTTCTACCGTGTAAGAAGTAAGTTCCTGGAGAACATTAGCTGCATTAATTTCTGTGAGGATAAGTTTTTCGGAGGTAGACTCCATATACTTTAAACCTAGCCTTCGCAGCTTATTGGCCCAAATTTGGTCGTCAACTGTTTTCTTAAGGTGGTTGTAGTAAACTTCCTTGTTTATTTGCCGAAAGTTCAAATAGTCAGTTGTGGACAAGTGGGAGGAGATACCTAACACTATGTCACTCGCCTGTAGCATATCATCAAAAGTTGTAGCCATTTTGGTGCAAGAAAACTGGCTGTATCTATCAAAGGTTTGGGTGCATTACAGGTTCACATTGCTGAACCTTGTAATATATTATATATCATCAATTCTAAATTTCACCGCCTAACACATACTAAAAAACAAACCCAAAGATGAGAAAGATATCAGAGGAGAACCTACCATCAGCTCTTGAAAATGTTACCACTCCTGAAGACGTTACGATAAAGGATGCCATTGAAAAGACGGCCGACTATGTCAGCCGCAACGGCCCTGAATTTGAACAAAAGCTGGATCTAGAGCAGTTTCCATTCATTGAGAAGACCGATCCTTTTCATACCTATTATCGTCAACTAGTCTACCAAAAAAGCTCAAATTCAGTCTCGAAAAGCTCTCCAGATTCTGAAGACAAAATAATACCACTTGTCGAGGCTCCCTATCAATTTGTTTTCTCTACCGCTGGGCGTAATGTATCGAAAAGGGACTTGGAAATTGTTAAAAGAACCGCTTTATACTGCGTAATGAATGAAGACGTAGATTATTTGAAAACCCTACGCATAAAGTGTGCCGACATTCCGTCTCTTGGGTTTCTGAAACTCGAACATCCACTAAATCCAATTTTTACCAGTTACGTAAACCAGTACAAACAAGTGGAGCTGAAGGATTACGGCGTACGTGCCTCAATGCACAAGGAGGGACGAATAGGCTTGTTAGTGCGCTGCTTCGAACGAGCTAAACATGCCGAATATACCGAGAAGGTTCAGGTGCAGGAGGTGGGGGCCAGGGAGCACTTCAAAATCAAGTTTTCTGCTTACGCTTGGGACCAATTCGACATAATAGGAAAGGTTGATTTTGAAGAAGTTCAAAGTTTTGCAGAACCATTGGATTTCGACATGTTAAGCCGAAAAACATTATACAAGAAAACGCTGCAAGATACTTTTGGAAGGTCATTGCTTATATCATCTCTAGAAAATCCAGATACCAGTGTAGAAAAGGAGGGTGTGAAACCAAAGAAAAGGAGCAAAATGAAAATCCGTGCCGCGGGTGAGACTAGATTGAAACACAAACCACGACTAACCTCCGAAGCCCTCGTTGAGTGCCCCATAACTCACAAAATGATTCCGGAATCTAATTTCGACAAGCATATTCAAGTGCTTATAAGTGATCCCAACTATTCTAAAGAGCGCCAGGAGTACGAAGCCAAAAATAACATCACTAATTTGACCTTAGAAAGCGTTCATCAAAATATAAAACGTCTTTCAAAGCTTGATGGCACGCGGCAGACTAAAAAACAAAGGATTTGAATGACGCCAAATCTTCGAGGAGGAGAATAGTAATATTGATAATTGGTGTCATTTCGACGTATGTAGGTGTGCCAACCTTATTATTACAGGAAACTATCGCTTTTGCGGAACACCAGTAATAGTAATATTGACATATCATGATGAGGGTGCTATTTTACAGCTCTCTCTCACGAACAACTTAAAAGATATCATTCATCTCGGGACTAGTCTCCTTCAGAAAGAATTCATGACGGCATAACTCGATATTGATCCAATTGGACGATAATTAAAATAAAGAGACCTGTAGATCGGGACCAAGAAGTTCAATACATGTATAAATAGACCAAGCTTGTAGTGAATAGTAATCAAACTAGCTTACCCACAATAAAGCACCACTAAGGCTGAGTATTTTGAAGAGAACTACTCAGCTGACTTTTAAATTGATATATATTGTGCCTTCTCTTTAGATGTTTTCGAGACTCGTCCTTGTTAGCTCAGTTGGTAGAGCGTTCGGCTTTTAAGCATTGCTCGCAAGGAACCGAAATGTCAGGGGTTCGAGCCCCCTATGAGGAGTCTCGATGTTTTTTTAAAACAATAAAACTTCAAACAGCCATAAGTTCTCTATGAGTATCTTCTTGCGATAGCTGTCTTTAATCGAAAGAACATGACATTCAATATATCTTTTGGTCTATGGGGCGACATTTTTGTATACTTCCCCGGTTACGGCGGCCCCGAGACTCTTGCACGTGACATAATGAAATTTTCAATTAGTGGTTCGAAATGTAAACAAACCGTGCTCTCTTGTCTTCGGACGTAACATCGCTCGACAAGAAGTTCGCTAACGGCCGTCAATCGGTTTTTTAAGCGAAGCTCTACTAACTTGGCTGTGATTTCAGAGGAGATTTTATTATGGACTCTACAATTGAAGTTCGTTTAGATAATATATTCTTCAAGTCGTTTACTGCCGACTCAAACCACGGATGTCCACTTTATATCTTTGATTCGACGTATCTTCCATCTACGGAAGAAGTTGAAAGTCGTGAAGTCTACGATTTGCTGATTGATGAACTGATGAATAAATTGGTCACTAAACTGCCAGACTGTGCCTTTTCGTTGGTGGTGTTTAGCTCAGGGTTCTCGCAAAATAATGTTAGCTGGATTTACGGCCTAAAAATGTTTTCAAAGATTCCGAAAGCTATGCGGGTAAGACTTCAGAGGCTCTACGTTGTTCATGAATCTTTGTTTGTGCGCTCTGTTTATCAAGTTTTGACCAACGCTCTAAACATCAACCCGTTCAAAAATAAAGATACAGCTACTGAGGGTGTACCCGTTCAGCACGTATCAAACCTCGCAGAACTTGCTTGCATTATCGATATTACGAAAATACGAATATCGCTCAACGTGTATCTGTTTGATTACCAAATAACGGGAACTACGTGCCTGCCAGACCCTCAGGTGGGATCTCGATCCCCACTAGCCAATCGACAGTACAGGCAATTGGCGTTTGACAAGATCTTTAGGAGATTGAAGACAGAAGCTCCGCGGCATGAGCTGGTATTCCAGAAGCCGGGTGCTTACCAGAAGGTAAACATCTTACTTGGGATCGTAGCGAGAAATAACTACGTGGATCTTTCACAATGGGACGTGTACTCACTCGGTACCTTATTTTTGCATTTTATAAAGGGGAAATCAAAGCCTATTTTCTCCATCAACCTCATACCCCTCCCGATTAGCGAATCTCTGGATTATACCTACAATACCTTCGTCAACATGATGCTGTACAATGGCTATTATGAGCTCGTTGTATACATATTTGAGCTGTTCTTGAGTCTCCTAGACAATTCCAAGATAACTTTGCATGATTACAGATCTCTAAGCAAATGTTTAACTCCCACGCTATGTCAAGAAAAAGTGTCTATAAAGACCTCAGATCGGTTGGCCGTTGGGCATAGATATATCACCAATGTTCTCAAGCACTTCAAACAGCTAAGGGCCAAGATCGATGGCAATCAGTATGACGCTGCTGGTGTTATGGGTAATTCTCAACCACTTCATATCAAAAATTCCGTACCCCTCATACCACCCCCCAGAAAGTCTGGCAGCACAGGTGAAACATCCAGTAACGACAGTTTCGTCCGACAGGTACCTTTGGAAGCAAAACCCCCGCCCTTACCAAAGAGAAAAACACCAGATCTATCAGGAGACACGCGGCATATAACTCCACCTACTACATCGAGAGCTTCATCCAGCTCATCTAGTATTTCTGAAAATATGCAAAATGTCAAAGACGGTACTAAACCCTCATTCCTTGGTACCTCAACGGGTCTCTTATCCGGGGAGTCTCTGACAAGCACGTCAGAGGTCACCTCTATGGCTGCTTCAGATACTCGTATTCCCAGTGACTCTTCCATATCTTTGAAAGAACCATTCGAGACCGTGGAGGCGCGTCTAATTGCCGAGGAAGCTGTGACTTTCAAGCCTAAGCCCGCCGAAAATGAGTTCAAGATCGATGAAAACATGGCAAATTTACTAATCGAAAACAACGCGAGTATAAGAAATTTGGACTCGGAGCTCAAGAAAAAGAAGCTGGAATCTAATGTAAAAACTAAAAGCTCGTCGAATACCAGCTACTCCGACATCAAAGCCGGAAACAAAGTTAGTAGACTGGCAGCTTTATATGAGGAGAGACTCGTTGGTATACGAGTTATGGAGGATATGCGTAGACAAGGAAGGTGAAGGTGCTCGAAATGTATCTTGCAAGGTTTGGCCGCGCTTTCGCAGTTTTTGTGTGTTTGTACGAAGATACGTAAAACGCCAAAATGAACGCCTCGAGAAAGTGAAGATCAATAATAAGAATAATAATAATAACACAGTGTGTTACGTGACAAAGAACTGCTGATTGACGGACTCACTTGAGCCCGATAAATCCAACTGAAGCCATTGCATCATCGAAACTAGAAGCTCTATTTTTGGTTCATAGTTAAGCTACGGTCTCGCGGATACGAATGGGTTGAATTGAAGCGGCAAGGATGACATATATTACACCACCTCTTTTTGCCAATCGGAAATCGGGATCTTTACTAATGGATGAAGTAACTCAGCCGCTCAATTACAGTGATAACAGGGATCGCAATACCGATGCCATGAATAGAAATTTCGATATTGGTCCTCCCAGAGAAGGTAACAATTACAAACATTCGGAGCTCAAAAAGACCCTCCTAGACCCTGGTGCCAAAGTGGGAGGACCTTCTTCTCAGTCTTTAGTCAACTCGGCTTCGGATTCGTCATTCAGAACTGCGCATTCTCAGAACAGTAATTTGAATGAGTCCAAGATGGATGCAGTGGATGCTAACCGGAGATTTAGCACTGAGTCTCATTATTCAGATGTTGATCAAACGCCCATTGTTGCTCCAAATGCTGCATTCGATATCTCTACGCCACGTCTCGCCGTTGAAGGTTTTTCCAGAGACGTTGAGCCGGGTTCACCGGACAGCTTTACTTTCGTGGACCCCAGTTTAAGCAACACACGCACTGAACACAAGTCCGATTTGGATACACTTTCTTTTAGCACAACCGCAGGCGGTTTGGACCGCGGGCTGAATACTGCATATAGAAGTGAAAATCCCGATATTAAAGGTGCCAGTCCGGCAAAAATTTCTCCTTCTAAAATTGCTCTCTCTGCACGCCAATCTCCGAGGAAGCTTGCGCGGAGTAGCATCTACGAAGCCCACTCAAAGGAACCAATTGATCTCCCGAACGGTGATGACTCTCCCTCCCCGTCTTTGCGCCCCCAGCAACCTAATTTGTTTGATAACGACTTTAACGGCGACGACACTACCATGTCACACGACGATACTTATATGCGTGAACTAACGCAAATAAATAAGAATGAAACGAAAGTGGAGAGGAAGCACACTTTTAAAAGAAGCTCCGAGCTCGATCTCGATGAGTCAAATTTAGCTTACTTGTTCATTATTGCGCTTCACTCTTTTAACTCACAAACATTGAAAAATGAAGACGACGTTAACATATGTCTCTCTTTTGAGAAAAATGACGTTGCATTCGTGCATACAGTTGATGAATCAGGATGGGGTGAAGTTACTCTCTTGAGGGGCCAGAAACGTGGGTGGGTCCCATTCAATTACTTTTCTGATATGGTTAAGGCGTGTGTGGATTCGAAAAGCCCGCGCACTGGAGCCATCGCTGAAGAATCTCAAACGAGAACCCCCTTAACAAAACTCTTATCGTCATCAGCGAGGTTTTTGCTGCATCCAAGAGACTTCGAGTTACCAAACCGTAATAGTCGAAGTTTTTCTTTTAAAGACATAAACGGTATTAGAGACGGAGTCAAGTTTCTCTTAGAAGCCACAGGATGTGTATCCCGATCAAACGAATTGGTTAAAAACAAGGCAAATTTGAAGAAGGCCAGAAAATTACTTTTGGCAGATTGGTATAACCTCATGATAAAAGCAGACTCCTATAAATACACAACAGACGAAAGCAAAGTGTCAACCTTGGTTGATCTCACATTTCAAGTTTTGCGTAGAGGGCTGTCCTTTTACGACACTTGGCATTTGGAAAATGAAGCTTTTGAAAATGAAAGAAAACAGGGGTTGGCTCAACCACTTTCAAAGAAACACCCCAATCTTAATGAAAATACTGTTTACGATATCGAAGACCAATCTCTCCGTCCTGTTACGTCGCACACACTGGGTTGTCAAAATTTGGCGAGCCCACCGTTTGCAGTTCAGCGACTAAATGAAGTTCATGACCTCATATTTTCTTACATTGGGGTAATATTAGGACGTTTAGATCTGCTGGAACACAATGCGGCCGGATGTGAAGTGCTTGAGTCAATTGTTCATCAGATTATAGTCTTACTTCGAGAATTACTCTACATCAGCAAATGTTGCTCATCTGTGATCCAGGACAATTTGAGTCATACACAGAAGTACGAGGTACCTTTGGAAAGAAGCCTGGATCCTCTATTGGCACTGGTATCTGAGCTCGTCTCTTGCATCAAACTTTTTGTCACCCAATCAATGAGTGAAGCCATCGCAGATACCGGTGTCCTGCCTGGTGGGGCTTTCATAAAAGATGAAGAGTATTTTTATACTGACGAAGGGAAGCATTTAATGACAATAATATCAAAAATGACGGGCCTTATCAGTGTGTCAGTCAGAGGCTGTCACCATTATTTGAAAGTGATCGGTAATTTCCAATTAGGAAAGGAAAGAGCCTATCCGGACTTTCAGTCTTTTAGAATTTCTCCCGAACAATTTATCAGGCGGTGTTCGATTGGTTTGGTTAAGAAGATACCCAACAAGCGGCAGGAAGGGAACGGTCCACATCACTCAGTGACTCAGGAGAGAGACAGGCATCCTTACGCCAAGAAATTGTATCGATACTCGATGGTGAGAGCTGGACGCGATGGCTATTCTCTCACTGCTTCGGGTACTCAACTTCTTCAAGATATTGTGCCCGATAGTGTCTCCTTTTTAAATGATACATCTTTTGAGAAGTTCAAGCTTGACGACGGTGAGGCTTACATGACATCGGGAAAGGAAGTGGTCTTGGATAAGGAAAGGGTACAGGAAGAGCTTGTTTATGACGTGGACAACAAACTTGTTGGGGCTTCTAACCGAGCTTTCGTTTACTTGATTACTAACGAGCTAGACCCTCCGAATGAATTTATACTATCAACCTACTTGTTGAACTTCAGATCGTTTTCGAATGCTCTGGAACTTATATCAGAGCTCATTACAAGATTTGATATTACTGATAAGTCACTGGCACTTGAAAAGGATGTAGGCAATGGTCAATACTCATCGAGATCATCACGTCTCAAGAATAGACGGCGCTTAGTTTGTAAGGTATTCCAAACGTGGCTGCAAAGCTATTGGGACTACCAGAGTGACTTCACCAATTTGGCGACTCTGGTCAATTTTTTTAACGAGGGCATTTCAATCCACCTTCCGATTGAAGCACGCACTTTAATTGAAGTTGCGTCGGAGTTGACTCTAAAGTTGACCTCATTAGAGTATACTGAAAGGGTAAATTCTGCGCAAACCTCACCTCGCGATATCAATATTCCGAGTAGATCTTCCATCATATCCTTAGAGTCTTTGGCTTCCAGTAAGAGGTCAACCATGATTTCTGTCAATGACGATATTATGGATGAGTATGAATTAACAAAACTTCCATCAGCTAGCACAAGCTCTATCTCCCTTCCACTTCCTCTGTTGAACATAGGGACTTCGTCACTACTATCCAGAAGACAATTAAATGATATGGAACGTATCATCAATGGCTATTATTCAAAGCTGTATCCTTCTCGAGTAGACAAAACCATGGGAAGCGAGTCCTCGCTGAACCGCATGCTCGCAAGATGGTCCGCACTTATAAAAAACTTGTCTACACAAGTTCCACCACCTAATCTCATACACAACGATTTGAACTTGGTTGACCTAAATCCTTTGGAAGTCGCTAAGCAACTTTCGTTGATTGAATCAGCCCTGTTTCTGGCCGTTAAACCTGGAGAGTTGCTCATACGACACAACTCGTCGAAAAGTAATGCATCAGAGTCTTCGTCAGCCATAGAGGCAATAATTGACTTTTCCAATCTACTATCAAACTATGTCATCGAGTCACTGGTAAGCCCAAAGCTTTCATACAAACTACGCTTAAGTCGCTTGAAAGCTTGGTTAAATATTGCGCTCTCTGCACTATACTTTAGGAATTATAATTCCTTAGCTACTATCATGACCAGCCTACAGAGTTCTGCTATAAGCAGGCTGTCATTTTTATGGGAGGAAATTAGTGACAAATACGCTGAACTTTTCCACTACCTGTCAAAAATTGTACACCCAAATAAAAATTACAAAATTTACAGAACCAAATTACACAAATTGGCAACAGGCTTTTCACCACCTGATAATATTTGTGTGAAATCTCAAGTTCCCTCTATTCCGTATTTCGCACTTTTCTTGCAAGATCTCACGTTGATACAAGAGGGCCTGCACGACTTTCGTGACCCCACCTCGTTCAGGCCCAACAAGATAGTGAACATTGACAAATATACCAGAATAACGAAAGTATTGTCGCTTGTTCAGTTCTTTCAGGTTCCTTTTGACGTGGATGAAAAACCAAACTTTTTGGGAAGCAAACGAGACTCATTTTTTAACTTGTCCAATAACGCGCGTATTGATACGACCAGAATTCAACCGGTAGCCCTGTTGCAAGAGTTTATTTTGTACGAGTTCTGGAGGAATCACTTACTTTACTTGAATGACAACGACCGTGGATACAATTTGAGTCTTGCGTTGGTGCCCCGCAGTCAATAGGCATAATAGTATGGCTCCAATATTGATTTTTAACATCGAGAAACTTACCTCATCGAATCAAGTGGTTCGTTAATTTCATTTAATAAATATTATTCTACATTATAGTATAGTGCACTGGCCAGGCATTAAACATTGCTAAAGGCTTTCAAGTGCGGCTTGAGTCACCAATAAAGTTGATAGCCGAGCCTGCCTTAAAGAAAGATATTTGGTCTTTAGACATGGTGTGCTTGGTCTTTATGGTGAATGACGATCCGTCTTTCTTCGTGACTTTGACGTCCAATTCGCCGCCATTGTTACCATCTTTAGCAATCATATCAGTAAGACCTGAAGTCTCCAAAACATCCCCGGAAGAAATACGATCATAATCACTTTCATTGGAGAATGTTAGCGGAAGCATACCTTGTTTCTTCAAATTTGTCTCATGGATTCTAGCGAAGGACTTGACCAAAATTATTTTACCTCCCAAGAACCTTGGAGATAAAGCGGCATGCTCTCTTGCCGAACCTTCGCCATAGTTATGTTCAGCCACCACAATCCAGGGCCTGCCCTCGTTTTTCCATTTTATCATGAGCTCTGGGATGCCAAAAGCTGTCCCGTCGAGATCATATGCCTTGTTGACTTCGCCGGTTTCCTTGTTTTGGGCGCCTATTAAGGTGTTGTAGGAAATATTCTCTAAGTGCCCTTTGTATTTCAACCAGACGCCAGCAGCAGATATATGATCAGTGGTGCACTTTCCTTCAACTTTCATGAGAACATGAGTTTTAACCTCCTTGCCGTCCCATGGCTTGAATGGTTCAAGCAGTTGTAAACGATCAGAAGTAGGGGACACCTTCACCTCAACAGACGAATCTGGCTTTGGTTCTTTTGGAGGGTAGAATTCTTTTCTACCCTGCAGAAACCCTTCATGAGGCAATTCGATGCCAGAGGGGGGCTCAAATTTGAACTCCGATCCATCTTCGCGTGTGATGGAATCGGTAATAGGATTGAATTGAGCATCACCAGAGTAGATCATGGTGGTGACCATTTCAGGGGAAGTCAAAAAGTTCATGGTGTTTCTATTGCCATCGTTTCTGGCTCTAAAGTTACGGTTGAAAGAGGTGAAGATGGCATTGGTTTCCTTAGAAGTTTTGGGGACATCCTGCCTGTCCCATTGCCCAATACATGGTCCACATGCATTTGCTAGAACAATAGCACCATTGTCCTTGAAAGTCTTGATCAATCCGTCTCTCTCTAATGTAGCTCTGATTTGCTCTGATCCCGGAGTCACAAAAAATGGAATGCGTGGTTTCAATCCAGCACTAGACGCTTGTCTAACAAGGTCGACTGCTCTTGTCATGTCTTGATAAGAAGAGTTGGTACAGGAACCAATCAAACCCGCAGAAATTTTCTGTGGCCAGTTTTCCTTCAATGAAGTAGATCCAAAATCAGAAATCGGGGTTGATAAGTCTGGTGTGAAGGGACCATTAACGTGTGGTTCCAACTCACTCAGATTGATTTCAAGAACTTTATCGTACTGTGCTCCCTCGTCAGCGCTCAAAAAATTGTAGTTTTTCGCGGCAGCTTCAGCAGCTTCAGCAACAACTCCTCTTCCAGTAGCCCTCAAGTAGCGGGCGTGCGCTTCTTGATAGGGGAAAGTAGAAGTTGTAGCACCAATTTCAGCACCCATGTTGCAGATAGTAGCCATGCCAGTACAGGACAGCGATGAAACACCTTCGCCAAAATACTCAACAATATAACCAGTACCACCGCGAACGGTTAGTATACCGGCAAGCTTTGTAATAACATCTTTTGGAGAGGCCCAGTTCTGCATCTTGCCGGTTAGCTTGACACCCAAGATCTTAGGAGCTTTCAATTCCCAAGGAGTGCCGGTCAATGCATCAACAGCATCAGCACCACCGACACCAATGGCGATAGAACCTAGACCACCGGCGTTAGGAGTGTGGGAGTCAGTACCTAGCATCATCAGACCTGGGGCAGAAAAGTTTTCCAGTACAATTTGGTGGATGATACCGGAGCCTGGGCCCCAGAATTGAATGCCGTACTTGTCCGCACAACTTTGCAAGAAGTCAAAGACTTCTTTGTTGGTGGCGATAGAAGATACCAAGTCCTGGCTCTCACCATCCTTACCAACAATCAAATGGTCACAGTGTATCGACGCGGGAACCGAAGTTTGAGCAAGTCCTGTGGTCATGAACTGTAACAGGGCCATTTGCGCAGATGCATCTTGCATTGCGACACGGTCGGGGTTCAGCTTCAAGTACTGCAGACCACGGATATCATGCAGATTGGAAGAGGGTAATGATTCTTCGGGATTGCACAGATGTGAATACAAGATCTTTTCGGCCAACGTCAAGGGAGTGTTGTTGGTGATGGCCTTGACCAGCTCCAACTTGCCGATGAGCTTGGCATATGGCGGAGCACGTGACTGCATTTCGGCGGGCACTTGTACCAAGTTCTTTGTTAAGTGAGTAGCCAGGTGTCTCCTGAACACTGGTCTACTTGACAACATGTTAGCTTTTTATGGCGTTCTCAGGCGATTTTGATAATGGATCGAAGGAGCGTTAATTGCCGTTGTAGTGTCGACCTGGGCTTCTGTAGATCCACTTAGGAATTGAATTTGGTTCTCTTTTGACGCCTGATCAAAACTCGTGAGGGCGAACAAAGTGGTCAAAAGTGTTGAAACTGCCGTCGAAATTTAGCCCATCCTGTTGAACAGAAAACATCACCAAGCTGGTTGACGAAGGGCCCCGGCTTTATCCTCGCTACTGGGTGTGACCCATAGAAAATTTTCTCTGCGATGGTAGAAGGTTGAACAGTTGCCTGCTAGGCGATTGACTTCCTGGGGCTTTTCGTTAAATTCCGGTGGTAAAAAAACAGCGCGACAGATGAAAATATTAAAAATATGCTTCCAACCAGATTTGAACTGATGATCTCCACATTACTAGTGTGGCGCCTTACCAACTTGGCCATAGAAGCTAACTTATCTGGGAAGGTCGATAAATGTGGGCATAGGGGAGAGGTGGAACATTGTCGTGGAACAACTGGAATAGGAATGTTGCCAGGACCTGTCAAAGACTATTCGGAGAGTCCGCGTAGCCGTGAGCCAAGCTGGGTTGGCTGCACCCGAGATGGCGATACCTCGAAAGCGTAAGACACAACAACCTTCCTCCGAGTTTAGTTAGCGCACAGGAAAACATATAGGAGAACTTGGATCGGCCCGAATAAATTCGGGTATAGAGGAAGCAAGTCAGTAGGGTATACCAATCAGGTACACTGGTTCCCGTGGTTTTCCAGTTGCCGTTGTGGTTATTAATCACGGCAAATGGGCGACGAGAATGACCACTTGATTACCGGGTGAATTAATACAGTTGCATATAGATCAGAGCGAGTCAGCGTCGGCAGTAGTTAACTAGCAGGTTTGGTCGCTATGATAGAAATTGGTGGGACTAATGTGAGATACTAGGGGACTGATGCTGATGTGCGCCTAATCTTATCGTCAAGAGATATATGACACAGTGGTACAGAATGATAGTACACAACAGAGGTCATACAAATTGGCTTGCCAGCTAAGACAAACCGCAGAGAACGTCTGTCGATGGCGATCGACGAGTTAGAGCCGCAATTCATGGATAACAGAATAATTTAGAACCGGAGATTAAGAAGTGTGTTGATCAAAGTCACGAGAATTGCATAAATACCAGGCGTTTGTTCAGGTAGCTGGGCCAGCTCTAGTGCCAAACCCAAGTACGGAGAGATGAACAGAATGCCCTAGAGCCAAGTCACTCATCTTACAATGACTATGTCCGAGTTACAAGACAAACTTAGTAAGCTCTCTACTGAAGAATCAGATTCGCCTCAATACTACTAGTGAGTCAGACTCGCCTCAAAGGATTGTGGAGTAGCTGGATAGCTGAGATGCCTGGCCAGGGCAATTCTGTGTAACTGCAGTTCCTCTGACTCCCGTTGCTTGGTTATTCTCCTTGTACACTTTTGTGCTGCTGACACTAACACGTGCTGTATCACCTGGTACGCCCCTGTCACATGGCCGACACGTAGATGTAATATATATGTATATATATATATGCCCTTAGTTCTCTCTACCTATGACTGAATGAACCTCCAAGGGGCTTTCAAGCTCCACTCATACACGAACTCCCAGTTGAGGCTAAGCCTCCGCATCCACACTCGGCGTCTCCTCACGACAAAGAGCTTGCTGATCCTCACCACGTCTTTGAAACCGGCTCTCGTTAGCTCTCCTTATACATGAACTCCCAGTGGAAGAACTCCCAGTTGAGGCAGCGCCTCCGGCCAAACTCGCCAGCTGACTACTGCTCTGATCCACATCGAACACCAGTATGTGCTCACTAGCCCAGCCTGTGCTTTCACATTAAACGTGAATTAGCCGCCGACACCCCATGGCCTCTAAGGCTCGTCCCGGACACGGACTCCAGTCACATGATTGAGTGTGGTTCAAACGGGCTAATGAATCCCAGTCAAGCAGCTGACCCACGTGGGAGCTCACTTTATCTTTTCTACACATCGTTACTCCTGACAACCATGCCTGAAAGGGCTCTTCCATATTGATTGCATCAAAAAGAAAAAAAAGCAAGCACATGTGGGCAGCTCATTAATTTCAGATATATTGGCCTCTGGAAATGGGGCACGTTCCTCCCATTTATGAAAATTTACTTTCGATTCGGCAAGGTTTCAGTCTCACACTTGGCACACCACCACGTTTTCTGTGTTACCACGCATTTAGCTCAGTTCACTAATAGTTTGGCGCCGGTACAGACACCTGTTTCGCCGTTTAAGCAAAGTCAAGAAGCTTCTGAGAAGTGCGGGGGTTTTTCTATAGCGGTTGCTGTCATAACAATCACCACGGGGCACAATGAAGTTTTCCCACTCTTTAAAGTATAATGCGGTCCCTGAATGGCAGGAGCATTATCTGAATTATTCGCAGCTCAAGCGGTTGATCTATTCGCTACAGGCGCAGGAGTTGCATGTGGTCGACAACAGTGGGCAGGTGAACCACGAACGTCTGAATGCATTGGAAGGGTCCACCAAGGCGCTGCGGAAGTTCAAGCAGAAATTCCGGTCGAAAAATGGTGCCAAAAACGCTGCGTCACGGTCTTCGGATGATGGGGAAGCTGACACTGAGGATGTCAATGTGGAGACGCTAGAACTCGACGACTTGAAGTACAAAAAAGGTAAGCAGACGGATTTCGAACGCAGGTCATCTCTTTCGAGCGACAGAACGCTTTTTAGCGCCCAGGACACGTTTCTCAGCAAGCTGTCAGATGAACGTGCCAAGATCGACGACTTCTACAAAAAGCTGGAGGCACAATTGTATAGCCGTTTCAACACGCTTGCCCTGGACTTGCACCAGATGAGCGCTGGAGCAAGACGTCGTTCGAGCGTTGTTGCCGAACCCCAGATGGGCACTGGAGCAAGACGCCGTTCGAGCGTAGTTGCCGAACCCCAGGCGGGCGGACACGACGCCAATGACTCCCTTGACGTGACCAGCTCTGCGGCCGCACGCAGGGCTTCCAGACGTGAGTCGGTTCTCTCCAGACGCAATACATTGAACTTGGAGGCCGAAGACGAGGAAGAGGAAGACGACGACGACTACGACGGCCATGCTTTCGAAAACACTGCGCTGTTGAACTACTCAGACTTCAACGTGAAAAGTCAGAAGAGATCGATATTGCGTAAAAACCTGATTGATCTGTATGTGGACCTTGTTCAATTGAAGTCGTTCATTGAGCTTAATAGGATCGGGTTTGTAAAGATCACCAAGAAATTCGACAAGACTTTGAATTGCAACGTAAAACAGGAATTGATTGAATCTGCACAGTTTTTCAAAGGTGTGTATGTGTTCCAGAGCGAAACGTTCGAGACACTAGACTCCAAAATCGCCAAAGTCATCGAATCGTATGCGTCGATGACCAGCGGCGACTTGGCCAGTTGCAAAGAAGAACTGAGATCATATTTGCGTGACTTCATCGTGTGGGAGAGAAATACAGTATGGAAGGACATGCTGGGCCTCGAGTCCCACAACAACACTTTCACCTCTGCGGGAAGACCAGACGCCAATGGCGATATCTCCAAGCTGGACAATATCACATCTCTGGAGTACCGAGTCTGGCACTTGCCCAGACCAGTTAAAATAGGCTCCTGGACTTGGAGCCGTGTCCAAATCCCGAAACTTTTCTTTACCTTGAAGGCCTACAAACTTTACTTTATCATCGCGTCCACGATTATTCTTCTGGCGGTTCCAACTTTCAACGACCCTGCTCAACACCGCTGCATGGCCCTTGTCACATGCGTCGCATTTCTATGGGCGTCTGAGGCGTTGCCATTGTTTGTCACAGCTTTGTTGGTGCCGATGCTTGTGGTAACTTTCAAAGTTTTGAAAACAGACGGTGAAATAATGGAAGCTGCTGACGCGTCATCATGGATCTTAGGGAAAATGTGGTCCTCTACAATTATGATTCTGTTGGCTGGCTTCACGTTAGCAGCTGCTTTGTCCAAGTATAATGTGGCTAAAGTTTTGGCATCTTATCTGCTCACCATTGCTGGAACGAAACCCAGAAACGTTTTACTCATGGTAATGAGTGTATGCTTCTTTCTGTCAATGTGGATATCTAACGTTGCCGCCCCGGTCTTGACTTACTCCCTAATCCAGCCAGTTTTGAAGACCCTGCACTATAAGTCACCCTTTGCCAGATCGTTGATTTTAGGGGTGGCATTGGCTGCTAATGTAAGTGGTATGGCCTCTCCGATTTCTTCTCCTCAAAACATCATTGCAATGAACTACTTAAAGCCCTACGGAGTAGGCTGGGGGCAATTTTTTGCTGTCGCTCTACCTTCCAGTATTTTGGCGATGTTATTAATTTGGGTTCTTCTAATTCTAACTTTTAAGATCAATGACGTTGAGTTGAAAAAATACACGCCCATTAAGGAAAACTTTACTCTTAAGCAGTATTATGTCATTGTTGTTTGTTTGGGCACAATTATCTTATGGTGCGTTGAGAGTAAAATCGAGGACACTTTTGGAGCTTCGGGCGAAATCGCTGTAATCCCGTTGGTGCTATTTTTTGGTACTGGTATGTTGAGTACGCAGGACATCAACAATTTTCCTTGGTCTATTGTTATTTTGGCTATGGGCGGTATCGCTTTGGGTGGCGCTGTTCAATCATCGGGTTTGTTGGCTACCATTGCAGGTGCTTTGCAACGTAGGGTGATGGACTATCCTATCTATGCAGTGCTACTTATTTTCGGTATTGTGATGTTAGTGGTTGGTACTTTTGTGTCGCACACTGTGTCTGCAATTATTATTGTTCCTTTAATGCAGGAAGTTGGGGACAAACTTTCTGGGTCTAAAGCTGCGCCTATTCTCGTATTTGGATGTTCGCTTCTGGCTTCCTGTGGTATGGGTTTGGCTTCCTCAGGGTTTCCAAATGTCACTGCTATCTCTATGACCGATGAAGTAGGGAATCGATACTTGACCGTGAATACGTTTATCACAAGAGGTGTTCCGGCATCTCTCCTTGCCTTCTTATGTGTGGTCACGCTTGGTTTTGGTATCATGAACTCAATTCTCTGATGAGTGTATCATTTACAGGCACATTACCAATTTAATGGATCCACGAGTGTCAATGACATTATTGAATGTACAAGCTTTGAAGTTTACGGATTTCCATTTATGTAGAATAGTATTTTAAAAGGAGCTTTGGTTGTTCAAGAAAGTCTTCAGTAGTTAGTGGTTTCCGTGCTGCTAGCAGCTTTTAGATGGTACCACAAGTGAAATACACAAGTGATGGTACCACAAGTAAACATACATCTTGGTTAAATACGAAGCGTTCCCTTCTTGCGAAAGTTGGCCAGACGTTTGTTAGCAATCTAGGGGTGCATCCAAAAGACCCAGGGTATGTTAGTGCGGCATTGTTATTAGACTCAAAGTAGTTTACCTGTCGGTGCATCATCTATTGAAACATTTACAATACTACTTATTGCGAAAAAAGTGTTTAAATTATACAGTTTTCGTTTAAACATTAAAGGTTTCAAGCTTCTTAGGGGCCAATTACTCGCAGAGTGATTTTAGTGCTTTGTATCTAATAGATTTGGATATTCATTGATCACATTTGGCCTCCATAAACGAGGTTATGGCAGAGGACAATCTGATAGGTACTGAGGACGGTATCTCCAATACTAAAGGCACAGAGCTCAAGGAACATGGGGAGGGAAAATATGGGCTTGAGAACGAATGTGAAGATAATTCTAATACTAAAAGTTATCCAACGGTTGCAAGTAATGGCCAATCAGGTGGTCTTTTGGCACTGACTGACCAACGAGACATATTGTCCAAGCTGTATGAAGAATCTCGACTTAATTCAAAGGAAGGAGACGCTGTATATGTGATACCCTCCACATGGTTTGATAACCTTTGGAATCCAGAAGTTCTAAACAGTTATGAGTTGGGCCCAATTGACACGGTCTCAATTTGCCATAATTTCGATGCGTTTGTACTGGCAGATTACCAGAGTAAACCATATGTATCCGTACCAGAGCCAGTTTTTAAAAAGCTTCTTGAGTGGTATGGACTTACACCAGGATCCAGAGCCATCAAGACCGTGCTGATAAGAGATGATGATGGTCAGCTAGTCACAGAATATGATCAATATTGTATTAGAGTTCACCTACTAAAGGCAACCAAAGAGGATCAAACATTAAGACATTCATCTAGCAAAAGAAAACCGCTTTATTTCTCGGCATCTCGACTGACCGACGTAAAGGCTATAGTCAAAAGATGCATACAAGATATCGGCGATATGGACTCTACAGTAGATCTCAGTCAACAGAAGTTCAGGATATGGAGGATTGAAACTGAGCAGGACGAAGCTGCTGCCTTCCTGCTATCTCAACGATATGCCATAACGCCATTTGATTTTGCACAATTTTTATCAAAGGACCGGCTACGACCTGATATATTTGATACTACCATTCGAACGTTCAAAAAACCCACTGTTGACTTAGTTGTTGAAACCAAGGAGTCACAGAGTGATGACCATTGGCCATCCAATTACTTTTACTACAACAAGCTCACGTTACCGCGAGGGACTGTTGGCCTTTCTAATTTAGGCAATACTTGCTACATGAATTCAGCTCTTCAATGCCTCGTGCATATTCCGGAACTAAGTGACTACTTTCTCTACGGCTCATTTGAAGGCGAAATTAATTCGAGCAATCCACTGGGCTATAAGGGGCAGGTAGCGAAGGCATTCGCCGCCCTCGTGCGGGCGCTTTTCAACGACAAGGTGCCAAATCTCGCTTTTTACTCGCCAAGAATTTTCAAGTCCACGTTGGGCCATCACAATTCTATGTTTGGGGGATATTTACAGCAAGACTCGCAGGAATTTTTAGCGTTCCTTCTAGATGGGCTACACGAAGATTTGAACAGGATTGTCGATAAGCCTATCGTTGAAAAGCCTGAGCTGACTGCTGGAGACAATATTCATGACCCTCAGGTTATTCAAAATCTGGCGAATGATACGTGGGAAAAACACATGCTTAGAAACGATTCCCTTATTAATGATCTCTTTGTCGGAATGTATAAATCAACGCTGACATGCCCTGTTTGTGATCATATATCAGTTACCTTTGATCCCTTTAGTGACTTGACTCTGCCTCTTCCGGTTGAAAGTTATTGGAGTTCCAATGTAAAGATTTTTCCTCAAAACTCTCCTCCATGTCTGCTCCAAGTTGAGCTATCTAAGGGCTCTACCTATGAGGATCTCAAACGATACGTTTCCAAAGCTGCCAATCTCAGATTTGAAGACTTAATTGGGGCAGAAATTTTCAACCACGCTTTCTATAACAATTACGAATCACCTACATCGGATGCAAAGTACTTACCGATTAACGATCTTGCTTCTGAGAACGATATAATTGTTTTTTATGAGCTTCCTAACCAAGAAGACTGTGTGATTATCCCTGTTTTGAACACTATTGTTGAGGAAGGCTTTCGGAGCCAGAAGCTATTCGGTTATCCCTTTTTCATCAGCTTGGACAAAAATGAGCGTCAGTGTTACGGTGCAATTCGAAAGCAGTTGGAAAGGCACTATGCCAACTTAAGTGGAAACTTTGCAAGCTTTCCCTCACCCTCGACCTCACCCACAATGGAAACTATGGATTTGCTGAGGAAAAAATATCCAAACGTTGATCTGTCAAACTTTTCCGAAGACTTGAAATACAGCACACCTGTTTCTCCAGAAAGACAGAAGTTTGCCGTACAAGTTTTGACAAGAGATAATGCCGAGGTGGGATCACAAGCTAATAGAGAAGAAGGAGGAATTTGGACCCCAGACCCAAGAGGTAATTTGGCTACAGCTGTTGATATGACGACACTTATCACAAATGTTGCCAGAGATATATATAATTACCAAGAACTGGTTGACAATCAAATGGATGAAATTGAAGAATATGCTATGTGGACAAACATTCCAGAATTAAATGCTCAACATGGAACCGATAATGCAGACCATCAATCGAGCATAACACCGGGCCATGCTAATGATAATGATACCAACATTCCCAGCGATGCAGCCCTTATAACCAACAATCAAAGTGCACTTCCTTCTACTCCCAGTCATTTCCCTCGACCAATATTAATCGGCCCTGGCCAGGCCATTGTATGCAGATGGAATAATGAAGCAATTTCAACTGTTTTCTCCAAGGACTCAGAGTTTTCATGGGATAATCCCGCAGAAATCAAAAACAGTGAGCTAGATGAGATGAGGATTCAAAGAAATGAAAGAGCTAAAAAGCAAATTACTATCGAAGACTGTCTTAACTTATTTTCTAAGTCCGAGATCCTAGGAGCCTCTGACTCTTGGTATTGTCCAAGCTGCAAGGAACACAGGCAGGCTGCGAAACAAATCCAGCTTTGGAACACTCCCGAGATCCTCACGATCCATTTGAAAAGGT
Source organism: Lachancea dasiensis (assembly GCA_900074725.1). Classification (NCBI taxonomy): domain Eukaryota; kingdom Fungi; phylum Ascomycota; class Saccharomycetes; order Saccharomycetales; family Saccharomycetaceae; genus Lachancea; species Lachancea dasiensis. The sequence goes on from LT598461.1 coordinate 313,300, forward strand.
TTGAAAATCGTGATTCTTTCAGTGATAAAATAACTGAGGTCGTAAGCTTCCCAATATCTGGCCTAGATATGTCAGGCCATTTGGTATGTGGGAGTGAAAAGCAGAGTAACGTCTATGACTTAATTGCCGTGGACAACCATTATGGCGGCCTCGGTGGAGGTCACTACACTGCATTTGCGAAGAACTTTGCTGACGGCAAATGGTATTATTTTGACGATTCCCGAGTCTTTGAAACTAAACCGGAGCGCTCAATATCCGAGGCTGCTTACTTACTCTTCTATCGTAGGCGTGAGGCAGGATCATCAGTTAATACTGCACGACTTCAGCTGCTGCTCGAATCATCTCGACAAGCTCATCAGTTGAAGATGGACCACTTCAACCAGCAGCAGGAACACTTTTATGGAGAAAGTAGATCTGATTCGGAAGATGACTTACAAGTTCTCGAATGGGATCAACCCGACGCTGGCGAAAATGATGTTATTGACAATGTTTCAAGCTTAGAAGTGGGGAATTCTCCATTAGGCTCCTCTCCTGAGGAGAATGATGGGAGGCGGAAGCTGCGGTTGCTACACAAAAACTATGCGACTGCTATGTCAAACTCCCATAATTTAAATTCCTCCACAACAAGCCCCGATTCATCTGATGTTGGCGACAACGTATCACAGCCTTGTAGTTCTGTTGGGTGCGCTCCTCCTTCACCCACTTTATGATCCTGCATATGTACGTTTATATAAGAAATAAACGGGCCGAAAGCGAAATTCCGTCAAGGAACCTCGGTTACCGCCTGGAAAGATGGGATACTCTCTGCAGCACCAGTTTTCTGAATACTCAGTGAGCTCGCCTTCACAGCGAAGCCGATGGCCTCCTCTAAAGTATGATCAGTGCATAGTTGAGAGACAACGCCACCTAAAAAGGTGTCCCCGGCACCGGTAGTGTCTATAACTTGTGGTACGTGGCAAGCTGCTGTGTATTTGACATCTGGTGAATCTTGAGAGGCAAATACAACGCCCTTTTCTCCCAATGTGATAATTACAGCCCCCAAAGACTGTTTCTTGTTCAGCATCGTGCCCAATCGACTCACCACTAGCTTGTAGCCTTCCAACACATCTTTCCGGACCATATTTTCGAACGCTGCTACATCGTGCACCGAAAAGATGGAGCGCAGGACCTGTAGTGCCTCAATTTCATTTATAACCAGGATATCAACGAGGCTCCAATCTTCTTTCGAGAGTTCTCGATATGGGGAGGGGTTGTATACAACTTTAAAGTGGGGCCTGTTTGCAACTATCCACCGCATAATGGAGACCGTTCCAGGTATCTCATTCTGGAAAACTACAAAATGATTCGTGGCCCGATCTAGCGGCCTTTCCCTCGATGGGAAAAGGCGGTTTAAATCCGACTCCAAAAAGTCTGTATGCCCGTTTGCGCCTTCAGACAACAGAATTCGATTCTGACCTGACTCCTGCTCGACCAAAATGGTTGCCACGCCCGTATTAACACCTTCCAGACTAATCACCCGGTCCACACCAATGTCGTTTTCTCTCAATAGGCTCTTCAATTCGTTTCCGAACGAGTCGTCCCCGACGTGGCCTATCATCGCCACATCTACATGTTCATTTTGCGCCAGCAATTTTCTGATGGCCACCGTTTGATTCAGGCCTTTTCCGCCTGCGTGAGTCTCGAACTTCCCTGCAGTAATGGTCTCGCCAGCGTCAGGAAGTCTTTGGGTGAAAGTAACCAAGTCATAGTTCAGCGATCCGCAAACCACAATTTCACTCATGATTTCTCATAGGTTAGTTCAATTGACCTTCGAACCAGCTTCTCTTATCTAAATTATTCCGCTGGTTGTGTCAGTTAACTTATGTGTAGAGCCAAATTTTCAAGATATTCTCCATCAATTATAGTTAATAGCTTTTGTTAGCTCATCACTCGACCACCGCGATACAAAATAGACTCACAGAGAGCACTATAATCATCTCATTGCTGCTTAAACAATGAAAGAAGCTATCGAAATTCAACCGATGACCTTTCATCCAGAAGTCTTGGCCAGGATAGCGCCCGATCTATCCATGCAAAGACATCTGTCGTTGGGACTAAGACCTAGTTTGAGAGCGCTGGAAGAGTTCAGAAATGTGGAGATCAGCGACGGACAACTGTCATGCGGATCTCAGAACTCAGTGAACCGCACTGGGAACAATATTCTGGGGTCTAACGTTTTGAAAAGTGGGAAAACGATGGTCATAACGTCAATAACTGGAGGAGTCGTGGAAGAAAACATGTCGGTGCACAACCCGGACGAGGAAGAGAGCCCAGAACTAGAACAAGCGGTAGGAGCAGGCGGCGTAGAAGACCACGGGTGTGTGTATCCAGTAGTGGAAGTGGAGCGGGGCCGGGTTGGAGCGCCTACCGACGAAGAAATGAATCTTTCCCAGCGTATCTATAACAGCGTGCTACACACCGGTTTGATCTCAAAAAAAGCACTCGAGGTCTCCGTTGGTGTCCGTTCTACAAACTCAGATGGACAATCCAGTGTGTTATACCCAGACGCAGACCCTTCCAACGCACTTGCCCAAAATTTCAAACCCAGGAGAAAATGGTCGTACGTTCTCTACGCCAAAATCCAGGTTTTCAGTCGGGATGGTCCCCTATTCGAGCTCTGCTGGAATTCTCTACTCTACGCATTAGCCAATACACAGCTACCTAGAGCTTTTGTTGATGAGCGCACTACCGATCTCAAAATACCGGTGAGTATGAGAGGACGCAGCGCAGCGATTAGAGAAACATTCGATATCCTTTGTGACCCTAACGAATTTCAGCCTTTGATGCTAAGCAAAGATAGATTAGCCTTTGCTTCAAATTTTGCCGTGGTTGACATAGATCCAGAAGCACAACTACCTAAAGATGATGATGACATGCAAGTCGACTCGCCCAAATCTGTCCTTTTGGCTGATATTCAGGGTGAAGCCGAAGAAGCCTCTGTGTTTTCCACGCTATCTGCCGTGACTGACGCAAAAGGAAATTTGAAGCACTTCAAGGCCGTCGGCGGCGGATCCAAGATTACTATGGAAATGATCAAGAGATCCATAGCATTGGCCAAGCTTCGGGCGTCTGACTTAAACAAAAAGCTGTGAAGGGCTAGGAGGAGGGCGATTGCATTATTTAAATTTATGGAAATAATAGTACACCAGATTTATAAACAAAAGATAGATCGAAAATCGGGCGCTGGGCCATAAAAGATTTTATCGTTGTTGAAACTACCCGCGCGTACGTACTCACTTTCGGGCAGGAGATGGAGAGGGGGTTGAAGTGCGTTTTACGTCAACGTTGACATACTCGTTTACCTTTGCAGCAACACCACCGCGAACACGCTTCACAATTCTTGACTTCTTGGTTCCTCTACGTCTGTAGACTTCAATATAGAAGGCCACAAATAAGAACAAATAGGACGAAATAATGGCACAACCAGAAAATGTAGCGGTTGTAGATCCAACGCAGTCACCACAGTGAGGTAGTTCTGGAAGGTAAAGGTGGGCTACCTTTTGATAAACGGCAAAATAAATGAAGCCAATATCCAAGACAAATTGAATGATTTGAAACCTAGTCACCCACTCCTTCCACCAAACTCTGATTCCTCTCGCAGCTAGGAAATAGTACCAGTACATAACAACATGAACTGCAAGGTTTAGCGTAATAACCACCCAAGAAATGGCAGTGGTGCCTACCAGCTGGGTATAGCATAACAATGCAGTCGCACCATGATGGTAGGTATGCAAAAACCTCAGGTTTTTATGCTTCAAAACCAAGAAAACCGTGTCGATAAACTCGATATACTTGGTGATGTAGTTCATGTAATATAAGGTTACCATTGGCTGAGTCCAAGCACCTATGTTGCAGATAGCGAAGTAAAGACCATTCTTTGCAATCATGGGGATAAGTTGTTCGACCATCAACAGCAAAATAGTCAAGGACAGCGTTGTCAGAAACAAGTTGTGAAGCTGGAACCATAAGTTAAGTTGGAAGGGTTCTGAGTTTTTCAGAACCTGACGACCGCCAAAAATTACCACATAGTAGGTAACAATAGCAGCCACCACTTGTGGGAGTTCGCTGAGAGGGAGGGCACCAGGAACAAACTCAAACTTGCTTGGGACGAAATGGCCACAGGTTAGCTGGGTAGCGATGCGGTCAAAATTATTCCACAACGAAACGTTGAAAAACGGGCGTTCCAAAGAAGGCTGGTAGTTGTTCAGACAAGGATATTTCTCTACCAAAATACCCAATTGCTCTTGAATGGCAGAAAGCATCTGGATATGGTTTGTTAGCAATGAAATAGGGTTGAAGTTTGACTTATGGTAGGTTGATGAATTTATAGAGAAACATCTCAAATGTTATTAATTATGAACAGCATTTATCGCGAAACTCATAATAGGAATGAACTCACGTTCCACGACTAATTTAGGATCGCAGGTTAAGGCTCTGGCCCGAAAGGGTTCATAGGAGCGCTTTGTGCGGTTCAAGAGCTTCCTTGGTTTAAGTTAAAGTTATGTTTTGTGCGCGTTCGCCAACCACTCTATGTTTCTGTCTCTATTCATGTTGTCATTAGCAATTTGACAAAAAACTGGGGCAGAGTGTCTTTCAAATCGGTCCCTAAACTTACTTCTGTGATGCGAAGTATTGGGTGAAGTGATTGCTTTACATATATTTGGTAGATGGAGGTCTGCTCTTCAGATATCACGGCCAAGCGACATAATGGTACAAAGTGACTACAAAATGGAGAATTCTTGGCGCCAAGGCCAAGGCTACATCACCTCTTCAGACGTGGATAGACAGTAGTTGATGCGTCTGCATTCTGATTAATAGCCACAACAGCACTCGCATTTCCAAGGCAAAAAGTTACGTACACCTATCTGACTAAAAGTCGACAATCCTCTGAAATTAAAATCTCATATAGATCACCGGGTTTACCAATTATAACGTTTATTCACTTTGTAGACGAAGAATTATTCTCATGACCGTCTGTGGGCACCAAAGATTCTAAAGCCTCAGGTGCAGACGCAACTGCCGCTAGTGCCGCAAGTGGATCATTGGCGAAGTTGAATTCAGCAGGTCTGCTCAACAACGTATGAGAGGGTGCAGCTGTTCCCGAAAAGCCCGCGTTCCGAGAATGCATGGTCACTGGAGGTAAAATTGGCGGTTTGGCAGAGTGCAGATCCAAAGAGGGCTCGGGAAATCGGCTGATAGCAACCTTAGGGGGGCCAGGAGGTGTCTGAGAATCTGGAGATGGCGCAACGTTAAGAATAGCCGACAGAAATCCAGAACCACGAGAATTGGAAACCGGTAACGAGGCCCGGGACGAAAATTCGGATGACGGTGTGGTGTAGTTAAGCGGCTGTAGCTCCTGAACGATTACATTTGTACTTGGCGGGTCATTGGTGCTAATAGGCGGTAACTCGACACCTTTCACTTTGGAGGCAGGTTGCTGTATCGACTCTGAAGAAGCATCATTTAGAATATTTTTCATAGAAGGTCTTGAGCCTCCTGCAGTAGTCCGATGATTATGAAATATATTTCGCGGACTTGGAGAAGTACCCGCATCGGGGTCTCCATGACCTGATGGAACGTTCTTAGAAACGGGGGCTGTTCGCGGATCAGAGGCAGTACTACTTGGGTTCAGTTGGATGGAAGGTAGACGAGGTGGTGGTAAACCTTTGGGTGTGGCCTGTTGGGAGAAAGTATCCATTGTTGTGAGCGTGGGAATTTGCATTGGCGTGGACGAAGGGCGATTAGATGAGTTGAAAATGCTAACAGAAGGAGCTTGCTGTGATGGTATCCCTTCATGATGGGGATCAGCCGAGATTAAATTACCTGTACTCTCATTTTTTTTCTCAATCTGTAGTGCTGCATTTGGGCCCTCAACTAAAGATTGCCATCCCATTTGTTCGGCATTTCTTTGAAAGTAGTTCCGAACCATGGTAGTGGATTTCGTTCCCAACTTTTCAGAAATCAAAACCCACTGAGTACCAAATTCCTTAAGTAGCTCGGGAAAAAGATTAGTTTCTTTCACGCTCCAGTAGCTGGATTTATGAACCCCTTCATTTTGCTTTGCCTTCTTCTTTGATTGTTGAAACTTCTCATTTTCTTCAAGCTGAGGAGACTCTGCAGATTCCTCTCCTTCTACATTCTCTCGAAGTTCTATTCCTCCGGCCGGGGCTATAGGTTGAAAGTCCGGTAACTCGCTAGTTACCTCTTCAAGCTCTTGGATTTTACGCTTATTAGCATTCTCGCTGGCCACCGGAGTGGTAGGTTCCTCTTCTAAAAATTCCTTGATTGCGACAGGGTCCCTCTCCCGATTAGCAACAACAGGCACTTTCTCTGGCACAACTTCTACTGGTCGAGACAAATCGAGTCCGTCACGATGTTGAGAGGCAGATGATTCAGATACTTGACCTTCGCCCTCCTCCGGTTCGGGCTTTGTAGGAAAATTGTTGGTCTTCCGCTCCTCCTGCTTCAAAATCTTATTTTGTTCGACGTTCTCGTCTTCTGTCTCATTGAGGGCTTTCTTGATATCCCCCTCACCGGAAACTGAGTCATTTATTTGAGTGCGGATATCATTTTCCTTTTCACCAAATTCAGAAGTTACCTTCGGATAATCCGCCTCTCTTTCCTTTTCTTTGCGCCTCCGCCCAACACTAATTTTGCGCTTTTTGTTTTTATCAATGAGCAGCTGTTTGTAATTTGTGTCCTTTTTTGTTCGATAATAGTGAAGGACGCACTCTTCCGGCCTTCGTAAACCACCCAGATATTGCGAAATTTTTCCAAATTTCTTCGGGTATGTTAAATAGGCCTCCACAAAAGCTTCATGTTCTTCAAAGGTAAACGTGTCAACGCCATCGGTTTTAATTCGTTCTGCCCACGAGTCTTTATCGGTAACCAAGTTATTAACATCCTTGAATTTTTTCCCAAACCTTTGGATAGGGTCAATGATCATAGCTGGAATATGGGCAGCTAGTTGATGATGTTTGTAATCGGGATCAATCTGCAACAGCACGCTTTCTATTTCATTATCGTCAACAAAATCAGCCCTATTTCTGCGCCTGCTACCAGAGCGGCTTTGTTGATTTTGAATTTCTATCTCCTTTTGCGACTGTACTCTTTCTTTCGTATTGAAATTATCATTAATTTCTTCTTGTTTCACCTCTTTACTTATCTCCTCCAGATTTTTGCAAGTATTCTTCCACTTATGATCAAGAGTCAAAAACTTCTTTTTGAGTTGAACTTTGCGCAATACTTCTTGACCCCTTATTTTCCTTAGCGAGCTTAGAAGGACTGGTTTAATGGCTTGTTCGTGAATTAAAATGTTTTGTGACATGAATGGATAATCATGTAAAGCAGTAATTGGTCTTTTCAGAAGGTACTTTTGGTCCTTTATAATTTCATTTCTGTGTTGATTCTTCAGCTCCCATAGTCTCATTTCCGCTTCAAGCATGGGAAATAAGCAACTTGACATTTCTTTCAGAGGTTTGCTGTAGCCTTGCATTGTAACCTCTTTTGCCTGCGACTGTAGATGAGTCTTATGCTCTACTACTGATGACGATGATAATGACCGGTCTTCCTTAAGGTCAGGTTTAGGTTGGAGGATAGTATCAGAAGTAGAGTCAACCAGGTTAGCGAAATTTTTCGCCAATGGCTCGGTCTGATCCATATCATGATCTACTTCAGCTTGATTACCCTTCCTGGTGTGTACATCGCTGTTATTTATCTCATCGTCGAGGTCATTGGTGAAGTCAGTCTGGCCGCTGACCGAGCCTGAAGCAGCTGAATGTTCAGTTGTTTCTCCTGGTGCTGAGTCCTCTTCCTTCTTGTGAGATTTTAGCTGATCATTGGCATGTTTCTGTCTCCCCAGGTCAATTCTTTCATGTTCGATGGCGACTTTTGCTTCAATCTTGCGTGTCGTTTGAGGTACAGAGTTGATTAAGCTTGAGCCTAAAGAATGTTGATTTTCTGCAACCTTAAGGTCATTATTGGTTGGATAAAAATTATTAGCATCGCGGTAAGAACGATCATTAGTGTTATAAGAGTAGCGCTTGGGAAACGGCGCAGAATTACCATTGAACCGAGTATGTGAAGAGGCTGGCAATTTGCTTGAGTTAGCAGTCGAAATCGGAGTATATCCATCGTAATCCACCGCATGCTGCCCGGAGTAAGTTTCGCGCCATTTCGTCCTTGCCGGGTAACCGTTGTAGGAGCCCGAATCGTACTCATCAGCAACAGACGAAGGACGACGACGAGAGTACGGATAGCTGTAGTAGTTGTGGTGACCAGGCTTGGATGCAATGGAGGGTTGCTGGGCATTGTACCGACTGGAGGGCGTTGGAGGTTGCGAAGTGTTGGAAAACCGTCGGGAGTCGGTCACATTCAATCCGCGACCCGTGCTGCTTTGGAATGGTACCTTATTATCGGGGTTATATCGACTTCCGGAGCGAGGTTTAGTAAGCGATCCGCTTGAAGACGAATGAGGTCGTCCCGGCACATTGGGGTTGTATCTAGACTGCCTTGGCTTCGAGCCCGGCACATATGATGACTGTGCGCTCCCTGTCATTGGAGGATGCGCTGTGGAATGCCCTTGGGCGTTTGTGCTATGTGCAGGTCGGTGGTAAGGCCCCGGTCTTGGATTCGGATTATTCTGGTAGTGGTAGGGTGGTTTGTCCCCCAAACGGTGTGTGGGCGTCATATCCGGATGCTGCGGTTGAGTTCAATACCTAGCAGCTCTGCCTTACACACTGCTCGCTCGTCAGTCTTCTGTTTGTGCCTAATTCAAGGTACTCGAGCGAAGTGTGCAAAATGTGCTCAAAACGGCCCCAAAAATTCCTGGGCGACGCAACTCTTTTGCGGAAATTGGTGTTTTTTAGGTACACACCGTTTCGTTAAGCACTGATGGGTTCCCACCGTATTATTTCCCAAGTTTGTTGATGTCTGCGCTACACCATTGGACAGATGATAGATTAGTTTGGACATTTCATTAATTAATTAGTCCCTTTGTACGGAGGATGGCATCTTTAATCTATGACAGATTTCCTCAGGAGTAACGAGCAAGAGCTCTTTGAGTAGCCGCCTAGCCAGGAAGCCAAGTATATGAATAATGGGACTCGAGGGGCTAGAGGGATTAGGCTGATTAGGTAGGGGCCACTCGAAATCGTGCGGAGTCTCACATATACCACTGGGTTGCAGTCTGCTTGAGCCAATAGCGAGATCCTCCTGCGGACCCCCTAGAAGCTGTCTTCAAGTCGCTCGGGAGATATGATCGGCAAGCGCGGGCGGTGGTCCAAGCGGTTGATCTGAGCACTTCTTACAGTTGCGCTAGATCTGTTTTCAACACAAGTCTGTGAAAACAACTCGTTCAGGCGTGCTAATCAAAGGCAACGAGATCGATACACTCCGTTCACGGACTACTAGAAGCGCTGTGAACCACGCTCGGGCGTAGTGAGGCTCAGCGACCAACCCTCTGATACCTTCAGGTCAATGACTCAAGCACCTGTGCTCCCTGGAGGTTTCGTCCAAAATGCTCAGTCGAATCCGTCCAACGACTAGCGACAGAGGGTGCACCAGCATATCTAGTCTACCAGTGCGTAGCACTACGGTCGCCTTACTGTTGGGATAGTCCTTGGGGCCGTTTTATGTCAAGCCAGTTGCCTGTCTCGTACAAATGGTTCTTGTTTTTTGGCCCACTACGTATCTAACTCGGGCCAACATGTGTCCACCCGGTCCTGTGGGTTCACTGGCTGGACGGGGAAAGACCTTTCCAGCGTGTCATTTGGACGTGTTGCTCCTTTCGGAATATCAAGTGGAACTAATGAATTTGGCGATGGCTGGTTCGATATTAATTTTTCACGGCAAGACCCGTAATTAATAGTGGAAAACGCGTGAAGGTCCCTGACACGCGTGAAACAGAAAAAAAGAGCCCATATCGTGAACGGATTCGCCAAAAGCGGTGCTACTGATCTATACTCGATGAGAGTTGTCTCTGCCATTCGAAAGATATATAAGAGAGGGATTGGCCCTCGCTAATGAACAATGATGCAAGACAACTCGATTCAGAAAAACCAACGGACCATCAAAGCACCCGCATCGCACCGCCATCGATGACAATTTCACTCGAAAATGGGCTTTTTGGAAGCAGGAAAAGACTTTCGTTTGAGATCTGCGAAGACCCGCAGACAGTGAAACGGTTTCAGGGCCTGGTGACGCCGCCGGCCTCACCCGAAAAATGCATGAAGGTAAAGAACGTTGAATTGAGTATTTCCCCAAAGAGACTGAATTTTGGGGCCAATTCGGTGTATTCGAGAACGAAGGCCGTTCTGCAGCGGTGCTCGAAAGTGGATCTAGACACACAAGCGTGCCTGCCGACCCGCGATGCACAGTTTGGAAAGATCTTGGAGTTTTTGAACCGCACACTAAGCTCGGGCCATGGAGATTCTCTGTACGTAACTGGCCCGCCGGGGACGGGCAAAACGGCACAGTTGGACCTCATTATGCGCGAGAAATTCCAAACGTTGATCTTGGAGCAACCGCATCTAAAACAAGACACCACCTTACTCAACACTGCCTTCTTTCAAACTGCTAAAACTACATACCAGCCTGTGGCAATGGTTTCCATTAACTGTATCGCTATCAGCAATGCTGAATCCATCTTTGCAAAAATACATCACTCTTTCGCGAAGCAGCCAAGTCGCGTTGCTCGGACTGCCGAAGATTTACAAACATTCATAAAGTGTCATCCCGACACTACTTTTATTGTCATTCTAGATGAAATGGACAAATTAGTCACCTCCAGTCTGCAAGATACCAATGCAACACGACACATTTTCGATCTTTTTTTGATGGCCAAAATGCCTCAACTTCGGTTTGTTTTGATAGGAATCGCTAATAGTTTGGACATGAAAGACAGGTTTTTGACACGACTAAACTTGAGACAGGAACTGTTGCCGGACACCGTTTCTTTCGCGCCATATACTGCCGAGCAAATGTTCGAAATTGTCATGGGGAGACTTCAAACCTTGCATATGGATCCTGTCATTCAACCTATCGCAATCAGGTTTGCCGCCAAAAAGTGTTCTGGAAACACTGGCGATCTTAGGAAATTGTTTGACATTTTGAGATCTAGCGTGGAGGTAGTGGAACTGGAGAATATCAAGAACAGAAGGCTTGCGAGTGGCCCAATTTGTAAAGTCACTTTGGCTCATGTAGCAAAGGTATTCTCAACACTGCATAATAACTTTTCGACAAAGTCTCGAATCTCAAAATTGAACATGCAACAGCGATTGGTATTATGTTCTCTAGTACACAGAGAGAAATCCGACATCTTTCAAACCCAGGCTTCCTTAGATGAATCATATGAATATTACTCAAGATTATTACACCAGAGAGACACTATCTCACCGCTGGAACGGAACGAATTCTTTGAGGTGTGTAACGCCTTGGAAACTTGTGGCGTTGTAAACATAGTTCAGGGCAAGTCCTCTGGAAGAACCAAACACATTGTGAAATTCATCAAAGCCAATGTGGACAAGAAGGAGTTTAGTGATGAAATCAGCAAACTCGCCTCACTGAAGACATATCTATAAAATCCACCAACTAGCATCAATTTTTAATTATAATAACCCTTAATGCATATTTTAACCTTGTTGATACACTTTATACTTCATATACACCACCTCTATTACTGATCAGTTGTCACTTACTCCCAAGTAAACACTGCACCCTCCTCATTTGTCGCCACTAACGCGCCATCGGCACGGCTTTCACTACTTTCCTGAGACCCAAAAACACGAACACCTATATGTGCAATGGGTGAGGAAGCCCCAGTCTTTAGCGATTTGATACGGGATATCTGCCACGCCTCGTCCTTCCTTCCCTCTGTTAAAGCCACCACTTCAATGTGGCCATTTTTTAGGCCCAACGCAACTATCTCCTTCTCGTGCTCGAACCACTTAATTTCAGTACCTCTTTCATCGAAAGAGACAAAACCCATTGCCGTGACGATGTTAGGCTCCTCGTATGTAGCGTAAGTTGATCCATTCAGATCGCAAATTGAAACAACACCTTTCGTGTCAACGTAACATATGGCACCTGTGTGTCTGTTGAGAGCTGTATGACACGCGGCGCGGGATATACATCTTAGCGCAAACATATTCAAAATGTCCCAAGAAAACAAGTTTCCAGCTGCATCTAATGAGAGCATAAGATTATACTGATCAGATGCATGTATTTCCTTAATTGGACACAAATGTCCGATAAATGAATAGCTGGCTTCTATAGCCGTCGTGGTGCCATCTGCTCTGTAACACCAAAGTTTAATAAGGCCGCATTCATCGCCAGACCAAATTTGGTAGGATTTGTAACTTTGGATGCAAGTTATTTGGGAATTGTGTGCGTTTAATAGAACATTTTCGCCCAATTGAAGTGAACGAGAGCGTTTGACGATAATGGTCACCACATCCTCCACACATTTGTTGAAACTATGCCTCGAAAATACTCGATTACAGGCAGCATGGCCCTCATAGCTGGGTTCTTTCTTTTCCAGTAGCACAGGAGCGTCCCCGATTTTCAATTGGTCTGTCGAGGCTCTAAGCTGCACATTAACTCTTTTTGGATGTGGTTGATCAAATATCCTCAAGGGGCATTGTCCAAAATTGTGTATTATTCCTGTGACAGCCATTCGTTCATTCACGTCATCAATTTTATCAAGATTCACCGCACCTGGATAACTCAACCCATTGAAGACATTGACAGCATTCACAGCCTCGTCCCCTGTCTGTTTGTAACCAAATACAAGATCAATCCATTCGTTCAAATGTTCAGAAACATACGCGGATTCCAGTGCTTCTCTGTTTTTCTCGATGAACAACTTCGGATCATTTTTAGACCATCGTGGTAATGCGACATCGTTCACATGCGAGCCATCTTGTAAAACTCCTAGCATATAAGCATTCTTGTTGATCAAAAAGTCAGGAAGATAAAAAAACTCTGGAATAAGCTCTCGGACGTCCGTTGTATTTTCTCTAGATGCTGAACACCATGCACGTTCAATCGAATTGAAAAGTCTATCAGCATGGCCGAATTTACCGTCCTGTAGAAGCAAATAGGAGTCAACGAACGGGGAAAGCCGCATCATATATGAGGATACTATCATGGCAGATGAATAATGAGTACCGTAATGAAATGGAGACTCCTCGCCCTGTAACTCTTTCAAAGCTTCAAATCTTTCAATAAAATGACTCCTTCGTGGTTCTGTCTGTGCACCCATGGGTTTGGACAAGTCGCGAAAGGTCAAGGGGTTCTCTAGATCCAACTCATCACTATGGTAGTCAGCTATAACCCAGGGAAATACTGGATATTGGGTGATGTCGTTGAATGTGCGACCAGCTAAAGTGTTAACGATCATAAGATAGTAGAAGTTAGAAAGGTCACCAGACTGCCAAAGATTTAAAGCCTTGAATGAGAGCTGTGAATAATTGGTGTAAGCGAATACATTCGCCACTCTATTCGAGAGTTTGTTATCTGACAAGCCATTTTTGTAAATTATATTTTCACTTTTGGATGCCACTTCAGCTAGAGCATCGTGAAGAATCGATGACTTATCTGACACCTTGACATGTTTCTCTAAAAGTTGGAAAATATCATCTCTCATATTTTTGTCATGAAATGTGTAAAAAGCACTCTTTCCGTTAAGCGAAAATATTTCAAGAGCTAGGTCTCTCAGCAAAAAAGGCCGCTTGAGGTAGAAAGAAACTTGCGAAATATCTAACCTGTCTGTAGCATGCTCATAGTCCACCTTGTTTTCTTCATTGCTGCGCCCTGAAATGAGCTTTATTGTAGAATCTCTCTCCGCTGTAGGTGCTAATCTTAATTCTATCACTTTCGACTCCCGCAGAGAATAAAAAAAGCCTGCCATGAAATAGATATTTCTTGCACTCAAAATTAAAACCCCCTCGGTTATATTGAGACCGATTACAGAACTGCAATTCCAGATTCGCCTGATTGTGTCCCCTTTTTCTAGCATCTTGAGAACCTTTCTATTTTTGTCACTAGTTTCTGCAATTTCTAAGTGTCCTAGATCGAGTTCACTGATAATCTCGAATGATATCGTGCTGCTTGCCCTTCTTTCATTGCTACTGTGATCAATCTCGCCACTATCACCCAAAGGTAGATTGGGCCCCATCTCTGCTTGTTTTTGTGCATTTGTGAAATTCTTATTCACATTGTAGTGTGGAATGAGCATTTTTCTCATCCGGCTGGCGTCTTCTGTAAAATCCAGGGACCATTCGAAAGGAATGCACTCTGACTTCCGAACCCTTCGCGTGTTTAAATTCCTTCTTTCGAACTCCACATAACGCTGCTTGAAAAAAATAAATTCATCTTCCCTGTCGTTGCAAAAATAATGTATTCTCTTTTCTTCCGTCGCAATGATAGTGTCACTTGTCCTCATCCCATCACGTTTGAAGGTAATGAAAATCCCATTTATCTCATCGTACCGTTTTTCCAATGCTGTCTCTCTTTGCTTTAAAAGCCATTTCATTCCCTCGCTGGGCGACTGCAGGATAGAGAAGTGAGCGTTTTCATACTCTCTCCGAAACAATTTCCTATACTGCTTTCTAGCAAGGCCCTCAAAGAAAGCCTTCATCTCTTTCGATGTAAGCTGATCTAAAAGTATCTCATCGCTCGCTGATATAGACGAGACTAAAACCTCGGAAAGGATGTTTTTGTTGCTACGATCTATTGCAGAAGCTAGTGACCCGAGCTGTTGCTCATGTTTCAAGACAATCACACGGAGACAATTTAAAATGGTTGACTGAAACTGAGCCGCTTTTCTCTGACCTAAAAACAATGATAGGCCCACAAAAATGCTGGCAGAGGAGTCCAAGTCAAGCATTTCTCTGGGCTTTGTGGGACCAAATAGGACAGTCTGGTGTGTAAGAATTACTTCCACGAATGTCTGGACATAGGGTAGTGGTAATTCACAATCGTGACGCTGTATAACATTCAAAAAAGCAATGATAGCTCGAAGTGCAATCTTGCTTAAGGATGTTTGCAAAACCTCTGCTTCTTGGCTCTTTAAGCGTAAATTGTTGAAACATTCCACGCAAGAAATTGTGACTTTGAGAGATCTCAAGTAGTGATCCAGCGTTAGGTCAGTAAAGTTTCGACTACTAGTAAACACCTCAAGCAAGTGAACGAAGTTTGGGAGAATGTAATCAGTTTGCTCAAAAAGGATCTCAAATGACGGGATGAAACTCTCAAAGCGGTTTAAAACAGTTAAAAATGGTGTGTTCCAATAGAATGGCTCCAGGTAATGTTTGTTTACTTTATTTCCTCTGCCTCTAGCCAAATATAGCAGTTGGTCTGAGAAAGCTCTTGTATTTGAGAGTGTTAACCAATGTAGCAAAATATTCGAGAGAAGAGTGGTGATCTGCTGAATCTCGGCGAGATATGTGTCCATATTTTGAGGTTTTCCTAATGTCATAAGCAATTCAGTTAGCTTTTCGGGCACAGCAGTGCTCCGTGCGTCAAATAGTGATAATTCTGGGGCGGATTCCTGTAGCTTGCTCAGCGTTGAAATGTAGTTAGAGAGAAGCTGAGTTACTTTCAAAGAAGGAGAAGCATTGATATCATCCAAAATTACCCACTCCAGCAAGTCAATAGTGAGACAATGAAATTCTGGCGTTGAAGCATTATCCTTGAATAGAACCCCAGCGTTAGACACAGCTCCATAGTCTGCATGATCAGCATATGATGCACTAGTAAGCAAACATTCAACGATCTCTCTAAAAAAACGATAATTTGCTTTTTTGAGGAGGTTGAACAAAACTCGAAATCCATTATTCTTTGCAAATCGTGACCGTCTGGCGGAGCTTGACCTCAAAAACCGCACTAAAATTTTTAAAGAGTTCAGAATAACGTCAATTGAATTTCCATCGCAGAGCATCATTAGTAGAGTTTTTATGGGAATCGACTCCAGTAGGAATAGGGTTTTATGTTCTTCATCAGTATCTTCAGCACCATCGAATGCAAGATCAAAAGATCTTAGTACTATCGCTGCACGTTCTTCACAACCCTCTTTTATCTCATAGAAGGCAAAATTGAATAAAAAAGACAATTCTTGTTTCGAGATTGATTTTATAAACACTCTCAGGACATTCGCAATTTCTTCTTTAACGTGTCTGATTAATTCTTCCGGCAGACCCGTCGAACTTGAGAATTCAAGTTGCATGATTATCTTCTCTAGAAGCTGGATTTTACTTAACTGTTGAAAATTGAAATGGCCATGTTTAGGACTCTCGAGCATTTCTTGTAGCTGGAAAAATAAAAATCTCACCATTTCTACCATAGTCTCCTTTTCAGAATCAAGGCAAAAATATTTTGAGATCCAAAGTTCGAAATTCATCACCAAAGAGCCATAGGCTTCTATGTTCCTAATTAAAGATCTTTTTGGGTTGGCTGCGTTCCACCCACAATACTTTAAGAACAAGCTCATAAAAGGGAGTGATAGACCGGTCTCGAGGCGTGGTATTACCTCCCTGCTCAATAAAGCTCCCAAAAACTCATACCCAACCTTCTCTTCGAAGTAATTTCGAAGTTGATAGCAGTCCATTAAAATTACGAAATGTTCCGTTAAAGCATAAAGAGTCTCCAATTCTTGTGAGTGCTGTATCAACTCCATGAGCAAATCGGCAAAGTTCACGGCTTCGAAGCAAGCGAGCAAATGAGGCTGCTGGTAAAATAACAGCTTCTCTTGAATCTGAAATTCCTGGTTTGCATCTAACGCTAGTGACGTGATTTTAGCATCCCCAAACTCATCAATCCAATCCTGTGGATTCAAATTGATTAACAGGTTTCTTGTGTTCAGTTGTTTGGTATGGTGAACACATAATCCGAATGTCATTCCTGGTGTATGGATATTCTCAAACACATTTTGTAAAACATTAGAGTCATAATGAAAAGAGGACTCTATCGATCGATGATCATTAGTATTAGGTAGTTGTAGCAATGGCAAATCATTAGTTAACTTAATACTAGTTTCGAAAAGAGGTTCGGACCACATCCAGAACTTGAAGAGTTTGAAAGAGCATATCATGGATCCCAGCTCCAAAACTCTGATTCCATCTGATGGCTTATCAGGAAGAGAAAGAGTTTCCATAAAAGTACCGTTAATGTGAAGAGACACATTCCGGTTATCCACGTTCATGGTCACATTGTATAGGGTATCCGCGGAAAATTCGAAGCTCTCAAACATGGATAAAACATACTCGTCATCAGATATGCACAATATTGACTGTCGTATCTCAACAAATAAATTATCATTCAAAGAGAAGACTCGGTTTGACGTTACGCTATTGAAAATGGCCCATACCTGTATTGAAAACTTCGTTCCAAGTAAATTGACCTCGAACTTCTCGTAATGATTGTCAAAAAACAGAAAGCTCTGAGATTGTGCATCGGATATGGCGCTTCCTAGGGTGTTCAAAATGTTAAGGGCTGTCTCGGACCCCAGTTTTACCTCTTCGTAAAGTGCTTGGAGGTCAAGAGGGCTACAGCCCGTGTTGAGCACTTGTGTGAATAGCTCATTGATGACTTGTTGAAAGCATTTTACCTCTAGTAGATTCTCTTGCCCAGCGATTATCCCCCACAGTGCATCCTTAAGCTCGGGAATGCGCCCCAATTTCTGGGCATTGATGAAAGAAATGCGAGAGAGGTTCAGCAGTATTTGGGCCAAAATAGTAAATTCCAGAATAATCTCTGAGAAATCCAGTTCAAATATGCGCTTCCAGCTTTCGGTGCGCTCTACCCACAAATTATCCTCACCTTCTCCAACGTTGGCAAATTTGGCAGCCAGACTGTCGTATACGTATTCTGAGATGTGTGCGCTATCAAAAGATCCACCCTGGCTATCGAACCCGCTCAAAACCTCCAATAAAACCTCATTGAGAGGCAGCTCATCAGCATAGTCGTCAGCAGATGCCAGAGGTTGCAAGTTGAGGACCTCTGAACAAAGCTTTGACAATTCCTTCAAGCATGCAGTCATAACTGCCCACCTATAGAGCTCGTGCAATCCTTGGGCTGAGGAATGTAGAGTTCGTCCTGTGCAGTGGCCATGTTGCCGCCTTGCGATTTAGGAAGTGATGGGATAGCCCATAAATCTATATTGATCATCGTCGTTAGTAGTGACTCATCATTAGTTCGAAGCAAGAGGAGTGAGGTAAACGGCTGACGATAGAGCACCGGGCCAGGCTGCGTTCGAGACTTTTCTTCCTATTCTTCCTGCTATTATGTTCGTGAATATACAGCGAGATTTTTAGTAGAGACAATCATTTGCTGGCCGAAAATTCCGCGTTTACGACTTGGCGTCCAATTGCTGGAGTTCGCTTTTGACCTCCTGCTGATCTGCCTGCTTCTGCACTTGTGGCTGGAGTAATTTATCATCTAAAAAGGTATTAACTGCTGCGCTGTCCAGCTTATCGATAATCGATGGAGCGATTAGGACGAAGACGGCAGTTATGGCAGCAGCTAGTTTGAACTTAGAGTTCAGGATGTTGGCGATGGCCCCACTTTTTAGTAAGCTTCCATTTCTTTCCTGGATGTAGACCCGCAGAGGTGCTTTATTGACGAGAGAAACCGAAACAAAAGGTTTCGCTCCGATCTCCTCCAGTGTCTCGGGGTGTGTAATTTCGGGCGAAGCGAAATTTTCCTTGCCAAACACATTTTTGTACGCTTTCACTTCTACAGTGTGATTGCTGGGGGAGCTGCGATCTATTCTGAATAATATGCGATTGGGCTTCAAGTTGAAATCTAGCGAGGATGACTGTAGAACAAAAAAGGTCGTAGAATTCCCGTCCCGAGGCTCTGGCACATCTTGGAACTTGAAATTGCCATGATTATCGTAGATTTTTGTGGCGGCCACATACGGTTCCCCGGTGAGGTCCCCTACTTGCAGCAGCTTGAAATTGGTATTTATCACGCTTCTGCGAGTGATGTTGAAGGGTGAAAGATCCAGCTTTCCCTCGATTGTGGCGCTCAGGCTCACTGTACATATGCTCAAAACCAGTCCTATCAACGCAACAAGGTGCATTGCGGGACTACTATGCGGCAGAAACTGAAAGGTAAGCTTTTCAGTTACGCTTCCGGGGACAGGTCCAATGATGATTTTTGGTCTTAACAAACAGTCGTAATTTTTCACGTATATAAAGCCGGCAAGAAAAACGCTCTGCCCGGGGCAATACCATTCCTACGTTTTACTGTTTTTCGGAAACCAATTTACATTTACATTCAAGAACGAGTATTATTGTAGTGGATTTGTGCCCTTACCAGACAATATCTTCTCTACAACTCAGTTCGAGAGCAATACTAGCGATATACAGACCGATTGTTTTGCGGGAGGATGGAAACCCATCCATCTGCCGGTTTGATATCATACAAGAATTTCCCTATAGAACCTCTAGAAAATCATACTTGCACTGATAGAAAATACTAGATATGTTTCGTAACTCGTAGGCCTAGCTGCGGACGTAGCAGAACCCCTCGAATTTTGGCAGCTTGAAGCCGGCCTATTTTCCGAAGACCTTATGTCGTTAAGAGACGCCGGTGTACCTGAAACCTCAATAGGCTGGATACTAATTCTGTTCAAGGCCAAAGTGTCGACGGTTGTCGCACGGGCTGGCCTTCCATACCAGAGGCACCTCGCTCTGCGTTTAACACCATAAGAGATCTAACACGTGCCGGAGCTTCCTGTTTTCTTGTGACTGCTCCCAGCACCCATACATTCATTTTTAAATATCTTATGGAAAAAGCAAATCATTTTAAAAGAACAACGCAAAATCACACAAACTCCACCTCTAATCGGCTAGGCAGGAGGGCCACTGGAGCACCCGCAAGATTTGAGCCTAGCCGACGGAAGGACTCGTCTGGGGCTAGGCAGACATGCCAACGAGACGGGGCAGAGCCCGTGAGCCGGGCATGCCCACCCCACCCCACCGGTATGCTGGCCCACGACTCATCATCGTCAAACATAGTTGGCAGTTTAAATGTTTCAAAAAAGTGGAACAATTTAGCCTACACAGTCAACTTCTCAAGAAACCAGATAATCAAGAATGGCTAAGGGTACGTAAAGGGGTGGTCTCCTGTTTAAAACCGTTTAGTTGATTCTTCGGGTGTTTGGTTGGCTAGATGGATAGCGATGCATAGCGATTTTTTAGCGGTGCTCACTTTGGGGAAGTCCAGTGCTGGGAAGCATATGGTCTCTTCGTGGTAGCTGCTGATTATTACTGTGCGAGCAGAAAGCTTGCCATCCGAAAGGATGTGGCACAAAGCGTTCTGAGACAGCTTGTCCATCGTCGGCATCATCTTCACCGCCGTGGTCACCATGATCATCGGCACACGGAAAGAATGGCTCGTTCTAGAGGAATTATTCTAGGCGGTTTTGACGCAATTATTCTCCTGCAATATACTAACAAGGGCTTTCTCTTTAGATCTAGTTCAAGCTCGTGACTCCTCTTTGGTTTTTGGCGTTGCCAGAATCTACGCTTCCTTCAACGATACTTTCGTGCACGTCACCGACTTGTCTGGTAAAGAAACCATCTCCAGAGTCACCGGTGGTATGAAGGTCAAGGCTGACAGAGATGAATCCTCTCCATACGCCGCCATGTTGGCTGCCCAAGATGTTGCCGTCAAGTGCAAGGAGGTCGGTATCACTGCTCTACACGTCAAGATCAGAGCTACCGGTGGTACTAAGACCAAGACCCCAGGTCCAGGTGGTCAAGCTGCTTTGAGAGCTTTGGCCAGATCTGGTATGAGAATTGGCCGTATCGAGGATGTTACCCCAGTTCCATCCGACTCCACCAGAAAGAAGGGTGGTAGAAGAGGTAGAAGATTGTAATTTGCGTGCTTTTATGTGTGCTCGTTACAATTTCATTGTACTTTTAATACGTTTTGTAAGTTAATGCGTAAAGTTGATACTGCAATAGAATATATATTGGGTCAGGTTAATTCTCTGTCGTTGCTGCGCATATGCACCGTTGGTCGGGGGCCCCCGTAGACATGTGGAGGTCTGAAGATATGTGCTAAATAGTAAAACTATTGTAATCCGACAAATAACGACACTAGCAGGCTTGGTTTTCACCGAGACCAGCTGGATGCTCGCATCTTGTCCAGAACTTGCGAAACTAACCTGTAGACGTAAAGACTCTGAAACATGTATCCGGCTCTCGGAAAACTGTCTCGAGACCTCTTCCAGCCGCCTCGGTTTCCTTATAACCACATTGGACACTCTCACTCTCCCGACGTCGTTAATAACACCCTCTATGCTTAAATTACACAGTTACAAAATGGTATTTTTTTGA
This sequence comes from Lachancea dasiensis, assembly GCA_900074725.1. NCBI lineage: Eukaryota > Fungi > Ascomycota > Saccharomycetes > Saccharomycetales > Saccharomycetaceae > Lachancea > Lachancea dasiensis. The sequence goes on from LT598461.1 coordinate 334,686, forward strand.
TAACTTTACACTGGCGATCCGCTTAGTAAACGAAACCCAAGATCTTACCAGCGACGTGCTTTCTTCTGGCCTCTTCGTGGTCCATAATACCAGCAGAAGTGGTCAAGATAACGTAACCGAATTGTCTGGCTGGTAGCAAGTTCTCAGTCCACTTTTCGATGTCGTTGAACTTGATGTTGAATCTTGGGGAGATAACACCACACTTGTTCAATCTACCGTTCAATTGAACGACGATCTTACCAGATCTGTGGTCATCGATGTATTCGAATTCACCGATGTAACCGTGCTTTTGCATAACTTGCAAAAACTTGATGATGACCTTAGAGGAAGGTCTGATCAACACTTGACGCTTACCGGTCTTTTCGGCATTGTTGATGGAGTTCAAGGCATCAGCTAGGACAGAGGCTCTGGTCATTTTGGATCGGTGAGGTTTGCTAACTTTTCACCAAACTAAGTTATAGCGAACATTGTCAACTTAATCCTAGTAGTATTGGGAAAGAATGAAGCCTAGGGCGTCTGGCGGTTAGACACCTGGCTGAAAAATTTCAGTTTCCTCATTTGGCAGCATTGGCCTGTGACTGCTCTTTTTAGTATGTGGTGTGTGGAGTTTGAATTAATTTTGACTGTTTTAAATATTTTGATGATTTTATTTTTGCGTGGGTGAAAATATCTCTACCGAGGTTTAGTCAAATGCGGCAAGGCTGGGGGCGCTACCGCGAGCCTAGCACTGACGATCTAGGCTGGGGGAAGCCCGCCTAGGCGGATCAGACCTGGTACGAGCTAGGCGGACGCTCCAACCTGGCTCCCTTCCTCTCTGCCTGGACGGCCTGTTCACTTTCCAGCGGCCACCTCTGCCGGCCTTCCTCCTGGGCGTGATGGAGATATACACATGTTGAAATTTCAAATCTCACCTACCAATCTTAATACCATTTAACAAACCAACGATTGTAACGATGGCTGTATGTGGAATAGTGAACTAGAGATGACGAAAATGGTGAAAGAAGATATACGACAGTGCTGGAGGTTCAGAGAATGGTTATGAAGATGCGTTCAAGTGAAACGTTCCGTGGCACGTTTATCGTGCCGCAGGAGGTTGGATGGTAGTGAGGGTGCGGCCAGTGTGGCCGGTGGTGGTGCCGAATAACATTGAATGATGAGCGTGAGTGAAGGCTGCGCTAGATGTGGAGCTAGACGTGAAGCTAGACGTGAAGCTAGACGTGAAGCTAGACGTGAAGTTATAGACCCTATTGCGTGGCCCCATCCCCCAGTTCCCACTGCTCCCTACTGTTCGGAATGACCCTTTTTTGTTACATGTTGCCCGTCTTCCTATCCAAACTGTCGGAAGTTAAGAATTTATGGGACTCCATACTAACTCATTTTACAGGCCCAAAAGTCTTTCAGAATCAAGCAAAAGTTGGCTAAGGCCAAGAACCAAAACAGACCATTGCCTCAATGGATCAGATTGAGAACTGACAACAAAATCCGTTACAACGCCAAGAGAAGACACTGGAGAAGAACCAAGATGGGTTTGTAAGCGTACTCTGCTACTCAAATTTACGTCCCATCTTTTTATCCGGTCATATACTGGCATTGTCAGCGCCGTACTTCAACCAGTGGTGAAGACTGTGTAATTCTCTATAGTATAATATTGCAATGTTCTAAAAAACACATGGAAAAAGGTATGTTCGATTCGACAGCCAAGAATGCGTCACTTCTACAAGAGTAGTTTTACGCTAACAGGGAGTTACATTGTGGGAAGCCCGCGAACTACTTATTACAGATACGTCAGGATTTTCAAGTTAACACTCCAATCATTAATAAATTTCAGATACTATCTAGCTTATTAAGTGTTGTGGAAATTCATCATCGTATCGTTTTGCTGGAGCTTGCACACGCCAACTCTGGGAACGTACTCGTTCCGCAACATAAGCAAGCGTGGAGATCCAGTGCGTTCAAGAACCACTTTGATGGACAGTTTCAACTTTAAAGAAACAACCATAGAGGTTGGAAACTTGAATAATAAATTTCATCCAGTCATATCCGTCTGGTGTTTTGAGTTTCATAGATCATTATATACGCGTGTGCTAGGAGCCTCGCGCCGGGGCTGGGACAAACCTATTCAATTCCTTCCTGAAAACATCACATCTCTATTCGTAAGAACACTGTGCGAGCCTATCAACTGAAGATTGTTGAGCTCTAGCGTCTGTCTATATTTTCCAGAGCTCGGAATGCTTATAGTAACTACATAAATATTTCCGGTTTGGGCCCGAAGTCATCTTCTTGAATTATTGCGTTTGCCTTTCGGGTCCGTTCAACGTACTCGCACTCTTCTGAATGCAGTATTTCTAATGCTGTTGGTCTTTTCTTGTAATCAGGCTCTATCATGCGTCGGACCATTCGCTCGAGCGACACACCATCAATCAAGAATTTCGGTACCCATGCAGGTATCTTACCGCAATTATCAACCAGAAAATCCATCCTGTTTGGTATTTTGTAAGATGCCGAATGTGAACTGGTTATATCTGTGGTTGTGTTGTTTGCAGAGAATAGTGATGCTGAGTGGATGTCCGATGAGCTTAGTTTTCCAGCGTCAGAGAGGTCGCCAGATCGCAGTTTGTGCCAAGCATTTCCATTATCAGGCAGCATTACGTTGGCGGCAATTTCGACGATCATAAGTCCCAAGGAAAAAATATCGGCCCTGAAATCATAGATACAGTCTGATATTATTTCGGGAGCAATGTATTCTCTGTCTCCTTCGTGTTCAGCCCCACTATTGGATATAGGGAGTCTCGCAGCCATTCCAAAGTCTGCTAGCTTTAGGCCACCCTCGAAAGTAATGAGAACATTAGTGGGTTTTACATCTAAATGGGCAATCTGACAAGAAGTGTGGATGAAGTTAAGCGCGAGGCATAGTTCCACTATAATCTTCCATATTCGCCAATCCTCCAGTCGCGTATTCTTACTGATAACTTGCTCTTTCAGAAATGAGTCTAAGTCACCATTCTCGCAATATTCTGTCATCACGTAGAAATATCCCTGATATTTCCAAGAGCTGATGAAGTTCAGTACATATTCTTTCCCTTCGTCATCGAGCATAGTTTCATTCATCAGTGACAGTATTTCAATCTCTTGTAGTATCTTGGCAGTGGAATTGAATTTATTAGGCCGCAGGCTTTTGACCGCGTACTTGATGCCAGTGGGTTGGAAGGTTGCTTGATACACTTTGGAAAATTGGCCGCTTCCAATGCAACTAACGTCAATGAATTTGGTTGACAAGTGAGAGTCAGGGCTCGTCGTCGCTTGTTCCAAAGAAGGGGATGTACATCTGCTAATTTTTGCATTAATAGACCGCTTGGGTCTGGAGTTGAAAAACGGAGATGGTTGTTTCCTACTGGCGTAGGGAGATTTAGTAGGCGTGTGTGAGGGGCTATTGGGGTCTCCCGAGAAGGTTATTGTTGGAGCCGAAGACGGAACATCTTCGGACAGAAACAGATCTTCATCGTCATTTCCATATAAGTCATCCGTAAACTGTTGTAACGTATTCGTGAGAACAGTGTTGCTGAACATTTTCGATGCTCGAGTTCGTTTATCCTTAACGAAAGATAACGTACTGCTGTTCACGTTGGACGAGTGAAATCGGCTGTAGGATGCACTCAGTGGAGACTGGCTTATCGACCCATGTGGTGCAGTCATGGATGTATATGAATGCACGGGAGAATCCATAATCGACGTCGAATTGGCACTCTTGTTTAGAGGAGATTTCTTTATTGGGGTATCGGGGGTATTCGTCGTACGGGGCATTAGATGCATCTGCATTTTGGATTTCAGTCCTGAAGACATGAAAGCGCTTTGGTCCGGTTTAGCGCTGGAAAACGACTGCTGGGGTTGTGTTTTGCGATGTTTAGGAAAATGCGTCTGAGAAGGAGACGTAGAACTACTCTTGCTGGTGGACTGTTTGACAGAATCGTCAGGTTTCTTGTACATCCACTTGCGCAAAACCTCGGGATCATTTATGAACGGCGACATTTCACTTTTGCTAGCCGTTCTCTTCAGCTTGGCAGGCGTTTCGGGACGTTCTTCGAAGGGGCTCCAGTTGTCCATGTAATCATTGATAGCAGGAACCTGCATTAGGTTCAAGGTCCTCGCGCTTCTGGTGAGTCCCGGTTTGCAAGGTCTCTCGGGAAAGGGCCGCGACGGCTCATCATGACTATGCCCATCGAAGAACTGAAGGTTGTTGCGCGGCCCATCACCGGTCCGCAGCTCTGGGAGGCTTTCGTCCACTTGTATCAGCTGGGCGTGGAGCGTTTCGAAAGAAGATGGTCGGCCGTCTTGATCGATGCCATCGCTGTACGGGGCCTGCGATTCCACCTGTGATTGTCGCTGTTCGTCCCTCCTCGGCGAAGCTAGATGTAGATTTCCGTGAGATGGACTGCTGTACCCGCCATACATTTGACAAATCGTTCCCCAGTGCGTGCTCGAATGAAACGTATCGCAAGACGGACACACGAAAGGTCCAGTTTTCAAATCTCGTTGGCCGTAAGGTGAGATGGACGGTTATAATTTCAACGCCAAAGCGTTAATATGGGAACAGTACACTCGGCTCTCTCTGTTACTCTGTCCTCTCCCTATGTCTCATCCTTCCAACATTCATTTCTCATGTTGTTTCCCGGTAGCGTTTCCTATTTTCCAAAACACGACATCGCTCACAACAAAAGACGTGTTTTCGCGTCGAGGAACGCGAAACCGAAAATCACGATGTCAGTGTCAACAAAAGCTGACTCGACCATGGGACAGACCGCTAGCTGACCTACTACACTTTCAAGATACCCAATTGTACGCGCAATCTCAACTAGTTGAGACTCGACAGTCCGTTAAATCGACGCCGAGTTGTCGTGAGCTCTCCGCATGCTTTCGGCATGCTTTCTTTCCACGCCGCTGGACATAGTATGTGTAGTTTAAAACTTTCTTGAAGCATCCACATGAATTGTGCCAGAAGCTATGTATCTTGGCCATACGCCTGTGTGCAACATAAACCTGTGAACATATGCTATCTAGGACGCACCGGTTTTTTGGTTCTTCTAAAGTTACATGTGGTGTTCAAAATGTAAATTCGTAGTCTTGTCATGACGATAAGAGCGCCCTTCCAAGATAATGCACCGTGCTCACAAGAATTCAAGTGAAAAGCACAAGAGAGAGAGAGAGAGAAAGAGAGGGACAGAAGCTCTGGTGTGTAACAATTCATTGCCTTGAAGACGTTGACATCGCCGGTAGAGGATTCCACGTAATCGTGGGTGTTTCGGATTTTAAGAAGATCGCCGGGCTCCGGTCGTAGATAACGTTTGGAGTGACTCCCAGACAAGCCGTTATTGATATGGAGTTTATGGCGTCTCCGATCTACGAAAGTAGTTATATCTAGCTAGTTTCTGGTTGGCTTCACATAACTCTAATCCAGACTCAGACTAGCACGTCAACCATTCAAAAAATGCTACTCTTCAAGAGAAAGCTCTTTGTCAGCTGCTTCGCAGTGCTGTGTGCCATGTTGGCGTTGTTTTCCGTCCGGAAGCGCCTGAACAAAGTGCCTACTCTGAGGGAAAAGATGTACGGCGAGCTGTTCGAGAATATTGAAAAATTCCAGCCCATACGTCCTCCTAAGGAGCGCAACTCGATGCGTCTCGAAACGTGCGATATGGGCAACGCGGGGATTAACAAAGGAGATACCGTCGAGCGCACAACATTCGAGAACCTAGACCAGTGCTACAGGCTCAGCAGAGGCCAGTTCGAGGGGCTCCAAGCGCCACACACAGGCTTCTTGATGGCTCTCAAGACCTTTTTCGATTACGAGCCAGATTCGCCCGTGTTCAACCATCTCTTTCCGCAAGAGAAGGGAATCGTGACCGTAGGCGGCGGCAGGTTCTCTCTTTTATCCTACACGATGATCAAAACTCTGCGCGAGCGTGGAACAACTCTGCCAGTCGAGGTTGTCATTCCGCCCCAGGATGAGGCGGACGAGCAACACTACTGTCAAAAGACTCTGCCAGAGTTAAACGCTAAGTGCGTGTTCTTTGGCGACGTCTTACCCAAGCGTCTTGTGGCAAGCTGGGAGTTCAAAAGATATCAGATCAAGGCGGTCGCTCTTCTGATCTCCAGCTTCAAAAACATTGTGTTTATCGATGCCGATGACTTCCCGCTCAAAAAGCTGGACGGCATATTTGAAAGTAAAGTGTTTCAGAAAAACGGGTTAGTCTTATGGCCGGATCTATGGAGACGTGTGACGGCTCCAGTGTTCTACCGGCTTGCCAATGTAGACGTGAACCTGAAGGAGAGAGTGCGCAACCTAGGTGACGATGTCACTCCAGTGTCGCACTACGAAGAAAGCGTGGCTGCGCCTGATTTGACCAAAGTTCCATTCCATGATTTGCGCGGCACAGTTTCAGATCCCACCTCTGAGTCAGGTCAAATGGTCATCGATAAGACTCGTCACCTGCGCACTCTACTTTTGGCGTTCTACTATAACGTCTATGGACCCGAGTGGTATTATTCTCTGATGTCTCAAGGAACTGCAGGAGAGGGTGATAAAGAAACATTTGCTACCGCAGCCCATGTGCTCAAGCTACCATACTATCAAGTGAAAACCAAACTTTCGTTTGACGGGTATTTCAATCCAGATCCAGCGGCCCCCGGTGATTTTCGCGGCGTTGCTCTCTACCAACATGACTGCGAGCAGGACTATGAGCTACATGAAAAAGCCATTGAACTTGTGAAAAATCACCCTCAGCAATTCGAAAATTTCAAGGAAGACTACAACGCGGAGGATGACTTCTATAAGACTTTAATGAAACCGGAAGACAAATCGGATATCGATGTCATGTTTGCCCATGCCAGTTTCCATAAATTTGATCCTTGGGGTTTGTTTAATGAGAAAGTTTACCTCAAACCCGATGGGTCTCAATTGCGGTCCTTTAATAATCTTAAAAAGATCAAAAACTTTGATATCGAGCTATTCAATTTCGAGGTTTTGGAAAAGGCTTTATGTTCAAGTCAGCCTATTCAATTTGCGTATCTGAAGAGCAAGTTTACATCTCCAGAGTGGCCCAATGTGTGCAAATACGTAGGGGATAGAGTTAGTTTCTTGAGAGACACACACGAGAAGGCAATCAACAAGACATAATTGTGACAGATTACCCCTTCCATAAAATGATAGAACTCTGAAGCAGCGAGCTGCCCGTAATTCAGGAAAACATAATATGTACCCACGACGTGTGATAATATTTGATTTTTATTTTATATTCAGCATTAAAGACTAATGGTGACAGTAGGATTTGACACTTCGTGATTCTTGCTGTCAGCGCGTAAGCACAAGCACAGAAAACAGCTGGAAAAGTCTGGATTTATACACAAGACCAATCTGTAAATAGGAGACCCTAACATTCACGGAACTTATCCTATCCCCTCTTTTCGTGTGAGCTTCACCGCACTTTAGTACACATTAAGTGGGCAAGTCTATTTCTGCACGAAATTTGGCATTAGGGAAACAACTCTCGGACTTTAAGTTGTGAAGAAGAATGGTATATATTTCCCGGGAGGACTAAATTAACTATCAAGCTTCTCTTGATCGGGCAAAGACTTCGATCTGATTTCGTGTGCACGTTTCAATGAACTCTAAGAGACTTCTGGTTGTGCCACCCCCCCTCCACCCAGTTCGGCGGCTTAGCTCCATCAAAGTCCACAGCTATTTTAAATAGTTCTATTTGCTGGGAAAAGTGAATAAAACGAATATTGCGATCGTTTATACTCTGTTATAGGTCGACCTGATGTCAGCAAGCTTGAAATTTAGCAAAGGAAACCCCGATTGTTACACGACGCGCCACGCAAAGCCCCAATACATCATTAGCTAAGCCCTCTCTATTAGCTTCTATACTGAAGCAAATTTGTTATTCGGCAGCAGGAATAGGCAAGCCGGCTCCTTTGATGAAACCCAAAATGGATGGGTTGCCGAAACAACCTTTAGTACTGTTTCGAGAGACAAGCAAGTAAAGCAACCTCACTGGTACTTAATTCCATCAATGCCTGGAAGAAACCACCAGAAGGTAATAAGATAGAGCCTTTCCGTGGAAATCGGAAGATAGCCAATGTTTAAGAGTGCCTTATATTTCAAATATGTTCCGCCTCTAAGTTGGCAGTCGGAAAATACTGTCAGATATGAGTTGAGACATAGCCCTAGTACAAAAATTCACCGTTGGTATTTTTGTTGCGCATTCCTGGCATTAACGGACTAAAGTTGGGCGAACAGCAGCGGTGGCTAGGGACCTAGCAAAGTGGGTTATATTTCCTTCCCATGGAATACCCGTGGGATCAGCATCTTCTAAAAGCACCCTGGTCCTTAAGCGACTATGAATGTACTGTGTGCACTTCAAATTTTAACGTTAAGTGATGACCCAGCACGCTCGACACTTGAGAATCACTGTTTACGCTAGACCTTAAAGTTGAGAAAATGTTGCCCATGCGTCAAGCGATTACCTGTGAAAGCGGACAACAAGGTTGAATGCTAAAGTCACCATTGAGTTGGGAATTGAGGAGAAAGTGACTAACAAAATGGCTTCTGAAAGATTCAAATACGCAGAGACCATCTTGGTTGGAAAAAAGCCCCTGGAATCTACGGAAATCATAAGATTACGGCTTTCCCAGGCAAAACTGATAAACAAGGAATTCTATCTTTTGTTTCGCGAACTCTCGGACCTCAAGCGGGGCTATGCCCAACAATTGCGTAAGGTGATTGCCAGAAATGAAGATCTTGAAAAGCTTTTACTTCAAGACATGCTGGAGACTAAAGTGTTGACTGCAGAGGAGTTGCGCGACTTTCGATTCGACTCCTTAGGACCCCTGAAGGAACTCTGGGCGGGCCTCTTTAGCGACCTAAAGCTTGATCTCCAGTCAAGTACAGACTTGTATCACACTTTAGATCGCGACATCATCACCGAGCTCAGGGAATCGGCAGAAAAGGATCCGTTATGGACTCAAAGCAGAAAGCTACACTCTATGCTCGGTAAAATAGCCACAGAGCACGACACCCTAACTAGGAGCAAAAGTGAGTCCTGGGCTAAGTTGCAGGAGATTAACGATCAGTGGGATTCTCAGGCCGCGTATCTGTTTGAGGTCTTCGAGGAAACCGATTACAAACGACTTTTGAACCTCAAAAACTATCTTTCAAAGTATGAGAGTAGTATCAGTGATTCCCTGACCCAGAGGACACATTTATGCGAGAAAAACATGTCTCGTTTGTTGGATTTCGATGCTGATGCCGAAATTGATAGATTTGCTAAGGCTGCCTCGACTTATGACTTTAATTTCGAAGTGCCCGCTCTTCCCTCTCCTACTGACACATCGTCCAGTATTTCCCAGAATCCACAGACGCCTTCGGATGCTCGCACCAAGCAATTGAAAGCTACGAAAAGTGGCTCCGGATCTCTTAGCGGACTCACAAACCGGCTTTCGTCTTCAGCTACAGTAGTTAAGCACGATCTTATGAAGTCGGAATTCTCTAGCTCCGCTAACAATGATTCTCTGAATCCAAAAAAATCTCCCAATAAACTGAAGTCCAAGATGGGTTCGATATTCGGGAGAAAGAAATTGAAAAACAAGAAATCTGGCAAACTTCAGGACCACCCGATTGCGGAGGACGAGAATTCTTCTATTAGGACAGACGATTCTCCTGCTATAGCTAACGGCACACCTTCTAAAAGTTCGGATCAGCAGCCCCACAGATCACGGGAAGGTCTTCAAAGAGGTGACTCAGGTTCCTTTGCTAGATCGCAAAAGCCTAAAATTAGCTCCACAACATCTTCATTGTCGATCAATCAACCTTCTTTGAAACCACAACCTAGAAAGAAATCCAGTGCAAATGAAATTCCAAAATCTAATACTGATTTGAGCGTTTCAGAAAATACTGATGGCGCGGTGCCTGCCGCCGTGAGTACCGCTCCGACTTCTGGTACGTCGTCTGACGTTCCCAAGACAAGCCAGCCTATTCATATACAGGCACCTCAAGTTCCAGTTCCTCCCCCATCTCGAAAAACTGGTCCAATCATGGCGCCAAATGTCCCTCGAGAGTCCCACGGGTCTGTTCCAGCCCCCGCATCAACTACGAGAAGATCTGATATCCAATCCAAACTTTTCACAGATCTCTCTCATGCGGACATAGATCCTCAGTACCAAAAACGTCAATCTTCTATCAGCTCTCAAATGACTGGCGAGCTGAGAATTTTGAACCCACAAACTACAGGATCTTCTTTGTCAGTACCAACTGTATCTGGCCAATCTATTTTCCATCATTCTGAATTAACATCTTTTGGGCTTAATGCTAGTATTGCAGAAGTCATAAGTGCCACATTTAAGGAAGGACTATTGACATCCTCACAGTTAATAGGTGAAATAGCTCTGAACTTTGTCGCGGATAGCGAAGAGCTACCTATTGATATTCGTTTGAGAATGAATAATTTCCGAAATGTCGAACGAGTCATTGTCAATCAAGCGTTCATCGAACAAATTGAGCCTGAAATATACAAGGTCAATCCGCAATTTATCGAAAATAAAACGTTGGGTGCATTCAAGTATGCTCTCAGCGATCCGATTGCTCCAATTGCAGTTCATCCTGTTTGGAGGTTTGAAGATCATCAGGCTAGCGTAGCTCTCACCCTCAGTATTGCACCAACCATCGACGAATCAATCGAAGAAATAGTCGTGGAGGATTTAATAGTGTTTGTGTCAATTGAAGGGGCCACGGCAACAAGCGCTCTGTCGAAACCTCAAGGCTCATTTAGCAAGGAGAAGCGGAGAATAACCTGGAGATTCAAAGAACCATTACTCCTCCGCCGAGGTGGGGATGAAAGACTTATCGCGAGATTTTTAACTGACGGAAGGGCACTGGAGTCAGCTAAAGGTGTTGGTGCTAAGTTCACCTTGAGGAATTACCATTTAGGAAGTGCGCTTGAATTGGAAGGTCAACAAGTTGAAGTTGCCGATCCATTTGCCGCCAATGCCTCTTGGAGACCCGTGACTGCGAAAAGGACCTTGGTTGCGGGAAATTACCTGGGTCTATCGCAGTGATTCGTGATCACGATCTCACTAGGATTATAGCTTCGGCGCAGTAGGTGCCTCATATTTACAGGAAGTGGGTCTGTTGAGGCGTTGTATGAGTATGTAATTAAAAATTAGAGATTTGGTCTGTACTTAATCGGGCAACCAAGTTCCAACTATACCAAGATTGCATTCCGCCCGAGGATCTGGAAATCGAGTTGTAGCTTTCGCTTTGCGACGAACTTGAGAAGGTTTCTTCTCCTCGTTCACGCTTAGCTAATGTGGAGTTGCTAGTTCTCATTTCTAAATTGAGAGCACACTGTAGTTGGAAGTCTCTGTTTACAAAGACTGAAGGAACATCTCTGAACTTTGTAGGCCGGAGTTCTGGGGCCTGTCGCCTTTTTAGAAAAGGTAACATGGATTCTGCAAAACTGAGAAGCCGCAGCTTTTGTACTGGGTTCATAAGCTCTAAGAGATGTGAAGTGTAGTTATCTGGGTACATGACCGCTGGTCTCGATTCCGCAAAGTTATTATGTTTTTGCACCGTAAGCGATTCATTTTCAACGCCCCAAGCCTCCACCACTTCCTGTACTCTGCTGTTAGCAGGAATCTTTAGTAATGGCGAGCGATGGTCGCTCTGGACACACCAGTCGTCGATTCTTTGTGCATTAGAGACTAAGTTATGCTCGTTACTGCACTCTAGTGCCGATCTGGCTACATATAAGGAGGGTGCAACCGTTGTAGTAAAGGGAGGCTCCTGCGGCACAGACCTTACATTTCCAGCATGTAAACTTCGATCTTCATCTCTTTCGCTGGAAGTCGACAGAATCGCATATTCTTCAGACCTAACTTCGTTGGTAAATAGCTTTGAGTCCTCGCTGATGTCTTCGATGCCGTTTACCAAAGGGATGCTAAGAATTTGAACATCACCGGTGTTAAAAGTTGGAGCGAAAGGGTCTTCAAAGTCACTATAATGTCGTTTAGCAAGTGTAGCTTGTGCTGCTGAGCGAGACCCCCTTCGATGATAGCTATTGAACGACATATACGGCGTTATATTTTAGAAAGCTTTTGCAAACCTGGGGTATTGCAGGGATTAATTGAAATTAGTACTGACATTGGAGGGGCTATACGGTGTATACAAGTTCTGCCAAAATCAAAGTAAAAGTGGTGAGAGTAAAGATGTCGGTATACCATTACGGAAAAAGGCAGCCTTCAGTTCAGTATTCCAGATAAACGTCCACTTTAGTTGGGTTCAAGTTCAAATGGTGGCCGGCGACATAATGGTACGAAGTGATATAATGTTACCATACTGCTTTAACAGCTCAAGTGTGTAGTCGTCGAAGTAAGTGGCCCCTCGTGAAAAGGATTGGTTTGAATTCTCTACTTATATTGTGTCTACAACTGTCAATGTTTATGCTTCATCTTTTTTTAATAATTTATTCGGCCTATGACTTATTTCTTAAAGCTTGACCGAGAAGTGATTAGTAAGTGCATCTGGTGGTTGAAGTCCTCCACCTCTGCCTTTAATTTTACCGAGGGTTTTCGATTTTACTACTCGTCAAAGTACCTTTGACGCGGATTTTCCTTCAGCTGGCAGCTGCGGATATGACACTGTGTTCTTGGGGCTCAGTTTGATTGGAATAGGTGTATATCGAAAATACACAGAAGATGCCTGGATACCATGCTGGAGATGATACGATTAACCTTAGCCTCTGGTCTGCTTAGGATCGCTAACAATTGGAACCGTCGTTACCAGAGTCTCTTCGTCACGTGGTATGCTTCATTTATTAAAGTGATGTTTGTGTTGTTAGGTAGTATATTCCTACAAGCCCAGATTAAACACTAGTATACCTCACGACACAACATAGACCACCTTCCAATGCTTCGCCAACAAGTTCGCTCGCTTCACGCGACTGCTAGAAGAAATGACTTTTCCAAAATGACCATGTTGGGCCGCATCGGTTCGGATTTTACCGAGTACACTTCTTCCAATAACAACAGGTATTTGAAGTATAGTCTCGCATCACAGCCTAGAAGAGATGGCCCTACCAATTGGTTCAACGTAACTGTGTTCAATGAGCACCAGATTAATTTCTTGACCCAATACGTCAAGAAAGGGTATGTGAACTATCATGGATTAGCAGAGAAGAGTAATACTTATTCGCCTCTCACACTCTGCTTTGTATTCATTGCATGACTTACTAACCAGTAATTTTACAGAGCTTTGGTTTACGTTGAGGCCGATGCTGCCAATTATTCCTTTGAGAGGGAAGACGGTTCCAAAGGCACGACCTTGAGCCTAGTTCAAAGTATGTTCGTTCATGAGTGGTCTCTACTTGCGTGATCGACTTCGATCCCAATTGACGATGCCGAATGCACTGTCTACCCCGCCTATACTAACACGCTGCCAAACAGAGGAAGTTAATTTGCTTAGAAACGGTAAATCTGAGGAAGCCACTGAGAATGCAGCTTGAGGTTGAGCCGATTCAAGTCTTGTGAATATGACGCAGATAATCACTACTGTTCGACGCTTTTCGAAGCTGCACGGTATCCGTCGATACGCTTTTCTTTGGAGATTCTTCGCCCCTTATGTATTAATATAATATTGAATTATGTGTGACAAAAAGCCTGAAGTCTCTGAGAGTATTTGCAAGTGGCCTAGTGATCTTGAAGAGCTATGGCCTTTTGAGTTCTTCCTTCTCGAAAGATCTCATGTGCTATGTCTGCGAACGTGCCTCGCGACATCTTCAAATTTGGACGTGGGCGCCCCCAGGAACAACATGGTGAAACAGCGAGAGAGGACAAAAGAGCTTTCTATTCCCTCACAGCTAACGCAATGGGTAAGCCTCTTGCTGTTTATAATTCACCAGATGTTGAAAACCAACAGTTTTTGGTAGACCTCTCTAAGGAACGCTACAATACCACTAACGGGAAGACCACCGGCCCCAGCGCATACGTGTTGGAGGCCGGGCAAATTGACGTTGACAAGCCTTCGGATCCTAAACTCAATGAGGAAGGAGACTTTACGTATCTAAGTAAACTGCGGATGCAATTAACGGGTTTACAAGACGACATCAACGAATACCTCACCCATCGCATGGAACAGGCCAAGAACAAGAAATTGAAACAAGCTGATGAACAAAGAATCAAGGAGGAGATCACGAAGTTACTAGACGGAGGTGATGAAGATGACGAAGAGCAAGAGGGAGAGAGTATTGCATAAGTCACTCGCCTAATTTTGTTACCGGACACTTTCAAATCGCGCCTTCAGATGGTCTTGCTACCACGAGGACAAAGCCTACTTCACGTTTCGAGGGCGTTTCTCTGATTGGTGTTGAGGCTATGCTTTTGTTAGTCTCCAAGATACTCGGGCAAATTACCAATTCTCACACCAAGAGGAAGGAGCTCGCAGTTTGCGTTAAGAACTTAATTGGTGGCCTTGAACCGACTACATAGTACAGCTCAATGTAAGGAAGGTTTAAAGCTTACATCTATTTTAAAATGAGTAAAGGTAATGGAAACTAGCAATGCTATTGGAAATTATCCAAAAGGCGGCCCTGGAATTTCCACTGTTTTGAACATAATTTCTCAACATAGAAAGTGTTTGAACACATCCAGATACCCTTGGGCTGTCCTACTTCATGTAGATGGACAGACACCAAAGGGCCTTTGTCAATTGATCACCGTTTTACGTGATAACAATGTGTCATCTAGCTCGTATAACACACAGCCTATCATCACTAATCTCATCTCTGCATTTCCTCTCACCGTTGGCTTCCTTAACCACTCAATGACTGAGCAGTTACTTGTCACCTATTAAGCACCTGCTGCAAAATGGAGGATGTTGGGAAGACAGATATTGATGCACAAAATGGGGAAGAGCGTCTCACAGAATTAAGTGCCATTAATGGGAGGCGTCTACTTTTCAAAATCGATATTTTTGTGCTATCATTTGTTTGCTTGCAGTACTGGATCAACTACGTTGATAGAGTTGGTTTTGCCAATGCATACGTGTCGGGCATGAAAGAAGAATTAAATTTGGTAGGGAATGAGTTCAACCTCATAAATACTTGTTTTACTATCGGCTACGTTTTGGGAATGATTCCAAACAATTTAATTCTATTGGTTGTCCAACCGCGTGTGTGGTTGAGTTTTTGCACTCTTTCTTGGGGTATATTGACATTGTCTATGTACAAAGTCGAGAACTTCAAACAATGTTGCGCCATTCGTTTCTTTCAAGCGGTCTTTGAAAGCTGCACCTTTTCGGGCACCCATCTTATACTAGGGTCGTGGTATCAAGAAAAAGAGCTTACCATCAGATCCGCTATCTTTACTAGCAGCGGGCTTGTGGGCTCCATCTTTAGCGGTTTCATGCAAGTGGGAATTCATAACTCTTTGGACGGTCGCCGCGGACTAGCGGGGTGGAGGTGGTTATTTATAATTGATTTCTTGATTACTATTCCAGTGGCCATATATGGTTTTATCTTTTTCCCCACAACGCCTGACCACATCAACACTCATTCTGGTAGCCGTTTGCGTTTGTTTACGGTACAAGAATTGGAGTTTGCAAAGCACAGACTGCCCGTTCGTAATGAACGCGCCAAATTAGATTGGACGCTGGTGCGACGTGTGCTTGGAAGATGGCATTGGTGGCTGTTCAGTTTTCTTTGGATTTTAGGAGGCGAAAACATCTCGCTGGCATCGAACTCTACCTTTGCCTTGTGGCTGAGCTCGCAAGGATACACATTAGCCCAGAAGAATCAATATCCATTAGGAATCTTCGCCGTAGGAATTGTGTCAACCTGCGGGGCTGCATTATACATGGACAGGTTTCGGCACGCGCAGCACTGGCACGTTGCTGTATTGATTGGGATTGTGATGTGTATTGTGGCAGTGATGATCCGTGCGCAATCCAGTTCACCGGCAGTGCTCTTCACTGCTCAATACCTGGGTGGAGTTTGCTACGCTTCCCAAGCCGTATTCTTCAGCTGGGCCAACATTGTATGTCAGAATGATTTGCAAGAGCGAGCCATTGTCTTGGCTTCAATGAACATGTTTTCCGGAGCGGTGAACGCCTGGTGGTCGCTCCTGTTTTACTCTGCAACCATGGCTCCGCATTACGAGCGTGGGTGCTATGCTCTCATGTGTACCGCCCTTGGTAGTGCCGCAACTGCTGTTCTCATCAAGTGGCTGCAAAGGCGTGAAATGCTAAAAGACTTACGTTCGCTTGCTGATAACATGAACTACTCGTCAGCATGCCAAGATGTGGAATTCACAGAGACCAAATTTTAATTTTGGAGTGTTTCGAAGTGTCTTCACGCCAAGCCAACTTGTAAATTGGTATGGCATTTAGCTGTTCGGGAAGCACTCATCTAGACTGCAGACCCTACAACAGGAACAACAAACTCCTTGTATTAAATTTTGTCTCCTATGGACTCCAGAGATCGAACTGATCTCGAAATCATTAGATCATAGACTGTCGGTTCTCTAAGGGACCGAGATCACAATCGCTGGTGGTTCAGCTACAGCAGTGCAGTAGGGCTGATAGATCTTTCGTAAATAATTACCTTTTTAATGGTTTTTCAAACCAACTAACCATCTTGCATACATAGCCAAAGATACTCGAACCATCAAACCATCACAAATTCGGTACTGCGAATCTTGACTGGTTGTGTGTGGAGTCTGAGGATATCCAAACTGAGCTTAAGTTCAAAAGCAAGTTGCTTTGTCTGCTTAGTTGAGAAACCCTGCAGGGAAGTATTTTTTGTACCATAAGATCCAGTCACTCTGCTGTTACTTGCACTGTGTATTGGGTTGCTGAGAATGGCATTGAGACCCAAGCGTAAAGTGGGTGTCGAGCCTAGAAGTTTTGTGCAGCGGGCTGTTGATAATATTAAAATGGTTTTAGTGGACTCGAAACGGAAGAGAAGCCAAGCTTTTACGTTTGGATGCGTAGCGGCTGTCTTGACGATCCTATATGTATTACAAGCTTTCGTCTTCCAAAAAAGCCACTACGCTCATTTTCTTCCCCAGACACATGGTCATTACCTCACAGAGATCACCACCTCGCGGCCTTTGATTTTCCCTGCTATCGAAAATGCGCCTATCCTAAAAGATTTGAACCTGCGTGGGCTGCACACTTTGCGGATCGATATCGATGGGAACAAAAAATACATCTTGAAGGAGGACCACCAGCCAACCTCTGACAAGGAGATGAAGGAAATAACTGACAATGTTGAAGTTGTGAAACGGCAATACTTGGATCACGGAAAAATGGTGTTTCGCAAGGGCTCTGAGTCGCCTGAGATTGTCGTTGTTACCATGATAGACTACGATAATTACGACACCACAACGCTGATTAGTGTCGTCCAAAATAGAGTTGACTATGCCCAAAGGCATCGCTACGGACTTTATGTGCGTTGGGCCCAAGAATTCATTCCAACCATCGAAGAGCAGGACTTGGCCAAATCCTACGATTATATCAAGCCTTTGGTAATACGTGCAGCGATGCATGCATTCCCTAAAGCCAAGTACTTTTGGTTTCTAGACCAAAACGCCCTGATCATGCGTACCGATTTGTCATTGCAAAACCATCTGCTTGACCGGAAAATCTTGGATTTGGCTGTGATGAAAAACGTCCCCGTTATAAAGGACTCCAATATTAAGACCTACAATCATTTCGTCACCGAGAAAGCGGAAATTGTCCTGCCCAGAACAAATGATGGTGAGATCGATGCGTCCTCTTTTATCGTCAAATCAGGCATGTATGGCAAAGCTTTTCTGGACTATTTGGGCGACCAATTGATACGAGGATATAACTGGCCATCTTTGTCTGCCAGCATGGCCCATGCCTTGCAATGGCATCCTAGCTTCCTGGCCAAGACGGCTCTAGTGGTACCCAGAACTGTCGCGAGTGTCTTCGATCCTTCCAAACCTGTGACGGAAAATGCCGCTGTCGATGACTTCCATTACATCGAAGGAGATTTCGTAGCCTCTTTCGATGGCTGCAAGGCGAGAAAGTCGTGTGCTGAGGATGTTGCCACGTTTTATCAACAAGTTCAAAAATGAGACAAGACACTCAACTGGTTGCCGAAAAGGTGTATATCTCTTTTTCGGCTTGAAGTCCCGTCTAAAAGCTCTCGTCCTTAAAAGGCCAGCTGGCCGCATGCTACATATGTACAATTATACAGATTTCATATAGACTGCGAGATTCAGTCACTTTTACTCATCGCCCTTGAGAGAGCTGGTAGCTCCCAAAAAAATCCAGTCATTTCTAGAGAACGGACTCGCTTGTGAGGTTTTCCCAGTCACATTTGGTCGATGGCCCAGGTTTCAGACGGGCATTACATTATAACGCGTCAACTTAAACGCGAAATTAGCGTAATTTGTTTTACGCGTTAGTGATAAACAAAGGTTATTTCCAAAGCAGGTTATTTATGCGATGAGAACCCACGAATTTACAAAAATCACGAAAAGCATTTGACTAGCTAAGCGTCTCGGAAGGATGGTAGTTGGGATGCACTGATGTGGACTCCAAAATATCTTTTGTTGTATAGAAACTTGTATAGTTAAGGTCTCGTTTGATGGTTTAAGGTTACTTTAAAACCAGAAGTTAGTTTATTTTGCTGAAAGGTTCACTAACAGGCAGGAGCTATAGAATGATGGTCAGTCGCGAAGCAGATATATTGAAGAGCTCTGAGAACCTCCATTTGGCACAGCTCTCGCATTTGCAACGGCTACTGGAAAATCGTAAAGTAAATACCCACTCGAGTTACGACCCTTGGAACAAGCTCGTGGGGCAGACACAAGCTTTATCATCTCTGACCGGTAAGCTGGCCCAAAAACATCGAATACTGGTTCAGAAATGGCAGGAAGCTGGTGGTGATGCTTGTAAGGTTTTAGCCAGTTGGCTTGATGACCTGGAACTACATGAGCTGTACAGAGATTGGCTACAGCGGGTTTTGGCCCTGATTTTCGGTCGTGACACACTTCTGCAGCATTTTTCGCCAGCATCACAGTTCGCACAAGCAGCAATCCATGTGCTACAAAGACTAAAGCAGATGGGTTGCTCAACTAATCCTCCTAATAGAACTGTGGCTGACTTGGCGAATCTGTACACAGACAAGTGGTTGGCTCTGTGGAATCAAACTGACAGCGAAAGCCTGAGTTTCGACAATGTTAGAGATCTACTCTCACATTCACATGAGCAGGTCAGCCCTCCGTTATTGGATGCGTCAAAAATTGTGAACAGGGGTTATTTCAGGCTAACGCTTCTGAAGTTCGGTTACGAAGACATATTGGTTGAGTTGTTTCAACTCGCCAGCGGAGAGCTGGCGATCTTCAAAGTCAACAGCGGGAGGCTGCCGTTTAGTTCACTAGAGCAAATCTCAGAATTCTTTCGCACTAGTAAAAGCCCTCCTCTGAGAGTATTGGGCAGATCGCTACTTTTCCCAACGCTGCGGAAAGACGATCTTCGAGCGTTAACAAGCAACCCGTACAGCGTTGAGCTGAGCTCTAAGACTGGCAACAATATAGTTCTTTCTTTAACGTCAATCGATCGTTTAGGGTGGGAAAACTATTGGAAACACTATTGCGACGGGCTATTCTCGGGATCTTCGCTAGCTTCTCATAAGGCCTCCCTCGGAATCACAAAATCTGTACACCAGTCACAAAACTTCAAGTTCAAACACGATAAATTAGCTGGATTACGCCCTGAATGCAATTCGGGTCTCGGAGTAAGTTTATTTCCCGGGGCCGCCCAATCGGAACCTGGCACGGAACGTCGTGTCAGCACTTTACTGCACAAATCGAAACCATTGAAGGAATCCCTTTCCTCCCATGTGTTGTCCAAAGAGAGCTTAAAGTCCATAGAAGACCTTGATTGTGAATCTTTAATACGACTAGATCAAGACATTAGCATCAATGATGTGAGTCCGGTCTCGAAGCCTGAGTCATATTTCCACGAAGGTGAATATAAGCGGGTTGACTCTGCATCTTCGATAACTCGTAACGAACTGTCTTCTGGTGAATATACAGAGGACTGTGAAAGCATTATTTCATCTCAGGACAACGAGGATTGTGGCGAGAAAACTTTTGATTTAAGCTCAGAGTTCCACAGGCCACAGTTGACGAAGAAAAAGTCGTCTTCTCTATTGAGCCTATTTAGCTCCAATAGATCCAAAACATCATTGAGAAATACTAAAAACCTTTCGCTTGATTTGACTGCAGGCAATTCTACGTCAAGTTTACTAGCTCTGCCTACCCCTACTTCTCCTACTATATTGCCCTTACCGTCTCCTCATCAAAATGAATTTTGTTCCTTACCGGAACACCTCGACACTCAAGATAGGTTTCAGATCTGTGACCATTCGGTGAAAGCATCATTCTGGCATGGTAATAGCTGGAAAGCGATGTCGAGCCAATTTCTATCATTCAAGCTTCATGAAACAGTTGATGGTAAAGTACTGTGTATGTTAACGGATGCTTCAGACCGTCATTGCCTCAAACTGTGCGCTTTCGTTAGTACGGATTGGAAAGTTTCAAGGTCTGCGGCTCAAGATGTTCAGTTGCGTATTTCAAATGACAATATCATCGTAACATCTTTACCAGTCACGTCGTTCGTTGTAAGCTTGAGGTGTCTGCAGATAGAAAAGCTCATCAACACGCTCCACCATTGCATACGACAGAACTTACCTTCCAAGATCAAGGCATCGAGTACATGTGGTACTTTATCAACTACCTCATCCGCTTTCAGCGCCTTCGATAAGTCGGTTCCTCGGTCAGACACGTCTTCCACCGGGCTTTCTTCAATTACTCAGGAAAGCTTAGTTCGCGAAAAGGATAGGACGGTTTCCTTATTATTATTATCGAACATTAAAGTTAGGTTACATCAAAGAGATGTTAAGAATGAATGGGTTGTCAAGAGCAAAGGGCTTCTGGATGTTTATTCACAAGAGCTCCGGGGCCGTGTCTTCGCGATGAAGTTCAACGTCATTTTGAACCAATCGGAATGTGTTGAACTCAAAAGCAAGCTGGAGACAATCAAAAGAATCGGCCGGACTGGAGTTGCCGTGGCCCACGAAAGCGAGGACTACTTGATCGAGTTTAAAAATCAAATTGTTGCCAACGAAGTTTTCAAATTAATTACATGCTTAATGTGAGGTCTCGGTGACCATCAAACTATGTACAAATATAACCGAATTGTAACAATTTAGAAAAAACTTTCATTCCTGGTACGCAACTATGCAGGCAGCGTTGACGTTCCGCCTGATGTCTCTATGATCCACATCGTGAGTATCTTCAACTTCACCCCATCTTTCCGTTTGGTAAATAATTTCCAGTGTAGCACATTGAGCGATTTGCTCCATTGTTATAGGCATCTCGGTCTTCGGAACCTGGCATTTGTTTTGAAGGAGTAACAGGCCACAAATAAAGGACTTTGTGGTTAATACGGTCTTCTCAAACACGGCCAAGTCCCACATAGACAGGGAGTCTATATACTTGAGGGCAGCCGCTCTGGTAGGCTCCAGTTGAGAATTACCTCTCATACCGTGAATATCCGCGTCGAGGACTTGAATCGCAACAGGTTCTTCGGCGAATTTCGACAGGAATGTTTCTGCAGATTTTATAACTGGAAGATAAAGTTTATCTTGAGCAGCCCTCAAGGCTCCCTCATATTCTGCTTTTGGTGATAGACACAGCAAAGTATCAGTGTCCAGATAGCGCAGCAAAGTCTGTGCTATCTGCTTACGATCGCCACCAATCTTGGCCACCAATTCTCCATCAGCGTTGGGCGTCGATACATATTCCAGGTCTATGCAGCGAGACACAATTGAGGTTACGGGCAAAGTGTGAGGTTTGATCGATAGTGTGGTAAGATTGGACCATTCATTCTGCAAAACAAGTGCCAGAAACTGACGATCTTTAGGCACCGTTAAGCTGTTTCCAAGCGGAGTTCTGATCGGTTTGTTATCCAGGGTAAGGGTGACATTTCCACCTGACTCGCGAGCTGACACCACCTTCCAGAATTTCTGTAAAGTCTTAGACACTCGGTTCGTTTCAGTTTGGAGGTTGTTTTCCACACTCGCATCAATTCCAAGTGCGGAACCCTTAGCATAACGTCTAGTCCCCCAGATAGCCCTGTTTTGTTTCAATGGTCTCAAGGTAAGCCTAAACATGATTTGCGCCACTTTGAGGCCTCGAAATTATCTTTTTCGAGTCTTTAATGTTGTTCTCTACTTACTGGTAGGTTCAATATCAAAGTTTGAAAAGTTCATACATATTAGCATTAAAAACTCGACTTATTGCCTGAACTAAGAGAACAACATAAAAACTGACTGAAACACTCCATAAAGGCCTTTCCAATGTCTCAAAATATTGTTCAAGAGATGGCATCCTCCTTGAGGTCCAGCAAAGCCCAACTGGAAGTTGTTAACAGACAATTAGCTCAGTTAGATAGACAGAAAAAGCTAGCGCAAGTAACAGCGAAGGAACTGGAAACCTACCCGGTTGGGAAAGTGTGGAGATCGTGTGGGAAAGCGTTTGTATTACAAGACAGATCTACATATACTAAGGATCTCGGAAGTGACGAGAAATTGGTAGAAGAGCAGCTGAAATCTCTCAAAATCAAGCAGCATTACTTACAGACCACTGTGGACAACACTGTGGAAAGCCTGAGACGTGTTATTGAACAAACCTAAGGGGGCTGGCAGGAGCCTAATGTTGGGGTTGGCCATCAACGACGTCTAATTGTCCCGTCGTTTTTGTCCGCTTTGTAAGTCCAGACAACGCGAATGCGCTTATATGTCATTTGAGCAATTATACGGCACTATATCCACCCCTTTGAGATGAGGAGGCACGGCCCAAAACCTTGGCGATGATTTCCTTTGTGAACTGCGGCAACGACGAAGCCAAACTGACTGTGCGGTCGATAAAGTCCTCGCGGAATTCACGAAAGTTTCCGCCGCGGGTGTTCATGTAGGAAGTAGCGAGTAAATATATTAGCGCAAACAACAGAGTGTACGTGAGAAGCCATAGGAACCAAGAGCCTACGCTGGAGCTCTTTTTGGGATCAGATTCGCCGTCACGATTCTTGTCTTTATCATCATCCTTATCGTCCTTGTCGTTACCCCCATCCTTGTTGTCATTACCACCATCTTCCTTCTTCAGGCACCCAGCATCACCTTCGACCACTATTTGAACTCGGTGATCCTGCCACGATAGCGATGTAACTGTGTTTGAATCCTTGTTGGGGGCACAAACAAAAGTGAGAGAAGCATCAATGGTATTGGACCCCCATTTGGCGTCTTTCAGCCCCACAACTAGCTCGTTCTTATCATTCTCGCTGGCCCCTGACAAGGTCGAGTCTGGGAAATCGATGAGCTGCGTTAGAATTTCGTCCTTGTTTTTATCGTCATTCAGAGTAACTTTGGTCTTGCCGCACAGAATATCGTTTTTGTTGCAGTCCCTGGGCGCATCTTGTGAATTTTCCTCGCAAAGGTTGATCCACCAATCTTCTTTGGTAGTACTTGGTGGCGTGTCTCTCGAAACTGTGTGTGAAACACTATACTTGTCGACATTATACTTCTTGAGAATCTCGTTCTGAGAACACTTGTAAGCACTTGCTGCCTGGGCCAGTAAACAGGCGACGCCTAGTTGAAACGTCAACTTCATTAGGAACGAGCTATTGCGGTGGTGTAGTTGCGCAGTCCAGTAAGAAGGGTTGCACTTGAATTGTATGTATTGCCGTCTACTTAAATTAACGAATGCGTTCGTGTGGTGTGATTAACAATTTCTTGGCCATCGAGTGACCTGGGGGAGCCACCACCGTTACTGAGTCGTTCGCTTTTATCACATTCTGTGCGGTAAGTTACACATTGGCTCTGGTCTCGGTCTTCAAGCGAGTTCTTTAGGGTGTAAGAGTTTGTCATTTCACCAGCTAGGAAAGGTCGCAACTAGCGGCAACTTCTCAGGAAGGGTATAAACCTCGACCCTCTCGGTGCAAATTCAATCTTGAATATATGCCCTGGGCGCAAAACAAGCTTCGCAGCTAAAATACGGTCGCCAATGATATGATGACAGCATAGTACAAAGTGATTAGAAGTTTACTACTGTCTCTTGAATACCGAGTAAGGCTTGAGAGTTTGTCTTGGACACAAGTGCTATACGAAAGCTACTGGTTGCGTCAAGCATAGTATAGTAGTGGTGGTTTCATGAATTTTTCTGTACCTACAAACACTACCACGGCCGTTGTGACCTGGAATTTACTGTACGAAAAGGTTTCGGGGGCCCTCCTAAGTTCCAGGGCCACGGCACTGGTTACAAACGGGGACTGAAACGAAAGCTGTTAGAGACCACTTGGGAAGTCGCACTGTCTTCAACGGTGCATATTTGGTTATCATTATGTACGTTGTGGATATATAGCTCGAGTCGTCGGCGGTTAAACTTCTTTGACTTCAACGCACAATCGTCGCCACAGCTCAAAGCTGGTCCACGGAGTGAGCACTCGCCGACAGGGCCACACGATCTGTGATTAGCGACAGGCTTCGGATCAGAGCCACGAGAGAAGCGCTGCTCAATGCAACAGTCTAAAAATGCGAATTTCTCCGCGAAATGTAGCCCTTCATTTCCGCCACGCACTCCTTTACCAACCCCCGAAGTGGATGTGTGGTGCTGGACACGACACCACCGTGTCGCCCTCACTGAAAGTGTCACATGAACTTCGGGCTTCTTCCATTTCCCGCAGCCCTAGCGAACACGTTAGAAGAGGTAGGTTTACTACCCACCACGCAATCTGGCAACCGGCATCTTTTGGCTACAGTTTGCCATGCCACCCAGCTGTGGTCTACTACCCAGCGCTCTCACTTGAGCAGAGATATCCTGGCTATAACGCGCATCGTCCTACAGAGAAAGCTGTCTAGCTGAAATGGTAATACGCGGTAATTCAGGACACCTTTGAGAGACACCAGTTATAAAGATTTCCCAATCGCAGTCCGCAATCTGTCAGGTACACACACACACTAGCTTATCCTACGCACACCGGTGTCGGTTACGCAGACAAAAAAGCTGAGAAAGCCGTCTGGAGCTAAACGAGAGCCTCTTCAACGTGGCCTGGGCCAATTGACCGCTGTGCACACCCTCGCGGTTCCATGCGATCTCCGGCCATCCTACCAAGTTGGTTCGACCTCAATCCCGAATTACCCGCCTTTTGGAGCAGATCTGCTCGTTCGTTCATAGGCATAATCTAACACAGTCCCTTGCGGATTTGGCCTTACCATCCAATAATTACAAAAAAAATCCATCCCAGGCTTATTATTAACATTTGTCTGCACTCGTCCCCCAGTCGTTTACTCCATCTTTCTTGGTTTGAAGATTATATCATAAATCGTCGTTCCAGTTGAATTAGCACTCGCGTGTAAGAATCAGGATTTCCAAGTTTCGAGAATTTACTCTGATAACCTCGTCTCCGCCACTATTCAAATCATTCGTCATCGTTTCCGGGCCCCATCCATCTCTTTAATTTGAGTTCATAAGCCATCGCACAGAAGTATGGGAAACAGCCCGTCTAAATCTAACTATGCCATACCGAGTACGAAGACAGCCAACGCAACTACCAACGGTGCAAGCACCGCCAGTGATGAATTGAACAGCAACGAACCTAATGACCCTGATGATAGTAGGCCCCTACCTACTAAAACTACAGCACAACATATCAATCTCGCTTCGAGAAGGGCTCCTGGAGAGCCCAACAATCATGCTTCTTCTTTGAACTCGAGTTCGAGAGGAGCTCTCCGCCATCCGCTGCACTCGTCGCCGCCTCCTCCATCCGCGTCCCACCACAGGCAGCACCATGGCGGCGATCGCAACTCCAAGGCAGGCCACACTACGGCGTATGGCCTGGACATTGACATGTCCTTTGCCAAGGCGCTCGGGACCGGCTATTCTGCAAGCCCGTCTCTTGCTGGTTCTGGGTCCAGCTCTAGCTCTGGGTCCAGCAACCACAGCAGCATGACTCCGCCTTCGCTGTCGACGGACTCCTCGTTCATGAACTACAGTCTGACGGATGCCGAGCCTTTGACCCCCAATAGCAACGCTTTAGCCGCATCTACTGTCCACCCTCTACCGCCTATTAAAGAAGAAATGCAGGCATCAGCTACGCTCGCTCGGAAGAGGCGCAGCAACCACGCGACTGCCGCTCATATCCCCCATGATCGGAAATCTGCGCCCCCTGTTATCATCAAACGTTATGCGCACGACTCGGGTTTGTCGGAATACGTTGATATCGACGATGTTATCGAGAAGCTCCTGGATATCGGCAGTACTCGGTACTACCGTGCCAAAGAATTTCCTTTGAGCTCTTGGAAAGTGCAGTTGATATGCGCTCGAGCCCGAGAGTTATTTCTGGAACAGCCCTCTTTACTGCGATTGCAGGCCCCTATCAAAATTGTTGGAGATGTTCACGGCCAGTTCACAGATTTGATGCGTATTTTGCGGCTCTCTGGTGTGCCGCCAGATACCAGCTACCTGTTTTTGGGTGACTACGTTGATCGCGGGAAGCAGTCCCTGGAAACCATGCTGCTACTGCTATGCTATAAGATCAAGTTCCCAGACAGATTCTTCATGTTGAGGGGAAATCATGAATCCGCCAATGTCACAAAGATGTATGGTTTTTACGATGAATGCAAACGTCGTTTGTCCACCAAAAGTTGGAAGGTCTTTGTCGATGTATTTAACTCATTGCCACTGGCCGCTATCGTGCAGGAGAAAATCTTTTGTGTTCATGGGGGAATATCGCCTCATTTGAAAGATATGCGCCAGATTGAACGTATTGCCAGGCCTACCGACATTCCAGACGAAGGCTTGATGACAGATCTATTGTGGAGTGACCCCGACTTGCAGGATTCGGACTGGTCTGTCAATGATCGCGGTGTTTCTGTCACTTTTGGCAAACGTAACCTTTTGGAATTTTGTTCACGCTTCAACTTTGACTTGGTGGTAAGGGGCCATATGGTTGTAGAAGACGGTTACGAATTCTTCGCCCGTAAGAAATTAGTAACCGTTTTCTCAGCACCTAACTACTGTGGCGAATTTAAGAACTGGGGTGCTGTCATGAGCGTGACGACTGGTCTTATGTGTAGTTTTGAATTATTGAAACCACATTGTAGCAACAGCAAGCAGCGAACCTAGTCTTTTTGGAAGAACATGATTGTCTTTTTTTATATTACTCTATATTTCTATAACTTTAAATGCTTTTGTTTCCGGAATGTATGTAAGAACTGTGCGCTTGCCAGGGTTAACATTGTGCAGTCTAAAAGAAGTTAAGAGAACCACTGGCTCTCACAATCCAATCGTGCGGGCTTTAGATTAAGCAAAAAAACAAGACTCCGATACGGGGAGTCGAACCCCGGTCTCCACGGTGAAAGCGTGATGTGATAGCCGTTACACTATATCGGACAACATATAAAGTTAGAAAAGTTTCAACGTAGATTGCCTTGCCTAACGTACACGTGTTATTCCGAACTAAGGAACGCGATGACAAGCAAAGATTAGTTATAAGACTACTTAGGACTTTGGAATAGAGTCTATGGTTTGTGTTAAAATGCTTTGTACAGCAAACACTTTGGCGGAGTTCGCAGTATGCCACTTATTGTCGATTGTCATATGAGACGTGCGCTCGTACATGATTATCTTTGGTTTTGTGAATACAATGAATGAACAGCGCTAGTGATCGAACAACTGGATACATCAAATAGCCATCGAGCATTGCTGTCCAGGGTCATGTCGTTAGCTGAGTTCGATGAAATTCACTATGAGCATTCAACCAACAGGCTGGATGTGCCTTCGAACTATCTAATGAAGAAAGCGCGGAGGAATCCTAATGGTTTGGAAGAATTACGCAAATCAATGAAATCATCAACCATATATGTTGGTAATCTATCGTTCTACACCTCTGAGGAACAAATATACGAGCTTTTCAGTAAGTCTGGTGTTATCAAACGTATCATCATGGGTTTAGACAGGTTCAAGTTTACGCCATGCGGGTTTTGTTTTGTGATATATAATACACCCGAGGAAGCTTTGAATGCAGTGAAATATCTGTCGGATATGAAGCTAGACGACCGCAACATATCTCTAGACCTGGATCCTGGGTTTGAGGATGGAAGACAGTTTGGAAGGGGTAAATCTGGGGGACAAGTAAGCGATGAACTGAGGTTTGAATATGACGCTTCGAGAGGCGGATTCACGGTGCCACTCGTGGACCGCATTGGGGTGACCCAATCGCACAATTTCGGAGCCAGAAGAGTCAGAGATACATATGTACCTGGCCAAGACCAGGATGTCGATGTCGAGGACGAAGACGAGGACGAAGAAGAACCTGACAACTACATTCCGGGAGAATAAAGTAATAGCTGGCGAGATTCTGACAACCCCAGGCAAGGTGAGAAGGTATTATTACGGTTCAAAATTCTAATTTCAAAATACAATATATATAAAATATCAACGTCCGTTCCTAGAACGTCAACTCCAATAAAACATCATCTACTAGTACAACGCCGAAAGGGATGGCGGACAAGTGTCGCGTTCCACTTTGGGCTATTCCTGGGACGCTCTTCTCAACTCTTCCAATCTATCGATCAACTTTTTGCGTCTCGTCAGTGGGACCGTGTGGAACCGTTTTTCGAGATCTGCTTCAGAGGCAGTGCTCTCATTTGGATTGACCACACTCTCAGAATTAAAGGAAGCCGGCATTGACGAGGATGCAGGAGACGATGACGACCTAGACATGAGATAGTAATTGCTGAACACCTTTCTGCGCCGCACATTGATGAACCAATTGCTGAGTTGAACCTTACTGAGGCCTGTCCTGATCAAGAGCTCGCGCTTCTCCTGTGGAGAGGGATACGGATAGTTCAAATGGGAGAGTAGCCACTCGTTGAGAATCTCTACAGTTTCCTTAGGCAAGTTGGTGCGGCGTGCTTGCAGCGAAGCTGCTTTCGACGCCGAGAGTGGAGGAGACGAGCTCGTGTCAGAAGCCTCTGAAGACTTGGAGGACGACGGGGCAGATGACTGCGTAGACGACATATTCGAAGACATGCCTGAGGACGAAGTTGCTGACAATGCAGAAGTCGGTGTAGACGGAGGAGAGTTTGAATGGGTGTAGGGCAGCGACAACGAACGGGAGATGGTGGAGGGCTTGGCCGGGGCACCTTGAGGGTCGTGGTGCTCGGACAGCGACCCTTGGTAAGCGAAATGTTTTGTTTGGTGGTGCTGCTCTGGAAAGCGACGTGCGTCGATTGGCGATGGCACTAGACTCCAGGCAGAATTACAGCTGAGGTCGTTGTGTGAATATGGCTGTTGCTGTGGCTGTTGTTGTTGTTGTTGTTCTGGTAGTTCTTGCCCTTCTTGTTGCTGCTGCTGCTGCTGCTGCTGTAGGTGAGAGCGGCCGGCATGGCTATGCACTGGATATGGCTGGTGGGACAAGCTAGCGGCCAAGTGAGACGTTCTCCAGGGCGTTGGAGGAGCAGGACCCGACCCTGCACTAATTCCCGCAGGCTGCACCGCAGCCTGCGCATGCGAATCCAGTCTTGTCCCTGCAAAACTGGAATTGGCCCCGGTGTCGATGGATTCCAACAGCTTTTGGATCGAGGGCAGCTTAACGGCCTCGTCGCACATGGTCGCACTACCTCTCACACTTGAGCACGGTTGACTGGCTTGACAACAGGAATATAGGTTTGGTTTTACAGTGACAGCAACAAAACGATCACAGCGCTAGCGAATATATGTGTCCCGCACACACACTTGCATACACATCCAATCCACCGAAAGTGTCACTTCTATGCTTTCAAGAATAACTCATTTTATACTCACGGATTGTCATTTCCAAACGAACATAACCAAAAAAAATTGTCCCAAAAAAAAAAATTCCACCTTAAATCGACACCGTCGTCCCGATTATGCGCGAAGTGTGTCTCGCCGTAATCGCTGTATATCCTGCCTGTCGTTTTTCCCATATCAAGAACGTTCCGGCACGAACTTTTCTGCGTTATTAGGTAGGTTTCCAACGCATTTACTGTGGAACTCAGTTTTTCCCATGTGCAACGAAGAATTTATCAAAATTGTTAGTCTTGACGCATCTTGCCGCACGGCTCAGGAGGGGGCCTCAAGCGTCTTTGCAGCATGCTGGCACTCAAGGTGCCAAATGTGTCATCCAGGTAATCGCAGCAGGATTAACTGATACAGAAGATTAATTCAAATAGGGAGGAACGCTTCATGACAAGCGTGACACCTGCCGAAAACAGCCCCTGGGCCCTGCAACCACGTCTATTTTGTTGTTGTCTTCTGCAGTCCGTACATTACATTCACCGTACGACCAGCAGGAAGGGCCGGTATAGGCGATAAAAAAAAATCTTAGCGGTGCGGTTGGGGATGCGGCAAGCGAGATAGAAGGGAAGATGGCATAGGCTTGGTAAAGACTCGGGGAGATAAGACTTCTTTGAGAGATATCGATGGCATTCTGTGCGTCTATGAAATTTGAATTGATAGGTGAGGGGAATTTTTGCACAGGTTTAGATTCCAGCGGGCACTGTGCAAGACCTGGGGCCTGTGGCTAGCACATGGGTAAGATGCAAATATTGTAACGATAGGAACCGGCAAAAAAAAGACAAGACATTCGGGGAAAGATAGTGGAGAGTATCTGCTGAGAGAGCGGGGGATGTTAATGAGGAATGGGGTCGGGAGGATGTATGACGCTTTCTTGATAAGGTGTTGGTCCATAGTTAGACCTACAACAAAACCAAGTGGAAATGGGCCACTTGGGGTTTTTTGGGTGTGTGAGAGCCCCTTACTTTGCTCCAGCGGTTGCTTCAGCGGTTAGCAAGGTAGGGGCTTTCAAGAGGAACCAAGACGGGCGTCTGTTTGGCTAACGTCCAAATTATGATCAGGCGAGGTCGTCCCGGTCATCACCTTCTGACTGTTGTCACTTCGTACGATATAATCAGTGACAGCCGCGTCACCATTGGGCTCTGATATTTCGCTACCAACAGCACGGGCATTGGCCTGAGCCGGTGCACGTTTCCTCTAAAGGTCTCGGTTGAATGTGGATGAGATTCACAGGTGTTCGCGGCACTTCGGAGCAACACGCCGCCCATGGCGACAGTGTCGGGTGTGCTTGAGTTTGAAGGATTTCCAAATTCACCGCCATTTGTATCATTATGCCCTTCTAGCTCACATGGTAAGAATTCACAGGCTATCAAAATAAAGCAAGGCATCGATATGCTCAAGGGTCGACATGCAAAATGACGGAGGGCAGTAATCTGTGTCTGTGGAAACGCCCATGAGCTCGTCCTCTTCGCTCTAAGAGAGATTTGGAAGGGTTCCTCTTTTAACATAGCTAACGGACGTGCCGTAGGATGATCATGATCTCAAAATTAGCGCGCTTCGGCGGCAAGAGCTGGGAAATGAGTAGTCGCGGCCACCACACCATTCCAGGTCATCGGGCAGGACAACAAAAGCAGGGTTTCCCGCGTGTAACAGGGTGGCATGTATATATATCGGCTTGGTGTGGTCTCGCAACAGTTTGATTGGTGCCAGCTATTGTCAAACGCGTTGATATAGTGCAACATCAACCCGTTATATGTGATTAGGGCTAACGAGCGTCTCGAGGTAGCCCAGGACCGAGCAGTCCTGTCCATAAAGGCATGTTGGAGCTACCTAGTGGTAGTGGTATAGTACTGTTCTGGTTAGCGTCGAGTTGTATAGTGGCACCCATCAACCAAGTGTCATTATGGTACAAAGTGATACTTGCGACGTCAGTAAAACAAGAATGTTCAGGGCGAATAATCAACCAATGGAGACCCGAGGAACAGGGATCACAGAGAAATGCCCTGGATTTTACTTATCCAACAGCTCAACGATCCTTATGTTGGATGCAGTCGTTGGGTGGCAAGCCTAACGGGCCCCCCAATTTATTCCGTCCATGGTTTTTTGTATTAATACCGGCTATATGACCCAGATATAGGCAGACCTATAGCCTAAACAACCATGGAGAGACGACCAGAAGTCGCTTCACAAGCTCAGTATCTAGTATCAAGTACTCAGAATCCTATACACGGGACCTATCAATAATCGACCCAGCAATCCAGCAAGTTAACTGCGGCCCACGCTGACTCGCTCCTTCAGAATTCAAAACGATTTTTTGTAGCAAAGCAAACGCAAAAACAAGCAGACACTCGTGTGTATGGTGCTCAATGGTTATAATTCAGGTATCAATGTTTGAGTGAGTAGGTTATCACCTGATCTTTTTTGCGCGTTTTATGGTTCAGGCCGGGACGTACAGCGGGTTGATCTGGGTTGGGGAATCCGGATCCCAACCGGGTGGTAATTCTATACCAAAGGTGTACTGTTCGGTTGCTGTGAGTTATCGTTTCGAATCCCAACGCGGGTTGTGGACTGTGAAAAATGGTAACTTTCGGGAACATGTGTCAGAACTCTAAAGTGCTCCCAGATTTTTCTGAAAACTGTCTGCCCAAGCGAAAAATGAGAACGCTCTCCGTCCCTGTTGGGTCTAAGGGACCCTCTACTTGACGATGTTCTAGGAATGAGAATCGCTCATTTCCCAATACTGAACCTCAGTAAAACAAGAATTTACTTTGAGTGGCCCAAGAGTATGCCCGATGCTATCTCATAGCGCTCGATCGCATAGCTATAGACGGCCGAGAGATACAATCGGGCTTAATTTGTCAATATCTTAAATAGGCGAAAACACGCTTAGTTGTCCCTACGTATGACTAGTAAGCAACCAATAAGTAGTTTCCATTAGCTCAACTTATTCTGAGAATCCATCCTCGGGGGAAACCGGTCATTGACCGTACTTATCCTGGCATCTTGGGGTTTCCTATCGTAATGCAGTGGATAAGAATTCAGACAATATTGCACGAAGTGCTATCCAAGTGACAGTGAAATAAAAAGAATAAAAATGAGCGTAAAAGTGTTGGCATAATGTGAGTTACTAGGGAACTGATGGTGATGTGCGCATAACTGCATAATCAGCGTCGGGAAATATGTGACACAGTGGTACAGAATGATAGTACACATCAGAGCCATACAAATCGAGTTACAAGCTAAGACAAACAGAAGAGAACAACTGTTGTCCAATGGGATTGGCGATTGATAAGTTATTGGCATTGTACGGCACTGAGTGGCAATCCATCGATAATAGAACAATCTAAAACGGGTGATTAATATTTGTGTTAATCAGAATCACCGAGCGAGAACTGTATACATATCAGGCTTTTGTTCAGGTGACTGAACCAACCATGATGCCTAAAATAATCGCGGAGAGATAAATAGAGTTCCCTAGACCAAGTTACTTATCATACAATGTCTATCAACGACTTACAAAACAAATTCAGTAAGCTTTCTACTAATGAATCAGATTCGCTTCAATAATTAATTATAGAGAGACAATTTGAACTTCATATATCTGATATAAGTCTGGTAGGAAAGTCCATCGATAAATTGAACAATGCTTCAACAATTTACCTAATAATGATGCTGCCATTACGTATGCTAAGCAAATAGTCAACAAATGGAGGCCAGACGAACAGCGCTTACATAGCAATGCCTTGGCCAGCAAATTAAATGATCTTAGAGCCCAACAAACCATTTCCTGGGCGGGCGTTTTTGATTAAGAAGAGCCTCGAATAAATTTCCCTAGATGCTTGTATAAATACTGGCGGTATGTCCTGGACCTGAATTGAATTTATAGTATCAATAAACCAGGGATAGACAGCCACTCGTGTTTCTGCCTCCTATGTAACTGTAAGGAGCTCAGAATACATACAATCCACGATGGTCATCAAGAAATTGAGCTAAAAATTCTACAAGTTCACCACCGCGACTGACTCGCCCCAATAGTTTCATGCTTATTTTTCCACAAATGAGTCCTGCGAAAAGTTAGAGCTACCTGATTCCTATTGTTTGAATAGCGCAGAGTTGTATTAAATGTTGTGCTAAGATAGGAAACCTCAAATTGGCAGGAAAATGTCAATATTCGGTTTCAGATGGTGTTTCAAGGAAAGTAGGGGTTGAGCTGCAAGACGGAATCAAAGTATAAGTTGAGCTAATGGAAACAAATTATTGGTTGCTAGCTAATCACATGAAGAGAGAACCAAGCAACATCTGATCTATTCATGAGATGAACCATCCAGGATTGGGTAAGAGCATGAGTAGGTTCAAGACTATTCGTATCTAGTTATTGTTATAAACGTGAGGTATGTTTTGTGATTTTGTGGGTCAATATTGTATTCTGGCGCCAAATATGAGGGTTTCTTACCTAAACATCAAAATTGACACCAGTTAGATCACTTATTCGAGTTTAATCCTCAACACCGAGCGGCCGTTGTAATTACAGTGTGTAGAGCGTCGACTACAACATACCCTGATCACCAGATACTCGTTGAGGTCGCTCATGACAGAGGGGAAAACACGACTAAAATCAAGAGTAACATGACCATGCTGCTCTCATTATACTCAAGAATTTTTGCAAGTAGATTTATTCGTGGTCACACTAGACTACTCGAGCCTACCTCATCCCGGCCTTGAGTATTATAAACCCGATTATAGCACAACAAACGTTCACCTGGTTAAAAGAGTGCAAACGGACGTGTTAGCGACAACAGGGAAACAAGAATTAAGAGGATAAGCAATCAGTTGACGAGACTCAAGGTGACAACATAGAAGTAAGTTGACCACCCATTCCACTCAGCGAGCAGCTCTGCAATCCACCTCTTCATGTGGAGTTGTTGAATTATCGAGCCCTGCCTGCACTCGCATTATTCATGCCAAAGCTGGGCGCAAATATTAGCTCCACGTCACCAATATGGACGAGAATTATAGTCCAAATAGTGGCGGATAGAGAGCTAGGTATCTGGCAGGTACTCAGAAGTATAATTCACGATGTTTATCAACAAGTCAAGGACTAGCTCGCTTTGAAATGGGTCGCACTTGGTATTGGGGTAAGAATCGGCATTGTCATTTTGAAGATACATGAAAAGAGCCTAAAAGGGGAAAAGTTCCTCTCTACACTGGAACTCCTCAAGTTGGTTGAGTTGTATTTCCCCCGCAGATTCGTATCAAGGATTTGTGTTTTTGGTCCACTTGTGGTAAAGACCAGATTTTTTCCCAATGCCATTACTATTCACCGAAACGAGATGCGCCCGGCCCATGGCACCTGGCATTTTTTCCTGGGGTGTATGCTATGTCGGCATTGGGAATAGGACTCAGGAGATTTTGAAATAGATTCGCGCGATCTGGCCCGGACCAAGGTCGGGCGACGGTAACCTGCACTTCTCCTCACTCCCGCACACGTCGTCAGTAGTTTCCACGCATCTGTGGCGAGATCGATGTGTTTTCTTTGTTCAGCGAGATGTGGAAAGATAAGTCCAAAACCCACAAATTTTTCCAATGCCAGCATTGTGTACGCTATCACAATGCGGAAGGAAAATCTTGGGATGGGCCCTTCGAGTTGTGTGTCTGGGCATCATGCAGAGCGCAAATCTGCCTGGTTTGGGCATTGTGTCCATGCAGGCTTTTGTCCCATCCCCGAACTCTAGCGTTACTGGAGGTATCACAAGCCTGAGATAAGTAACAAAATCAGGCGGTTTATCGCTTAGCATGCGGTTCCAAACTCAATCCGCATTCGTGCATGAGATAGCCCGGCTGGCCCGCAAATCCATACACCTTCCCTAGACTCCATCTGGTTGGCCAAGTGGAGGCAAACGCGAGTCGAATTATAAGTAGTGAAGAGCTAAAGCGTTTGGAACAGACGGCCATTGAATTCCTCCTAACTCATCTGTTCCTTCTTTATTTCCTACCCGCCGCCTCATAACCGAAAATAAGCTATGAAGTACGGTTCTGTCATTGGTTTGTTAGTGGCGGCTTCCGCCGTCGCGTCCGCCCAGTCTACAACTACTGATGACTTCACGGCGACCGCCATAGAAACCAAATTTACTAAAACCGCGGGGAGTTCACTGGCTACCGGTTCAAGCACAATGACTTTACCATCAGGAGTGACAGGTAGTTCCAAAGCTAGCTCGGGCACTGTCTCATCTGGCATCTCGAGTGCAGTGACATCTTCGGCTTCAGTGAGCTCAGCCTCCTCGAGCATGGCGCTTTCGTCGACATCAAATCCTACATCAGCCTCTAGCTTGTTGGGATCTACTGCTTCAACCCAAAGCTCCTTGTCGTCGACTGCGTTTAGCTCTGCTACCTCTGGTGCTTCCTCTGGTGTGAGCTCTGGCGCCAGCTCTGCTCCTTCTAGCGCTGCGTCCTCCGGTGCTTCCTCTGGCGTGAGCTCTGCTACCTCCGGTGCTTCCTCTGGCGTGAGCTCTGCTCCTTCTAGTGCCGTGAGCTCTGGTGCCAGCTCTGCTCCTTCTAGTGCCGTGAGCTCTGGTGCCAGCTCTGCTCCTTCTAGTGCCGTGAGCTCTGGTGCCAGCTCTGCTCCTTCTAGTGCTGCTTCTTCCGGTGTGAGCTCTGGTGCCAGCTCTGCTCCTTCTAGCGCTGTGAGCTCTGGTGTGAGCTCTGCTCCTTCTAGTGCCGTGAGCTCTGGTGCTTCCTCTGGTGCCAGCTCTGCTCCTTCTAGCGCTGCTTCTTCCGGTGTGAGCTCTGGCGCCAGCTCTGCTCCTTCTAGTGTCGTGAGCTCTGGTGCTTCCTCTGGTGCCAGCTCTGCTCCTTCTAGCGCTGCTTCTTCCGGTGTGAGCTCTGGCGCCAGCTCTGCTCCTTCTAGTGCCGTGAGCTCTGGTGCTTCCTCTACTGCCAGCTCTGCTCCTTCTAGCGCTGCTTCTTCCGGTGTGAGCTCTGGCGCCAGCTCTGCTCCTTCTAGTGCTGCTTCTTCCGGTGTGAGCTCTGGCGCCAGCTCTGCTCCTTCTAGTGCCGTGAGCTCTGGTGTGAGCTCTGCTCCTTCTAGTGCTGTGAGCTCTGGTGCTTCCTCTGGCGTGAGCTCTGCTCCTTCTAGCGCTGCCTCCTCTGGCGTGAGCTCTGCTCCTTCTAGCGCTGCCTCCTCCGGTGTGAGCTCTGGCGCTTCCTCTGGCGCCAGCTCTGCTCCTTCTAGCGCTGTGAGCTCTGGTGTGAGCTCTGCTCCTTCTAGCGCTGCCTCCTCCGGTGTGAGCTCTGGCGCTTCTTCTGGCGTGAGTTCTGCTCCTTCTAGTGCCGTGAGCTCTGGTGCGTCCTCTGGTGTGAGCTCTGCTCCTTCTAGCGCTGTGAGCTCTGGTGCTTCCTCTGGCGCCAGCTCTGCTCCTTCTAGTGCCGTGAGCTCTGGTGCCAGCTCTGCTCCTTCTAGCGCTGCCTCCTCCGGTGTGAGCTCTAGTGCCAGCTCTGCTTCACCTAGTGCTGCTCCATCTAGTGCTGCCTCCTCTGGCGTGAGCTCTACTATTTCCAGCGCTGCTCCTTCTGCTTCATCATCTGCTGTCACAATCACTCAAACCTCGACATACTTGGTAACGTCAACCGACACAACCACGGTCACCGACACTTCTACAAGCTTTGTGACCTTGGGAACCACTACGTACACCACTACCCCTACAGTAACGGTCACGTCCCAGTCTACAACGACGACTGTGGAGTACACCACGTCCATTGTCGCTACTGAAACCACCACTTCTACAGTCACTGAAACTTCCACGGCCACTGCAAGCGCCACGGAAACTACTACAAACACTATGACCGTGCTCTTACCCTCAAGCGTATGAATGCTAAATGTAACAACAAAGCTCTAGGCTATTTTATAACCATTCTGTAAACACAGTTTCCATAATTCATATGTCAGCTAGAGCTGGATATACTTGAAAGGGACTGATTTATCTTAAAATGAACATTGACAACTTGTTCTTTCCGATATTTACCACAATGGGCGGCAGCCCATTGAGGCGGTTAAGAGCGAACATCATTTGTCATCTCGATAATTAAGCCTACAACAAAATACATAACTAGATTCTTGTTCGTGTGCAACCGACATATACTTTTTGGTAGAATCTAGCATTGGTTGGATAGCATCCAGTTGCATAATGGAGACCATCAACCTAGTATCAGTGTAGTACAACATGATACCCAAATAAAAACACATGTACATGACAGATTTAGAAAGAGTGGCCAGGGGAAAGGACATTGCTCCAAGGACGGTCTCACGGATCGCCTGATTACTCTAAATGTTCAAGGTAGATGATTCTGGATGATCTCGTAGATGTCTGCACCTAGTCTGGGTCTTTGTATCAATACTGACTATTTAATATATTAATTGGACCAACACTTAAAGTCGAAATAATCACGGAAGAACAACAAGCAGTCGCTGAATAAGCTCCGGATTTAGTACCAAGTACTCAAAATACGAATAACAGTGTCTATCAAAAAATTAAAGGGACTGTCCAGCACGTTACCTACTGCAGATACCCACTCGGTCAAGTAGTGTCTACAATTGACACACTTCCCGATACATCATCCTAGAGTACACATTCATATTTTACACTTTCAGCTATGTACCTCGCACTCGATACAGGTGTAAGTGAGACTTTAGAAGAAAAGTTACGACTAGCATTCATAAATACTACAGACTGAGATATCATATAAACTGCTTGAGCTGTGCGTATTTCGTAAAACGCCACAAAAATAGGTTGGCCATATAAAACCTCAGTTCACTGAACACTTGAGGTTAACCAAGTGACTTAAATGAGGGTGACAGTTGCAGAGGAGGTCTCCGTAGTGGTGGCAGTGGTAGTCGTAGTAGTTGAGGCCGTTTGGGTAACCGTGTCTGTCTCAGTGCCATAGACAGTCGAGACGACTGTAGCTGTCTCAATTTCAATGACCGTACTTGTCACGGGGGCAGCAGTAACGATTTCAGTCGCCATGACCGTAGAGGTCACCGTCGTGTATACGGTGGAAGTGGAGTGCACCGTGGTAGTGGAGGTTACAGTTTCGACCACCGTGACCGCGCCTGAAACGCTAGAGGGTGCAGAGGTCACCCCGCTAGAAGGAGCAATGCTGGTACCAGAGCTCACAGCACTAGAATAAGTCGAGAGGGAGCTTCCAAGGCCCGATGAAGCCAAGGCAGAAGAGGGAGAAGAGCTCTGTGTGGTGTTGGAGTACATGAAAGACGGCCGCACCGAGCTCCCAGTACCTGTAGCGTAAGTGGCATCGGTCGTTGCTCCAAGAGCGAGTTGGGCGAGCAACACCGTTGCGATGAAACGGCAAAACATCGGATACCACATACTTGAATTTACCGAAAGGGTACCAGAATTTTTAGGCTTAGCGAGCTTTCAGTCGAAGAGCGCCGAAACAGTGGTTATCCTCATCACTTTATATACCAGTATTGACGATATCGTCCGACTCCCATTATCATACTTCAGACGTACTATGCGCCCTGTACTCTGCCCAAAGCTTTCTCCTCCACTTGGCGAACCGGATGGAGTCTAGGGAAGGTGTATGGATTTGCGGGCCAGCCGGGCTATCTCATGCACGAATGCGGATTGAGTTTGGAACCGCATGCTAAGCGATAAACCGCCTGATTTTGTTACTTATCTCAGGCTTGTGATACCTCCAGTAACGCTAGAGTTCGGGGATGGGACAAAAGCCTGCATGGACACAATGCCCAAACCAGGCAGATTTGCGCTCTGCATGATGCCCAGACACACAACTCGAAGGGCCCATCCCAAGATTTTCCTTCCGCATTGTGATAGCGTACACAATGCTGGCATTGGAAAAATTTGTGGGTTTTGGACTTATCTTTCCACATCTCGCTGAACAAAGAAAACACATCGATCTCGCCACAGATGCGTGGAAACTACTGACGACGTGTGCGGGAGTGAGGAGAAGTGCAGGTTACCGTCGCCCGACCTTGGTCCGGGCCAGATCGCGCGAATCTATTTCAAAATCTCCTGAGTCCTATTCCCAATGCCGACATGGCACACCCCATGGGCCGGGCGCATCTCGTTTCGGTAATGGATGATGGTTGGGCCGGAAAGAGCTTTGTTCCCCACGGTAGTCTTTACTACGCGACGTGATTGGGATGGTGAGATGGCAAGAAATAATTTACGGCCTGAAGAAATGCAGTTTTAGAAATGCAGTTTGTAGAAATCCCCTGTAGCCAGAGTATTAGCTGGACGGTGTCTTGGTAGTCCAGTCTACGTTGTTTGTATCCACCGATTGTTCAAGCCAAGCAAGAGTGCGCATTATTTAGGTGGTGCTGCTGCTTGCGTCGCGGACACTCACAAAAAAAAACAAAAATGGTATACGGTCGATTATCCGTTTAACGTGGCTACGGGAAGTCGTCAACTCTAGACTGGCGCTTGCTATGGGTTCTTTCTGAACGGTAAGCGTGGGCAATTCTATAGGGACCATAGAGCTCATCATTTAGGTCCTTACGAAGGTTCTTGACGTGCTCATAACATCCCGGAAGCCAGACCACCATACCTGGGAAAGACTTTTCAAGTTGCATTGCTAGGAAT
Organism: Lachancea dasiensis; assembly: GCA_900074725.1. Classification (NCBI taxonomy): domain Eukaryota; kingdom Fungi; phylum Ascomycota; class Saccharomycetes; order Saccharomycetales; family Saccharomycetaceae; genus Lachancea; species Lachancea dasiensis. The sequence goes on from LT598461.1 coordinate 375,251, forward strand.
ATCTTAGCGCGCTCGAGAGCGCCACGACCTTGTGATTAAGCTTTTCCAACTGGCTGGCAAGGATTTGTGGACGGGCCCGTCTTTTGCAACGCTTGGCATCATTACTTCCAGTGTTTTCAGAGGCGGTCGAACTTCCTGAATTCACAGAAAACTTTATCTCTTAAACATGTTGTATCTCGACATCACCACTTAGTGTTCCTCGTCATACAACTGGGATACGAAAAGCTCTTGATTTTCTTGGCTCTGCAGAGGCCTGCTTGAAGTCATTTATGTGCTCTTGAGCTATGACCCACTTTGCCGCAAGAAAACCCAAAATCTGATTTCAGTCGCCTCGTGGTGTGGTATGAAGGTGCAGGCGCTGCCCGTCCAGCCAAATATGCCGAACAGAGCGCGGAAATACACGATACGATTGCCCGACAACGTAATGTCCGGCAACTTGTCTGAACTCCGCCCGCTGGGGCTGTAGTAGTAGCTCGAGATATGCAACACAGAGTGTAGAAAGTCTGGTATCCAGTTTTCAAGGCAGGGCCAACCGCTCCAAAACTGGCCTACTCTTTGCGCTCCCCTTGGTCCTATCGTGAGGGTGCACTGTTTTCAAGAGGAAAAATAAAATATAATGCGTGTATATACTACAGCTAAGGTTCTGTTTTTGATCCTTCAGATGGGCTCCGAACTTTTAGGCTAACGGCCGTAGAGTTGAGTAATTCGTCAAACTGACCATAATATTGTAGCACTTTTGTATTGAGTGGGGGGTCGGCTACTTAACTCTCTGTGGCTATTTAAAGCATATATCTGGTGCAGATCTGGGTATTAGTGCAAGTCAGCCTCCGTAGTACTTAACATACTGAACTATTTTTTTATTCATGCAGTTTGTCTATAGAGATCGGGAAAATATGCTTAGTACTTGAAAGTACATCCGTAGCATACCAGGTGGCTTCTCGTTATCTCTCTGTAATTATTTGGGCTACAAATTTGGTCCCTAGCTGGGACCTATAGCCGGTGTTTATACAAGATTCCTGTGAGCATAATTTGGGTGCGGTGCCGCTATGGCCGCATAATCCTACAGTTTCACCCAACAAGTAAATCGTTGGGCTGTTGGATGATTGAAATAGCTGGCCAGGACACTTATGAGCAGTAGGTTGGAATACTAGAAATAGCAAGTGAGGGCACCTATGCTCCTCTGACTTCCAGTGATTAGTTATTAAATATAGCACATTTTGTTTTACTGACGCCACTAGTATCACTGTGTACTATCCTGACACCAGCTAGAGGTTTCCCCAGTGTGCTACTCAGCGCTATTCAAGCAGCACTAGACCGGTTGTCTAACTTGTAAAACTCCCGCATGGTGAAACCCACGCAAATGATTCGAGATACCGCAAAGCATAACGATCCTGCCGCCATCATGAGGGAAGTGTAAAGTATGAAGAATTTGTAGCTGGAGGTGGTACCTGGGCCAATGATCGCACCTCCGACAGGAATTACCGGAATGGTCATTATTGCCACTAGCAGGTAAGCAGATGCATACCGCTTGCCAAAATCAGCTGTATCTGATATTTGGCCGATGCAGACAGGTATCAAAGAGAAAATTGAGCCTGTGAAAAACCCATACAGAAGCGAATAAGCCCAAAGAACTTTTATATTACCTCCAAATGGAAGCCATAAGGTCAGGTTCAGGATGGCTGCCATGGACACGGTAATTATAACCATATTGAATCTACCAGTGTACTTGTCCGCTAAATAGCCAGGGATATACCGGCCCAATATACTTATGGCATTGGTAGTGGCTATCAACGCATAGGAGACTGATTGTGAATTTCCTTGTGCTAACGAGTAGGAGGCAAGGAAAGTAGAAGAGGCAGTTAGCGAGTTTTCAGCAAAGCACATTCCCAGCGCGGCGAACAAAAACTTCAGGTCGTAAAAATAGCGCCAATTGAGCGCAGATCTGATATACCAAGTGGCACCTTCGTACTTACTCTGGAATCGGTTGGGAGCAGGCTTTTGTCTCTCATTCGCAAAGATGATGGAACATGAGAGGCAGCACAAACATACCAGTGCCAGAGCACGCAGAGCCCATTGAAACCCCACTGATGAGTATAGCGCGCGGAGCATTAGAGGGAGAACAACACCCCCGATAGACCCTCCGACGGTTGCCATGCTGGTGGCTATAGCTCGTTTTTCATTGAACCATGTGGCGACACAGCCCACCAAGGGGGTCATTAGAATCCCAGATGCACTCCCACCTAGGACAGAAAAGGCCAGCACGAATTGCCAAACTTTCTCGCAGTTAGCTGTGGCAAGTATCGCTGCTGTAAAAAATATCGTTCCGAGACACATCGGCAATCGCCCTCCGTTCCTATCGAAGTAGCCGCCAGAGAAGATGCAGCTCAAGAAAGTTATTGACAGGTAAATCGAGAAGATCCATGACACCACAGTCGACGATTTGTCCACTAACTGGTTTCTAGAAATATACGATTCAATAGCACCCAGGGAATTGAGCATTCCAAAAACAGGAATGAGGCCCATGAACGATCCGAAAACAACTAGCCATGCTTTGCTTCCGCCCTCGGGGAACGCAAGGGCCTCGATTCCCTCATCTCTTGGTGCCTCTCGACCATTTTAGCGCTGCCGTAGTCCCTCAGTGATTGAATCTGCCTTACTCGAAGCTGCAGGCTCGGCTTGGAAGCCTGTAGCTGTGTATGACTCTCCGTCGGTACTTTGAAACGGCACATAGGTGGATATGGTGGAACTCCGCTCATCAGCAGAGTAATTTCCTGACATCTCGCAAGCTGTTGTAGATAAAGCACAACGCAATTGGATCAAAGAGGTAGAGAGGATGGAGCGTCAGTGAGCATTCTTATAGTCAACGGTTGATGATCTTAGTCACCTCGTGACCGGCCATCGGTGGCCGATACCCGATCATCAAGAGAGGTAACCACCATTGACTTCAAGATGACACATCCAGGAAAATTTGAATGACAATTCTAACAATCAAACCCTGTGGAATAAATTCAACTTCGGTGTGCCACGATTCAAAGCTGAGTAGTAATATTTCCCATTCCGCAGACGACTATCGGGCCCGAAGCTGAGCGGGCATAATGTAGTGAACAGAAATATGATTGGCAAACGAGAACTGGCGAAAAGTTGGGATTGGTCAGTGTATAGATAGTTATTGACAGGGTCAACTTATTTATCTTGACAGGGTGGCTGGGAGAGATCGCAAAAAACCACCATTTTACCAATGGGAAGGGGCCACTGAAGTACAAGCCATGACTAGTTCATGAAGTACCTAGCAATGCAGCAGTTCATCGACCTATTTGGTCCTTCCAGGTGGATCGTTATCGAAACAAACAAAAGATCTAGCAAATCGGGCGACTTCAGTGATTGCGCGACCGGGCGAAAAGTATGGTCGGGACTACAGGGACGGCCATTGGCCTTCACATACGCTGGCGTGGAGCAATGGTGTCTACGCGTAAATCAGTTACCAACTGAATTTTGGCAACATGTTACAGCGACGAATTTTGATAGTGTGTATCTTTTATGAAGTACGCTCTGCATTCGAACTAAACAAATGAGATAGACTTTACCTGACATAGTAGCTTACCACAGTTTCTGTGCTGTACATAACTGCTCGATAGGTTGGAGAGGTGATAGCAAGGGTATAAAGCGCCGACGCGATTCTCACAAATGTAATGGGAGCTTCTTTGACTCTCTGAGATCATACCTCACATTGTGGCAGTTGAGCTGCTTAAGTTAAGCTACTTAAGCTGACGGCTGTCCATCTACTACGCGGAACCTTTAACAATGACCCGTTTCATGTGACCTGCTTATTTCAACAACTCTCATCAAGAATCTCAAGCCCAGAGGCTAGGCCGCATCTTACCAACACAAGGCTTGTCTGAACTTTTCTGCTAGGTGGATAAGTCATTCCAGCTACACTGTTAACGTCCCACACTTATCAATAGCATTGACCCTATAAATGCATATCCTCATCGCTGACTTCGACGATACTATTACCAATAAAGACACCATAGCGACGCTTGCGGAATTGCCGTATCTGTATAAATCCTTCTCAGTACCGTGGTCCCATTTCGTCGACACCTACAAACAAGGCTTCGATAAATTCCCCACATCAGAGCGCACTTTGCCGTTATTAAGAACCGCGGATAAATTAAAGGGCTATGAGACCATCAACTCAGCCAACTACCATAACATATTCGGCCCGGAACTTGCATATCAAAAAAGTTTGAGGCCAATTGAATTAAATAGTATCGGTGAGCTGGAGAGACAGCGCGCGTTTGCGGGTATCCAACTCACTCAGATTCAAGAGTTTGCTGAATCCCGTACGTCTCTTTTACGAAAAGGCTTTCTCGAAGCGTGGAAAAACTGCTCTGAGCTTCATATCCTCTCTGTAAACTGGTGTCAACAGTTTATCGAGTCGTTGTTGCTTGCAGCGGCGTCCAAGGCTTCATTGGGGCCATTTCCAGCAATTCAAACCACATGCAACAGCCTTTGTGTCCAAGAGGGCCTACTTACGGGCCAATTCGCCAAAACCATTGTCACCGGGTATGACAAGGCAGATAAACTTGGGCAAATTTGTCGAACGTGCCAGCCGGACAGCACGCTCTGGTATGTTGGGGACAGTGAAACTGACCTGCTTCCGATATTGTATCCGAATGTAAACGGGGTTTTATTATTGGATCCGCACGAAAACTCGCAAAAGTTTTGGAAGATCACCAACGTCTTGGGGTTGAGTACCAAGAATTTGCAGGGATACGCGGATACACCAGGGGTCGATACGCTACGGATAGATTGTAAACAAAAGGGAGCATTGTACCTCGTCAAAAGCTGGAAAGCTTTCACGAAACTGCTTCGTTAATGAGCGGATATGTATAGGTATTAGTGGGTAGGTAACGAAAAGTACACCCAATACTTATGTCGTCATTGGGACTTGATGATGCCAAGTGTGGTGTTCAAAACATTGAAGGCAACAAAGAAGAACGCTCCGGACTTAGGAAAAGGCGCGTTGTTGCACGAATTCATGTCCCAGGACAAATCTCTTTATCATCTGCCGAAGATCCTGTTCAATATTCGGCCGTCAGAATTGAGCAGAGTGATAAGTAAGAATGATGGTCGAATCTGTTCGCCACTCGTTCAGCCAAGCTTCCCTCGTTTGGTTTAGAAGCTGTCTGGACTTTCCTCGCAATGTTCAACTTCACCTCTTCCTTCCCTGATGAACAGTCATCATCTTTGTCAATATGAGTCATTCGCCTTGCTAAACTGTCACATTCTTGTGAAGTGACAAAGATGGGTGGTGAAATTGGCGCGCCCTGTTGGGAAGTTTGAAATAACCGATAACCACACGCAAATCTTGCATCTAAGCTTGAGATGACTCGACCACTCTATGCCGTACTTCGCCAATCCTTAGGTGCCTACGAATACATTTCGCTTCCTGCCTCCCAGTAACATCGCAATGCCGTTTGCATGACAACTTCTTCATAAGTGCTCTAAAAACCTCCCTTAAACCACGGATCACACTTGTCAACTATCATTTCCACGGCAATGGTCTTGAAGCTCATTGGATAGCTTTTACTCAATCATGCACATCAACTGTGTGTCACAATAGATAATTCATAAGTGGCAGTGTTGAAAAACAGTTCTCTAAATACATAAAGAGGTGACAGAACGCTAGGTACCCGAGCCAAACCAATTCTCACAAGCCTAAATAAACTGAGCATGGCAATACGCTATCTGATGCCCGAAAATAATAAACTTAGCAGCTGGGGTAGTGCTAAAAAACCTCACCGCATTGAAGAACTCAAGAAGAACAACACTGACACCAATTGCACCACGATGCATATTAAATTGTCGGGTTCAAAAACTTCGGGCACTGTGCTGAAGCATAAATCGGTTGCACCACCGGCCATTGAATACAATGCTTTTAATCGGGTTGAAAACCCCAGTCGAAAAGTTCATGAGTCCAAGCGTTTGCACATATCACTGGACGTGGATGCGGATACATTTTGTCTTCAAGCATTGACGTCGGAAATTATTGGTGAGGCCACCTCTGCTCAGCGACCGGCCTTGGGTGCTGTCACGGGGACCTTGCACGTAACTGTCAAAGGCACGGAGCCCTTATTACTCAACTACGTCCAAGTGAGACTTAGCGGGTACACTTGCGAATATGCTCGTAGAACTGGAACATGCGCAGATGGTGATCGCATTCAAATTGTCAACACCCCCAATTCGAATAAATCGGTTTCGTACAATACTCCATTTATACAGGATATTGTGCATTTTAACTCGGCAATGGAAGGAGAATCGGTAGGTCCGGATAGGTCAATGCTATTACCACCAGGTATCTACAATTACAAATTTGAGTTTCTTATCAACTCGGAAATTTTCCCAGCGTCGATTGCTTCACACCTTGGATCCACAGTTTACCGACTGGAAGCTTTGGTGACTGTACCAAGAACCAAACATAAATTCGAAACGGTGGTTTTGACCTCCATTGTTACGCTGAAAAAAGCCCTTTCTCCTGAATACACCAACGCTTTAGAGGATAGCACTGTACACAATACTTGGAGAGAAGGGCTTTTAGACTACTCATTGTCCCTGAGCTCTCGGGTTTTGGAAATAGATACACCTCTGCAACTTTCGCTCCAATTGGTACGCAAACTTGGGTGTGAAATAAAAGACGTTCAAGTGGCCCTCGTGCAGACTACAAGTATTCCGTGCTTGGATGCTAGCAGCGGTTTAACTCTAGATAACTACTACTGCCAGCCTAGGAAGTCACTGCTACGTCAAGTGGGAGGTTTTGACCCTAAGGAAATGTGTTACAATCTGTCCATTGATGACTTGGTAGTGCCATCATCTTTGAAGTCTTCGGCATTCGACAGTATTATACCTTCATATGAGGAACGTAACTCTTGTTTACCAGGAGCGGGCCCGACCAGATATAGACTCAAGATATCGCATGAAATGAAAGCCCTTATCACATTGTCCGTCGGCAACACTGAGACGGTCAATTTGTCCCTAAAAATCCCGGTATTACTGCTTGACCGAAACTTGGGGATCTCTGCGCAGTTGCCGAAGTATGAAGTGTCTCCGGTGGAATTAAACTACTGTAATAGTGCCTCTAGTGTACTATCACCACCAAAATATGATGAGAGGTGCGGAGTAGATGGCATAGATAATGGAAATGTGTAATAAATAGTAAATTATCAAGTCTTTTTTCTGCACACTGTCATTACTCTCTTCCTTCATTGTTGATTGATTCGTTATTGATCGCAGCACGAGTGCATGAGAACTCCGGAAGTTCAGGAACTGAAAAATTTCAGAACTATACGTGCTGGCAACTCACACTACAATGACTCACTTACATGAGTAATGAGGTAAGCTTTCAATCCGATGTGCTTTTCTACTCCTTCCCAAAGCTCTCGAACGTCAGCAACGTATACAATCATGAGGTATCATTTCACACAATAATGACACGGCATTTATAAACCAAGGAGCACATGGTGTAATCAACGGGCGCTCAATGGAAACCACCGGCACATTTGACTCGAACCTCAAGTATATGATCATTCAAGACATTCATGCGCTTTAACTACCCTGACATTTAAAACTTACAATGTGATTCGTTTTTTCCGCACCAGTTCCACGACCTTGGGAGTGCGACATGAATTCTTCAGCCAAAGCTCACAGATACACGATCGCTAAACTGTGGGGGGCCATTAAAGGTCACTATCCCGCTGCATTGCACAGTCTTCATCGTTATTTGTAAAGATGCCACTCTATAATTCCTCCTGCTGTATTTTTGCAGAACGTCCGCCTCAAAATAACACATGTTCTGTGGGTCCACAATGGGATCATAAGTTTTCAGGGCCCCTGGTTACGGTAGATAAAGAGCGTTTAGTCGGAATACAAACCCTAGGGGTGATGGTATTCCCCTTGACCTTCCTGCATGCTAGAGAAAGTTTTACTCATCAATCGTGTTCTTGCCAAAATGCTTCGCTCGGCCTAGGCACCAGGAGAGACAAAAGTTGGTATATGTAGAATGAGCTTTAGGCTCATGGGCTAGATTAAAGAGCTCACTTCCAAGAGCACCTTGGTTTCACCATGTTAGTCGGGTTGAAGTCTAAAGCACCGTTTCGTTACTTTGTGTCTGGTTGTCAATCTCATTACCATAATAATTCGGCTTGTAGAGACAAGAAGCATACGACTCTGACGAGACGAGTGGACAAACATGCTAAGCCCTACCCCGAACCCCAAAGTCTCAGGCTAGTGGACTTGAAAAGGACAGGAGATCTGCTCAAACACGAAGCTACTTCGATCCCCGCTATTGAATATGATCCATTTAATTTGGTAGACAACCCTTGCATAACAAACTATGACTCTGATCAGTTACAAATATCGTTGGACTTGGATTCGGACACTTTTTGGGTGAAACCGGCGGGTTTTAGTGAGAGAAACGATTCATCGAGCGTCGGAACGATGTCCGGGAGGCTTCGGGTGGTTGTCAAGGGCAGCGAGCCCATTGCCTTGACAAACATGCAGACTAGGCTTAGTGGTTATACTTGCGAATATGCATTCAAGCCGGGAAAGTGTAAAAGGAGTGGTCATGTAGAAATGGTCAATTCCCCGAAATCTGGATCATCGTCAGGCAAAACGCCCTTCATTCAAGATGTTATTTATTTCAATGGGCGAGCAGAACTCGAGCGGAATAAACCCGTGTTGTTGAGACCGGGTATCTACGATTACAAGTTTGAGTTCATTATCGACTCGCGTCTCTTCCCACCATCTACGGCTACGCACCTGGGGTCTACTACATACCGGTTAGAATCGTTTGTGACAGTGCCAAAGCGCTCCAAGGTAAATGATACTGTGCTCTTGACTTCGAGCCTCAACCTGGTGAGAGTACTTCAGCAGGAAGCTCGTGGGGGATTTTTGGAAAGTGGCGAATTACACACCAGCTATAGAGACGGATTGTTGGACTGCCATGTCTCGCTTGATTCCTACGTGGTCGAATTTGATACCCCATTTCTACTATCCCTACAACTGGTTCGCCAGCGAGAGTGTCAGATTAAATTCGTCCAGATTGGTATTCTGCAAACGATCTCCGTGCCATACATGAGCAACGATAACGGCCCCATTTTGAACGACGATTATCAACAGAGGCAGACTTCTTTGTTGCACAGAGTCGGTGGATTTGATGCTGCGGCAATGCGCTATAATTTGAAGATTGGGAATTTGACGCTGCCGCCGTCGTTGAAGCAAGGCAAGTATGATAACAACTTTTTTCCGTCGTATGGAGATTATAATGTGAGACTATCAAGCACGCGCTCTTCCCGACCCAGGCTCAAAATTTCACATGAACTAAATGTACTAATTACCTTGGTCCAAGAAGATGCAAAGAAAGCTTGTTTGTCTGTGAAGATACCCATATTAGTGGTCGACAAAGATTCGGGCATCAACTCGCAATTGCCGAGATATGAACCATCGGGTTTGAACTTGCGCCAGTGTTCTAGTGATGGCAGTGACACCAGTGGCGCCAGTGTTTTGTCGCCTCCGGATTACGTAGTGGCATGCAGCGAGGGAGGTGAAATGATACTTAGTTAGTATATAGTGCAACTTACTATCGATCTCTTATCCAGCTTATGACTTCCTTTTGGAGAACAAATCACGAACCTTGCAAGTGCTGTGCATTTGCAGCGATTGAAATCGGTTTCTCGTGTATGTACTCTATGTAGTAGACTTGATGTTAGACAGATACTCCACAACTTACTCCACAAATGACTGAGAAGGTCTTTCAATAACGGAAAATATGTTGGAATGGCCAAGCGATACGTGTCTCATGCTACCTTATGGCGTCAACGTGCAAGATTTTAGGAGAGGTCTTGTCAGTATTGTCAAACGTGACAAGACAAAGTGTCAGAGAAACTAATGACAGATGATTATGAGACGATTATAAGAAATGGAAAACTCTAGCGGCTTACTCCAGAAATTCTCTGATAGATTTTCCTAGAGCCCTTTCGATGCATAGGTGTATGGTAGACCATTCTGGAGGTTCTGGTGCTCTCGCCAAACATTTTGCACCTGACTTGAAAATTGTACCGCTTCGAATAAGCATATTCACTTTGCCAGACCCACATTGATATCTCACGTACTCCCTGGAAATCCACACTAGTGTCTATCAAACAAGACATTTAATCTCAACCTCAGATTCCGGCTTAATGCTTCCTTTTTCTAAAACTACCTCATCTGCTTCGGATTGTTCTCGATCTGTTTTTATCAAGAAAATACCGACGAGTAATCCAATAGCACTGGAAGCTAAAGCAAAATACGTACAGTTTTGAAAACTTGGTCTGGCATTTTTGCCTAGCCTGCTGGAGGGATCCAAGGTTCCCAAATATCCAAGGTTCCCAATTATCCAAGGTTCCCAATTATTGAGGCTAAGACGGAAAACGCTACTTCCTTGCCGAATTGCCCGAATGTTTGCATGATCCCCGAAGCCAGCCCCTTCAGGTTGTGTGGTGCAGCACCAACTGTCATCGACAGCATGTAAGGAAAGTATAAACCCGAGCGGAGTCCGCACAGGAACCCGGACGGGAGAAGTCTTTTCCAAAAAACCAGAGTGTGAACCAAGTGGAGTTGTATTAGGATGATTGTTGAGCAAAGCATGATTAAGAAACCCATAATTAGCCCAATTTTCGCACTAAAAGTTTGAGGGCGAAATATTACCACAGAGTTCCCGAGTGCTAGACCAATCACTATAGGACAGAGTTTCACAGAGGCGATGATAGGCGAATCTTTTTCTGCGTACATGCTGTACTGATTAATAATATAAAAGCTTGAAAGGAAGCAGCAATAGTTCAAAAAAACTGTAAGCATCGCTGGCGAGAAATTCCTCAAGCCCATGACAGAACTCGGGATGAGCACCGACCTTTTTTGTAGTTGTTGACCAAGACGCTTCATTTTAAGGCGACTCAGTTGACTGGTCAACAATTCGTACTTTATATTCCAGAATAGAAAACCTGCGAACAGCAACGAACCTACAATAAAAACCGCGTAGGCCTTTGCCTCCTCCCAAGATTTGCCACCTTCAGTGAGTCCAATCACAATCATTATACTACTCAGAATAAACACCGTGGTCGCCACCATGTCCAGCTCGCACACTTTGTTCCACCTCTCCTTCAACGTTGTTCTGTGATCCATTTCGTAACCAATCGAAAGCACTTTCGCAAACGAGAATACGGAAACGACCATCATTGAGCCAAATACAAAGTAAAATAACCCTCGAAACCCCCCGTCTGTCATGGCGAATGCACCTCCTAACACGAAGCCCAGACCGAAACAACCCGCAAAAATCATCGAAAGTATCGACAAATAGGTACCTGCACTGTCCTCAAATATCATTGGGATAAGCGCAAAACTCGAAGGCACTATTCCTGCGCCAGCCACGCCCTGCAATGCTCGAAAAACAGCGAAAGCAGGGAAAGACGGCATGACAGTGCAAAGCAGCGAGAATATCGAGAACAATAGCGTAGAGCATGTGAATAGCCAAGTATTTCCAATCACGTCGCCTACTCTACCCAAGAATGCGATGAACCCCGCAAATGTAATTGCATACGCAGTCAGCCCCCACGAAGCAGTTGTATAAGAAACGCCAAATTTGTCCTGCAAATCTTCATTCAAAGTCACCATTGCCGCCATGCACATAGTATCGAAAGCGCATGCTAAAGCTATCACCACAAAGTTTTGCAACGGAAGATATTTGTGATTCTCAGGGTCCCAGGGGCGATAAGCACACTTCCAAATTTTGTCAACAATTCTCATGTTGCCCCAAGCTTTCGGTATGGTCATCGGACAAAGCGAAGTTGATGAACTACTCGTCTCCTCGTTGTCATCATCGTAGGCTATCCCAACTGCTCAAGGTTTGTTAGGGGTTGTTTGTTGGCAATTAGACCGTTGTTATGAATAGTATAACTACAGACGAAACTATAACTAGTGGTGCAGCGATATATGACGCTATTGAGATGGGTCGCGCCAGCATCAGTATCGGCAGAAGCTAGCCTGATGAGTCTTTTTTTGTTGAGTGGGTGCAATCGCTGTTCCCCTGGGCCCATAATTGATTAGCCTTATAAATTATTATTTTACTGACGTTTGATATCACTTCGTATTATACTGACACAAAGTTGATATTTTACTACCACGCACCTCGGAGCTATTCAAGCGGTATTGGATCACTAACATTCGGTCGTTCTAACACCATTCCAAATATATTCAGCCGTGTTCTATAGTATATGGGGCGATGGCTCGTGGGCTCACAGTATTATTTCAGAAGATCAGCCGTGTTCCATTCGATAGATGTGGCCATGTTTGATTTCCTTGTTTCCGTTACAGTGGTTCTGGCCAATGCAAACTTGGTCGATGTGGTCGTAGATGTGGCTGTCTCAGCTATTGTGGTGGTCTCCTCGGAAGACGTGACCCTCTTTGTAAGAGTAGAGCCTGGCGCGATGGAGAAAACGACACCCACAACGCCGAAACGGCCTCTCGCGTCATAATTTTCACTTAGTGGACTGGATTCGGAAAGATGATCAGGACAGTTTGAGATGCACTTGGCATGCTTAGAACTCTTGAACTCTGCGGTTCTTATCGCCATTTCGATATGCTGTCACTCTCGAAAAAAAAACATCCCGACAACGCTGACGAAATGCTGTGACCCTTTGGGCCAGCCAGATTATTCGCATGCAGATCAGCGGGTTGTAGTTCGTTGACTGGTCAATTGTGAAGTCTCACACCTCGCAGTCTTGCTTATCTTGGCGCAGTGATGCGGAGATAAACGAAAATTCTTCGCATGGTCACTAGGTAACAAAGGCGAACTGAAAGGATCTACAGCTAGCAGATTTATGGCCAAATGCCCAGGCCTACAGATTGGGAAACTGGCCTTGGTTTTTCTATGCCGCGACAGCGTACACACAAGGCGGAGAGTTGAAAATTTTTGTAATATTAAGTCTGAAGCTTACGTGGTAGGGTCCGGTAAAGCGCATCGCCATCAAACGAAGGTGTTGTGGGGAGCGACACCCACGATGGTACTCGATGTAAATTGTGTGATTATTTGTTCCTCGAGTCTGGCCAGTTCTTCCCCCTGCATAGACAGCGACAAAGCTACTTGATGTACTTACTTTATACTCAGGTGTTGTACAACACTTTTGCAGGCTAGTAGTGTGATGTGACTAGCGAGCTGTTATCATCAAAATCAATATGTTGACTGTGGGTTAAACTGCTGAATATCTATCGACCAAAGTTTTATAAGAGGAGGTAGGTTTTGCTGGCGCCCAGAAAATAAGAAACAATGGCTAACGCAGAGTCTTTCATTCTTTACCTTGCTTGGCAACATGACCTCCCTGCTATGCGCTAGCCGTTTGTTGCTAGCACTGTGGATGGCCCGACTCATCCTAGCCAAGGCACCTACTACGAGCTTGGCTATTGACCACGGCTGTAGCCCCAGCGGCACCGGAAATGCAGGCTTCGCCTTGGGATTCATAGCATCTGGGCCTCAATCTATTACTGATCAAGAGCTACTAGATGTTTTCACGCACAATTATGCGCACTTCGGCTACACCACATCAACTGCACTTACCTTTGGTGGCGCTTTTGTGAATTTGGCAGGTTACTTTACACCACAGACAACGGGCACATACACATTTTATCTGAACAAAGTAGATTCAATCTTTTTGATGGGCAGTCCGCAAGCATTCTCTTGTTGTCAGTCCAACCTCTTTAGCACCAACACAGAGGATATATTAATCAATAATTCCGGGCTGACAAAAATGCCAACAAATTCTCCTAGCTATACGGCCACCTTACATGCGGGTGTCAGCTATCCTATCAAAATTATCACCCATTTTGCGTATGGCTACGCCCTTGGGGGGCCTAACCTACCCATTTTGACCTACACCGGCCCTGGGCGCGATTCGCCGAGCTCCGATTTCAGCGGCCTAGTTTATTTTTATGCTGATGCTCCAGCATGTCCGCAGGTGCCATCAACATCCTCTGGTGTCACAGTAACTACTCAAAGGTGGACAGAAAGTTTTACCTCAATTTCGACCTCAACCACATTGTTTACTGCTACCGACGGATACGTAGTCAATGTGGAAGACTACTACGTACTGGCACCAACAACTGCTACCCTGTCGGGCCCTACTATGGCCACCGACGGGTGGACAGGTAATGGGACTTTCATTTCGACATCTACCACTTTTATTACTGGCAGTGATGGCTACGCTACGGAGTCTGAAGATTACTATTTATTCACGCCGACAAGCACTTCTACGGTTCTATCAAGTGAACCACTTGCTTCAGATTCTGGTAGAGTCTCTGCCGTCCCAGAATCTTTTACTAGTGGCTCAGTTTCGATCTCTGATGCAGGTTCAATCTCCACTTCAGCTCCCAATGATACCTCAATATCGACTTCTGGCTTCGCGTCTGCCTCAAATTCAGCTTCGGCTTCAGCCATGAACTCCACACTCGGTTCTTCGACTTCCGCCGCTAGTCTAGCTTCGATCACACGCTCTACCTTGGGCCCCGATTCAACTTCTACTTTTGGCACCAACTCTTCAGTTAGTGTTTTTAGTTCTGCCTCTGGCTTATCATCGACCTCTAGTGCGCCGTCTACTCCAGTGAGTTTCATTAGTTCAGGTTCGGTCTCGATTTTATCATCTTCTTCTGGTTTGTCTTCGGTCTCCCGTTCCGCTGCCGACACTGCATCAATCTCAGTTTTGACATCAACTTTGAACACAAACTTTACAATTGGGTCGCTAGCCCCTGGTTCTACCTCTGGTTCTACCTCTGGTTCTACCTCTGGTTCTACCTCTGGTTCTACCTCTGGTTCTACCTCTGGTTCTACCTCTGGTATATCTTCGATACCCGAATCAACCTCCAAATCGGGCTCTTCTGTAAGCCTCCTCTCAAGGCCTGCCATAAGTAGTGGGACTGGGTTCTATGGAAATTCCTCTTCACTGGCTGTTCCCACCCGCTCAGGCAATTTAATCACGCTGTCGGACGCTAGCATCAAAGGATCCACGAGAGGGCTGACAGTCTCTGCTTCTGCTTCTGCTTCGTCAATTGCCGGTTCTCACTCTGACGCATCGTCTCCGTCCCTACCCACCTCAACTCTTGACTCCACTTCCACTTCCAGCCTCTCTGCCACTAAGAGCTCTTCTATAAGGTCCGCAACTTCTGGTGCTCCTGTGTCTGGTTCAGGATCTGCTTTGATCTTCACACCAGGCTCAGCATTAAAGTCAATCCCCTCCTCTGATTCTGCAACTTTCTCTAAATCAGGTTCAACCTCAGGTTCAATCTCAAGCTCAGCCTCATCTGGCAGCCTGAGGTTCGGCACCACCTCGGAACACTCTAGTACAGTGTCCTCAAGCACCGATTCTGTTTCCAGTTCAATATCTATCTCCAATTCTGATATACCAGTTTCTGAATTGACGGTTAGCTCCGTTTCTGGAGTGAATCCGACATCTCTCCTTTCACTCTCCATTTCAATTCCCGATTCTTCAACGTTGGGCTCTTCAGCTGTCACTTCCCCGGGATTCACATTGAGCTCGTCTGTCTCAAGTTCAACGCTTACATCCACGTCTGAAGCAGCTCCTGCTTCTACCTTAGAGACAGGTTCAAGCTCTTGCTCCAGCTCCACCTCCGGCACAAACACCGCTCCTGCTTCTACCGGTTCCATCTCCCAATTTCTTGGCTCCAGCACCTCGGGTTCTAGTATCGAGCTGTCAGAGCTACCTCTGACATCTAAGGCCTCTGGTATTTCACCTCCTAGCTCCATAAATTCCACCTCACTGACAAGATCAAAGCCCATTCTCGAATCCACGTCTGTGCGTGGATCCAGCTCCATTTCAAAAGCTGGTGTAGTTACGTCCGAATTGCCAAGCTCCAGTTCGTTAAGCTTTGGCCCCTCAAGTGCCATATCCACCTCTGTTTCTGCCTCTGTTCCTGCCTCTGTTCCCTCTGATGTTTCTGAATTCTCGTTGACATATAATGCGAATATGTCGTCAGTCTCTCGTACTTCTCATGCTGAAGTGACTTCACTGATAAGTCTTCAGACTCCTGTTTCGGTTTCTGGCGTTCCGATGTCTGAACCCAGTAGCTTCAACTCTGTCATGCTGTTTGCTTCCAGTTCTAGCTCTGGACATTCAAGCCCTGACATCTCCTCATCTCGATCGCCCAGCACAGAGGCAGGCCCTACTTCCGAAGCCACAACCTACAATTCTACTTATATTTCTTCTTTGGCCTCAGAGTCGGCCTCCGTTACCACATCGTCAGAGTCAAGGACCAACAGCTTCTCTAGCGCGGCATCCAATCCCACTGAAACTGCTTTTGGGGCCAACGGATGCAACCCTTCTGGACCTCGTCAACCTGGCTTTAGAGTACAATCCATCAACTCGACACGTCTCTCGTTATCAGGCTCTCGGAACTTAATTGAGTTCAACCCCACGAACCGTAGTGATGTGGAGGTAGTGTATCTCACTGACCTCAGCATCAGTGTTGCTGGAACGGTGCAAATTGAAGGCTATTTCAAACCAACAACAAGCGGGCCACACACTTTTTATCTGGAGGGCACCAACTCCATCCTATTACTTGGTGACGGCAAGGCCTTCGAGTGTGGAAACTCTGAGGTATTTAGCACTAGTAGCAACAGTATCGATGCTCAGACTTCCACCTTCTTCAAAAGGTCCCGTTTTTTTAGAAGATCAAGTCCGGACTACACTGCACACCTGGAAGCAGGCATCAGCTATTCTATTCGAGTCGTGACCTCCAGCCAGACGCCCGTTTCTAGAATTTTAAGCTACGCTGGTCCTGGTGTAACGCAGACCACAGACTTCAGTGGAGTCGTGTTCTGGTATGATGATGTGCAATCATCTAGCGAGGCCACATCTGGTGTTGTCTCGACCATTTCTAGTTCAAGTGGGCTCAACACACGTACTTTAGGCTTCTCTACTTCTGACAATGGGACGAGCATCGGGGATCATGGTCAACGCAGCACACAACTTTTGAGCTCTACCTTAAAATTTTCCTTGTCAAGCGGAATGCAAAGTGTCACCTCTACTTTAAGCTCACCATCGGCGTCAAGTATGTCTTCACAGACCTCTAAGAGCATCTCTACTCTCCCACTGGCAACCAACGAAGTATCTACTCTATGTTCAACAAGTGGCCAACCAACGGAATTTTTGATGTCTGATGCCACGGTGTCTAAGACGATGGGGGTCCCTAAGCCAAGCAGTGCCCTCAATAGTGGACAGAGTGCTGTCTCTAATTACAACATAGGCAAGACGTCCAAGGTTGTGAACTCCCCTTCCCAAAGTAGTGCGCGTTTGGACACTGCTACCGCCGCCAGCTTCTCCGAAGGTCAGTTACCAAGTGCAGGAACCAGCGAACTCGGCAGTAGCTCAGCTTATTCTACGAAGAGTGTAGGATCCGGGATGTCCAGCTTCGAGGGTAAAGCCAACCGGATCAAAGCAGGTCTACTGTTTGCGCTACCCTTGGCTCTATTGTGAGCATGAACCTTAGCACTGCTGTAAATTAAGAATAATGTATAATATGAGTAGGTTTGTCTATGACTTTTAATAGGTGGACTTTAAGCATTTATTGTGAAGGATAGTGGGCTTGCTGAGCATGCTAAGGTAGACTCGACTACCTATCCAAAAATTGAGGCCAACAGTGGAGTCAAAATTTGAGATTTTGGTCTCAGCAGGCAATTACTGTCGGTTAGTAAGTGCTCTGTCAGGCTGGCTGGTTACGATGTTGATTTTTGGAGGTGCTCTTCTGAGGACTTGAAGTTATCATTGCAGCACACATCTTTAAAAAATCGGACCACCTGGAAACTTTGAAGTTTATGGAAACAAGTGCTTCTCTGGACGTGTAGATAGTCACAATCACTCAAAACTGTCAGATGGTAGTAGTCCAGCGCTATTTGAAGAACCTCTAGTTTCATAATAGTTACCATCACCGATGTGTCATAATGGTATGAAGTGATATTGAAATGTCAGTTAAACAGCGTGCACGGCGAACAATCAAGCAATGGGGCCCGGAAGGATGGGGAGTTTATATATACAGTCCAACAAGTAGTTCGCGTAGGGTGGAAGCTAGTTTCATCCACCTCTAGCTGAGTGCAGATGATTGCGGTGAAAGCTTCGATGAATACAGCTGTAAGCTCCACGGTCGGGATCAAAAATGGCCTTGATAGTGGGAGAGAGAGAGACGAAGCATAGGCTTAGGTTATTGTGAAATACTCAGAGCGGGTTTGGAAACTTTATTTCAAGTACAATTTTGAATTAATGTCCCAGGGCCGGAGGGAAAGATGGCAGCTCTGTTGGTGAAAGAAGGGTGGACCAATCGCTTCATAATGGTCATACAGCTAGTCACTTAGTATCTCAACAATCTGCAGTCATTCACTATCAGACTGCTGAGGATAGTGTGTACAAATATCACCGTTGTATAAATATTGGGTATAGGAAGTTTATCAACAATACCATGATCCTCAGGAAGATAATACACCAAGGCAAAAAGGCTACACAGATATATTTAGTATCGTCCACCTTCAAAAACTGCGAGCCCTCTGCACTTAAATACTTTGTCGAATTGGGTCCTTTGGAGGGCTATCGAATTGGAGGAATATATCTTCTACTTTCGCCAAGTACAAACGTAAGGCGAATAACCCTCGGGAGGGCACAGACACCGCGTCTGCTTGAACTGCTGTCTGTCCAGAGCAGCAGATTTGATAAAAGCTCAAATGACAAAGGGGATCGGACATAGAACTGGCTTTGACTCTCTCCAGCGTCAGCATGAAAACATCTTTATGCGATGTCAGGTAACCACGCTGAAAGCGGTTCAGGATGCGCAAAGTGCACACACTGGGGTCTACCAGTCGGATGCTACGTGCCTCAGGAAATACCCTAAGGGAGAGAAATTAGAATTGCCCGTGATTTGCGCGCGGGCGACCCAACTGAATACACTGACACAAGGTCATATCGTAATTATCATAATACGTGAGCTACATAGGAAACCAGTTCCATTGTGAATAAAGTTTCTACTCTTTTTGGCGGAAGCGTGCGGACCGCTCCCGGGCGCGTGTAATATTTGGATTCTAATCCAACTCCTCAATGACGGTCAACTTGTCCTTTTTGCGTTCGTCGGCTTCAACAAGACGTTCAATCTGCTCGTCGTCCAGTTCGGCCATGAGCTTCCCACCGTCGAATGGATCCACACGAGTGGACTTGAACTTACGAGCGTGCACTTTGAGTGCGAACAGCTCGTCGATTTCAGAGAAAGTACGACCTTTGGTCTCCGGCAAGTCCCACACGGCCCATCCCAGAAACGCAAACGCGATTCCGGACCAGAACAGCCCGGTCTTGGCCCCCCAGTTCCAAGCGGTCGTGTTCAGCATGTAAGGAGTCCAGATGTAGTTGATAATACCCATCAAGTTGTAGAAATTACGGGCCAAGATAACAGTCTTGGTACGCAACTTGTTGCTGGGGATTTCCGGCACCACACAGTAGGTGACAGGGCCCACGCCAATGTCGTAGACAAACGTAAAGATCAGCAAGAGCGAGCCAATGGCCCACTTCGCGCCCTGCGAGCTGTGGAAGCCAAGAGCACCGATCAACAACAGCAGCACCGCCTGCGCGGCGAGACCCGAGGTGAAAATGGTAAAGCGTCCGAAGCGGCGCGCGGCGACCCACGACAAGATGGTACCTACCAAACCCAGGCAGTATTGGATCAGCGTGAAAGTGAAAGCGTTGGAGCTGTCCAGGCCGGCCTTCTCGTAGAAATACGTGGAGTAACCCATGAAAGCGCTACCCGTGGCGTTCTGCGTGATCCAGACCATGCACGCGATACGCGTACGTCTGCCGTCCGAGCCCTTGAAACAGTCCCAGTACGAGGCGTCCCGCGTCAGCACTTCCTCCTTCTGGATCGTCAACTGGATCCGGTGCAACATGGCGTCCAGCACCGCGGGTTTTTCGCCCGCGGCGACTCCGGTGACCAGTCTGTCCAAACTGCGCGTGGCCTCGTCCAGCCGGCCCTTGCGCGCCAGCCACCACGGCGACTCCGGTGCGAGGTAGATGCCCACCGCGATGGGCAAGGGCCAAATCCACTGCAGCGCAAATGGCAACCGGTAGCCCAGGTCGGAGTCCGACAGGTTCGACTGGGCGTGCTTCAGCACGCCCGAAGACATGATCTGGCCCAGCACCCAGCAAATGTTCACGTACGTGGTCAAGTAGTAGCGCAGCGCGAGCGGGCACACCTCGCTCGCGTACGTCACCGTCAGCGTCTGGAAACAGCCCCATGGAATACCGCACAGCACCTCGCCCACCAGCAGGACCGGGCTCGAGGGCGCAAAGAACAGGATAAAGATAAAGCAAAACACCATGATCAGCGACGAGATCAGCGTGTAGCGGTACCCGATGCGGTCCGCCACCACGCCCGCCAGCTGCAGCCCGATGATCTCACCCACGTTGGTGCTCATCGACAGCGCGGTCTGCCACTTGGCCGGCACCTCGTACACGTTGGCCGCCGGGTTCCACTCGCCAAACTTGCGCGCAAACGCGGGCAGCGCGTACAGCGCCGACAGCAGCGATGTGTCGTAGCCCTCCATGATGAGCGCCGACGACAGCACGATCGACCACATCGCGGCGCGCGGGTACTGGCGCAGCGCGGCCATCAGCGACATCTGCTTGTCCGCGTCGTCCACCTGGCGCGCGTCCTCGGAGAGGCCCAGGAACTTGGCGATCGTGTCGTCCGCGGCCGCCGAGTTGCACACGAGCTCGCGGTCGACGCCGCCGTCCGACGACCCGCGCGCCGACGAGTCCACGAACTCCAGGTGCTGGGTTTCTTGTTTTTTGGCCGACGGCGTGGAGGGCGCCGCCGACATCTCGGTAAAGGTCTGCGAGAGGTTCTTCTTGTCCTTCATCGCGCGAGAGAGAGAGAGAGAGAGCTAGTAGAGTGAGAGAGCGTACACTGGATGTGTTTGGATGAGGAGTGTTCCAAGCTGGGAACGGTCCACCACTACCGGCCGGCCTGCTCGCCTTATATACACCTGGCCGCCGGGCAGCCGCCCGGCGGCGCCCTTCCCCGCACCCGCGCGTCCCCGCCGTCCGCCGCGACGCGAGCCCAACAGTCCGGGGAACAATGGGCCCCGGCGCCCGTCCGCCGTGACGACCGGGGCAGGGCACAAGCGCCCACGGCGGCGAACAAGCGACCGGCGCTCGAGGCCGCTCGGGGCACCGCCGCGGCGGGCGGCGGGCGGGCGGCGGGCGGGCGGCGGGCGGGCGGCCACCATGCGCTCGAGCAGGTATAAGAGGCCGGGAGGACGTCGAGCTCGGGCGAGCTCCCGACGCTCTCGAGCAGGTACCAGAGGCCTCGCCGTCCCCCCAGCGCCCAACCATCGCGCACACACGCTCTCGACCTCCCCCCCCTTCACCGGCCATGACTGTTGCGCCGGCCAAGTGGTGGAAACACGCCACTGTCTACCAGATCTATCCCGCAAGCTTCAAGGACTCCAACAACGACGGCTGGGGCGACCTGGCCGGGATCGTCGAGAAGCTGCCCTACCTCAAGCACCTCGGCGTGGACGCGGTCTGGCTGTGTCCGTTCTACGACTCGCCGCAGGAGGACATGGGCTACGACATCGCGGACTATGAGAAAGTGTGGCCCCGGTACGGCACCAACCAGGACTGCTTCGAGCTGATCCGGCAGTGCCACGCGCTGGACATCAAGGTGGTGGTGGACCTGGTGATTAACCACTGCTCGAGCGAGCACGCGTGGTTCCGGGAGTCGCGCGCGTCCCGGACCAACGCCAAGCGCGACTGGTTCATGTGGCGGCCGGCGCGCGGGCGCGACCCCCAGGGCCGGCCCATCCCTCCCAACAACTGGCGCTCGATCTTCGGCGGGCCCGCGTGGGAGTGGGACGAGGCCACGCAGGAGTTCTACCTGCACCTGTTTGCCAAGGGCCAGCCGGACTTCAACTTTGAAAACGCGGAGCTCCGCAAGCAGCTGTACGAGACGGCGGCCGGGTTCTGGCTACGCCACGGGGTGGACGGGTTCCGCATCGACACCGCGGGGCTGTACTCGAAGAAACCGGGGCTGCCGGACGCGCCCATCACGGAGCCCGGCAGCGAGTTCCAGTACGCGGGCGAGCTGATGCGGAACGGGCCGCGGATCCACGAGTTCCACAAGGAAATGCGCCGGTACTTCTTGTCGCAGGTGCCGGACGGCAAGCAGATCTTCACGGTGGGCGAGGTGGGCCACTGCGAGGACGAGAGCCTGCTGCTGTACACCAGCGCGGAGCAGCAGGAGATGGACCAGCTGTTCACGTTTGCGCACACGGACATCGGCGCGGCGTCGGGCTCGCGGTACCAGATCGAGCCCTTTTCTCTGAAAGAGTGGAAACTGGCGGTCGCAGACAGCTTTTTGTTTGCCAATCGCACCGACAGTTGGTCCACGGTGTATTTGGAAAACCACGACCAGCCCCGCAGCGTGACGCGGTTCGGCGACGACTCGCCCAGATGGCGCCAGGTCTCCGCGAAGCTGCTGGCGTTGCTGGAGGTGTCGCTCACGGGAACGCTGTACGTGTACCAGGGCCAAGAACTGGGCCAGATCAACAATCTGGACTGGTCGCTGGACCAATACCGCGACATCGAGGTGGTCACCCACGCCAACGAGATCCGCGAGAAGTTCGGCGAGGACTCGGCCCAGATGCACAAATTCAAGCACGCTGCGGCGCTCATCTCCCGCGACCACTCCCGCAACCCGTTCCCGTGGTCTGCGCGCGAGCCGGACGCAGGGTTCAGCGACCACGGGAACGAGCCCGCGGCCACGCCCTGGATGGACCCCAACTCCAGCTACCGCGAGGGCATCAACGCCGAGGACCAATTGAGCGACCCCAACTCGGTGCTGAACTTCTGGCGCCGGGCGCTCCAGGTGAGAAAGGCCAATTTGGACCTGCTGGCCTACGGCCAGGACTTTGAGTTCTACCAGCTGGACCACCCTAGCCTCTTCATGTACACCAAACAGCCTCGCGACGGCAGCGCTCAGTCGCGCCGCCTCTTTGCCGCACTCAACTTCTCCTCGCAGGCGTGTGAGTTCACCAAGCCCGATCCACGCGCCTCCTACCAGCAGTTTTTCGCCAACTACCCGACCGAGGACGCCGAGCCCAATATCCTGAGACCATGGGAAGGGCGTCTCTTCTTTATGGATTGAAGTGCAACGGCCAGTCCCCACGATCTTTTTACCATTATTCAACGATATATGTATTACAATTTCATGACCTCAAGCGCAAGCTTGTCAAAACTACCGAGTGGTAGAGACCTGGCGCCGTGGAAGTAGCGTCAAGTTGCACATCGGTCATTACCATCATCCATGTGTCAGTATAGTACGAAGTGATATCCGCAACGTCAGTAAAACAAGAATGCGCAAAGTGTGCAAGCAGCGAATGAGACCCACAGCAGCAGCGGTTGCATGGAGCGGAGCCGATGAGCCGATGAAAGAAAGCTCACTGGAGCATGCAGCCTCAGCTGCACTCACGATATAATTTACCAGGCGTATTGAAAAATCGAATCCGCAGTTTTTTCAGCTGCCCCTGCTAACGCATGGACCTTTGCCATCTCTAACAAGCAGCTTGACAGGCTCCAACCAAGCAGCTTGACAGACTTCAACCAAGGTTGATGCTTACTCATGCCTTTTCGCCTACTGACACCGGCACATCACTTTGTACAATAATGACATAGCACCGAAATCAAGACAATTCGTGCTTCACCACGCCAGCCAAAGGGCACACACTACGCCACAGAGACATGCTTCTCACCTACTCCTGCCCTCCATAGTCAACGTCCAGCTCATAGTCGGAGCGTTGGCAGCTCATCGCGACGCTGTCGTTCATGATTACTGAAAAATTTTGAAATGTACTCATCTCACAATATTTCACCATGGCCATATATATAAAAGCATCACCGCCAAAGTATCGAGCTCCCTGCAGTCGAAGTGCCACTCACGAGCAGTTACTAGTGTATTGTTGAAATAGCGGTTTGTTTCAAGTTCCAGTTAAATTTGCATCGATTTCATATGAGTTTGTCACCAGTGAGAAAAGATATTTTGGAGCAAGCGGAAGACGTGAGAATCCTAGGATTGGACCCGCTAGTGTCGCCCGCGCTTTTGCAATCGCAGATTCCAGCCACCAACAAGTGCCTGGAAACTGTGCAAAAAGGTAGAAGGGAGGCCAGCGAAATCATTGTGGGCAAAGATGACAGACTACTGGTCATCGTGGGCCCATGCTCGATCCACGACCTGGACTTAGCCCAGGAATACGCCAGGCGCCTCAAGAAGCTGTCGACGGAGCTTGAGGGCGAGCTGTGCGTTATCATGAGAGCGTACCTCGAAAAACCTAGAACCACAGTGGGGTGGAAGGGTCTGATCAACGACCCAGATGTCAACAACACTTTCAACATCAACAAGGGCCTGCAGTACGCCAGACAGCTGTTCGTGAACCTCACCAGCGAGGGTATGCCCATCGGCTCCGAAATGCTCGACACCATCTCCCCACAGTTTTTGGCGGACTTGCTGTCTTTCGGAGCCATTGGCGCCAGAACCACCGAGTCCCAGCTGCACCGTGAGCTTGCCTCCGGGTTGTCGTTCCCTGTGGGGTTCAAGAACGGAACCGACGGGTCGCTAGGCGTCGCGGTCGACGCCATGTTGGCCGCGTCGCACTCCCACCACTTCATGGGCGTGACCAAGCACGGCTTCGCCGCCATCACCACTACCAAGGGTAACGAGCACTGCTTCGTCATTCTAAGAGGTGGCACAAAGGGCACCAACTACGACGCCGAATCGGTGGCCGAAGCCAAGAAACAGTTGCCCCCAGGCGCTGCGTTGATGGTTGACTGTTCCCACGGCAACTCCAACAAGGACTACAGGAACCAGCCCAAGGTCAACGATGCCGTTTGCGAACAGGTTGCCAACGGTGAGGACAAGATCATCGGTGTCATGATCGAATCCCACATCAACGAGGGCAAGCAGTCTATTCCAGAGGAGGGTAAAGCGGGTCTCAAATACGGTGTTTCCATCACCGATGGTTGCATAGGCTGGGAGACCACCGAAGAGGTGTTGCGCAACTTGGCCAAGGCCGTTAAGCAAAGAAGAGCTCTCAAAGAGTCTTCTGCCTAAAAGCATGAAAAGACATCGAGAGAGAATGAATCAAGGGGATGAAAAATAAAAGTTTAAAGGAACCAATTTATCGTATTTTATAAGTTCAACAGGCTTCCTTTCGTGGTGATGGCCTGAAAACACGGTAGCGATATGTTTTTATTTGTTAATTTTTTCAATATCATTTTATAATGAGCCTGTTTTTTGTTATTTTGTGGGCTAGCTTCATTTGCTAGCTAGGATTCTGGTATTCAAATACCAGCCCAGCTCCATTACCTGGCTATGGCTAGTGTGTCAAATACCTTCTTGTTTGTTCAATCACAGCTATCTTTTAAACTTGATGGGCCAGTAATATCGTCAAACGTGACACCGTAAATTGGTCTGAAAAATTGGCGATGATTCGAGGTTGAGTCATTGACCAATGCTATGTCAATGGACTCTGTAAAGATCAATTGAGGTGCCTGTAAAACTCAACTATTCCACTCAACGTTTGAAATAGATCTCGACTATAGAAAAAAGTTTTTCTTGGAGCTTCAAAGTGCGTTTCAATCCCGAGTTCATAATGCACACAGTTCATATAATAGATGTGGAAAGTGGTAACCTCAGGTCTCTGATCAATGCCATTGAGTTCCTTGGGTTCCATGCTCGAGTCATCAAGTCTGCCGAGGATCCCGAGCTAGCGACAGCCACCAGACTGATGCTTCCCGGTGTGGGAAATTTCGGTCATTTCGTTGACAGTTTGTCGTCGAGAGGCTTCGAAAAGCCCATCAGAGAGTATATTGCTTCTGGCAAGCCGATTATGGGAATTTGTGTTGGATTACAAGCATTCTTCCAGGGCTCGGAAGAGTCGCCCACGAGTCAAGGCTTCAAATATGTTGACCTTCAACTTGCCAAGTTCGATTCATCAGAGAAACCAGTGCCTGCCATCGGCTGGAACACTTGCACCCCTCAGGAAAAAATGTTCGGCTTGGACCCTTGCAGTAGATACTACTTCGTTCACTCATACGCGGCCATATTAGATTCAGAGACCAAGAGCACGATGGCTAACGCCGGTTGGAACGTGGCCACAGCTAAGTATGGAACACAAGAGTACATTGCCGCTATTGGCAAGGATAACATATTCGCCACTCAATTCCATCCCGAAAAGTCGGGCCATGCTGGCTTGACCATCTTGAAGAACTTTATCCAGCAGTCGCACCCGGTCATTAAACACTCGGACGAGGAAAAAGCCCTGCTACTAAACGACTACTCTAACTATGGTTTGAGCAGACGAATCATCGCATGCCTAGACGTTCGCGCCAATGACCAAGGTGATTTGGTTGTCACCAAAGGTGACCAGTACGATGTTCGTGAAAAAGAAGACGGTGGTAATGTCCGAAACTTGGGTAAACCAGTCGAGTTGGCCAAACAGTACTACGAACAGGGAGCTGATGAAGTCACTTTCCTGAATATCACTAGTTTCAGAGATTGCCCGTTGCAAGACACCCCTATGCTGGATGTTCTGAAAATGGCCGCAAAAACAGTGTTTGTACCATTGACTGTGGGTGGAGGTATCAAGGATATTGTGGACACCGACGGTACCAAAGTACCTGCCCTACAGGTAGCGGCTCTTTACTTCCAGTCTGGTGCAGATAAAATTTCCATAGGTTCCGATGCTGTGTACGCCGCTGAAAAATTCTATGAGCTTGGTGGCCGCGGAGACGGCTCCTCCCCCATTGAAACCATCTCCAAACCGTACGGTGCGCAGGCCGTGGTTATTTCAGTGGATCCAAAAAGGATTTATGTCGATGGACCAGATTCCACTAAACACAAGACGATAAGAACGAAATTTCCAAACGATGAGGGCCAAGAGTGGTGCTGGTATCAGTGCACTATTAAAGGCGGGAGAGAAGCCAGAGACCTTGGAGTTTGGGAGCTGACACGTGCATGCGAGGCGTTGGGTGCTGGCGAAGTTCTTTTGAACTGCATTGACAAAGATGGCTCTAACTCAGGTTATGATTTGGAACTGATAGAACATGTCAAGAACGCTGTTAGCATTCCAGTCATTGCTTCTAGTGGGGCAGGTGTACCGGAGCACTTTGAAGAAGCATTCCATAAAACGGGCGCGGATGCCTGTCTTGGAGCGGGGATGTTTCACAGAGGCGAGTTCACTGTTGCAGATGTCAAGAAACATCTACTAGCGAGCGGTTACAAAGTCAGAATGGACAATGAAAGTGTTTGATTTGTTATTACATACAACTTTATTAATCTAATGTGATCTTGCACGATCCAAGTTCATTACAATGATGAGCCTTGTACAATTCACACTTTAGTTGGTGTCTATGCTTTTTAAAGTCTCTTTTTGGTAATGCAGGAGGAGGGCAGCTCCTGCCGTGTATAAATTCTTTTGTCTATCAGACATCGATGCATATTGGGCAGAACCACATATTACTGGTTAATTGCACCGAGAAGCTTTTCGTGAAATTCAATCATCATGATCATCAGCACGCTTTTCAGCGTCTGCGTCACTCAATTTGACGCCACCAGAAACTGAAAATTGTCCACCACAACCGATGAATTGAAGATTATGGTCTTGCGTGGCTGTATTCTTAATTCTGGTTGGTACCTCGATGTCCTCACCAGAAGGGCCCAACCCAACGGCATAGGTCTCTCCAAATCCCCATGAGTATACAATGCCGTCTTCAGAAATTGCCAAGGAATGGTGGGAGCCAGCGGCAATGCTTTTGAAGCGAGGAACATCTCCGAGTTTTGTGGGTACCGGAACGGCACGGGGTTTACCATGGGCGTCCATATAGGTGTGTTCTGGTAGCTTATCTTTTGCGATACCAATTTCGAACATGTCGAATCTACCAAAACTGAACAGCTCACCTTCTTCAGACAAAACCAAAGAATGATGTTCTCCAGCAGAAACCGCTTTGACCTTTGTTCCTTCAGGGAGTAATACTTCTGTTGGAACCGTAACCAAAGCACCATCTTCAACCTCTTCTGTCACACCACACTGGCCAAATTGGTTTAGTCCCCAGCTGTATAGCTTTCCATCCTTGCTTAGGGCAAAAGAGTGATTTTCGCCCGAAGCAATGTACTTGATTTTATCTAAACCAAACGCTCTTGGGTCTAAAGTTCTCAGACGCGAGCGTTCCATGATTTTTCTTCCGAGCTGGTATTGTTGGCCATTACCCCAGGCGTACACTACACCCGCTTCATCTAAGAACAAAATGTGGTCCTTCCCAGCGGCCATTTGAACTACCTTTGAGGAGCAAAAGGAGGGAACTTGCCATGGAACCTTTTGAGTTTTGATCGAATCTTGATAAAATCCTAGGAGACCTTCATTGCACCTAAATGTTCCCCAGG
Source organism: Lachancea dasiensis (assembly GCA_900074725.1). Classification (NCBI taxonomy): domain Eukaryota; kingdom Fungi; phylum Ascomycota; class Saccharomycetes; order Saccharomycetales; family Saccharomycetaceae; genus Lachancea; species Lachancea dasiensis. The sequence goes on from LT598461.1 coordinate 403,811, forward strand.
CATAGACATCCCCATTGTCTAATAAAGCAGCACTTAGGTTATCGGTCGCAGCCAATTGAACAACCTTATGGTCCGAGAGGGGCATCGAGTCAGCTGGGACTTGAGTCGGAGTACTCTCTTGGTCATTCAAGTCTCCATCCTCGTCGTCACTGCTGTTGTCGGCGTCCATGTCTTTAAGCTGGATGTTGGCCCCCGAAGTGTCACGTCCGAGGGCTCCTGAGTCATTCGTTCCCCAGGACCACACCTTATTGTTCTGGTCCAGAGCCAGGACGTGCATCCCACCCACAGCAAAAGAGATTATCTTAACTTCGTCTTTGGGCAGGAAAGGGTTGAGCCGCGGTCTTTTCACCTCCTTATTTTTGGCCAGAGGTCCCAACCCAAGCTCACACATCGATCCTGTACCCCAGCAAAAAATATCCAAAGCTTGCACTGCGAGGTACATATGTTTGTAGTCATCTTGACTGTTGATCGAATCATAATGCTTGTGAATAGTGGATACCAGGTGTTTTCTGGCCCTTTTCGACGGAGTTAAAGCCGGACTAGCAGATCGCTTGCTCATCGTCGTATCGCAAATCTGGATTATGGTTCTCTAGAGACGAAGCTTCAAGCAGTTCACCGATGAGCACTGCATGTATATATTTTGTCAACATTGATCACTTCTCGAATCGCATGTTCGTATACAGTGATATATTCTGCTTTGATTCCGTGTTCTTGGATGGAGCTCTTGAATGCGGATTCTTAGAATGCTTTCTTGGTGCCATTCCGAGCAGGGGCGTGGTATTGCGAGGAATACTACACGAGAATATGTTACCTCGAAATAATCTCAAGCCACTAGGGTTTGTTGCTTTTTAGAAAATGGAAGTGTCATGTCAGCTAATACATACATATGATATGCTCGATTTGAAAGAACGAACTCGCTACTTTCACTGCACTTTTGACCTTACTGTAGTACCCAAAATCGCACGACCGCCTGAGAGCACATGTACGTTATTATATAGAGTAATTCTCAAACAGCTAGTGCTAGCAACTCAGAGCCCGAGGAAAAAGTTGATTCCAATAGTTCTTGAACGCTGTAACGTTCAGTCCGGTCTAATTTGAGAACAGTCCTTGCTATCGGTGCACGTTCACGAAGATCACTTTGTAATACACTGGCACCATAAAAGAGAACAATCAAATCCAACAATATCTTTACTTTCTATAGAGAATACTGCTACTGTTATACCAATATATGATAAAACCATACAACGCTGATGAGTTCTAGTCTGTGAGATGTCCTTAAGTATTCTCCACATAATTGCAAGATATGGCAAGCAGATTGTCCTCTTTTAGCGAAACAAGTCAGAATTTATCAAAAGAAGATGACATGCCAACTGGTGTGGACTAGAAACATCAGTGAAACATACCCTGCGACAGAGAGAGGTTCAATTGATAGTGCTCGCAGAGCGAGATCCCAAACTTACGCTTTCGTATAGTGTGCTGGTCTTTAATTTAATGTGAATACATGGAAATCCATACATCAGAGAGGCATCGGACAGACTTCCAGCGCTCAAAGGTTATGAATGCCACTAATAGTCGCGGTGACTTGAACATCTTAACAGGTCTAGATGTTGGATTTCTACGAGATAACGGCGAATGGGTTACACAGGTTGAATCTATAGCTTGGGACAATATCGTTTCTTTGGACAGCTTAGTTAAAAGTACAGAACAACTAGTGCTCAAGTACTCTAGCCCGAACGAAGTCATCAAAAAATCAATTCAAAAGGTCTTTGAAAATGTCCTGACTCGATACCCTCTCTTCTTTGGGTACTGGAAGCGCTTTACAGCTGTACAGTATCAATTGAACGGACTAGAGAGTTCAATAGAGGTACTTTCGCGGGCCGTGGATGCATTCCCTCACTCACTGGACCTTTGGTGTGCCTACCTTAATGTTTTGATGGCAAATAATGCAGACCGGGTAGACCAAATCAGGATAAACTTCGAAATTGCACGGGATTTCGTGGGATTCCAGTTTCTCTCGCATCCTTTCTGGGACAAATACATCGAATTCGAGACAGCCCAAGGTCAAATTGATAAGTTGGCTGCTATCTATCAGGCGATCAGCCGTATACCATTGCATCAGTATTCCAAATATTACACTGCATACAAAGAGTTTGCGCAAAGCAATTCTTCAAAATTACAGATCGACGATGATATTGACCAGGTGTTCAGTATTACCCAACAACTGGTCAATAGTGTTTGGAAATTCGAATCTCAAATCTCGCAAAGCTATTTCAATTTAGGTCCGCTGGCACAAAAGGAGCTAGACAACTGGGATCAGTATCTTAACTTTGCCATCGACTCAGAGCTGGTATCAAACCAATTGACTAAGTGTATCTTCCAGCGCTGCCTAATTCCTTGTAGGTACTACGAGCATTTCTGGGTGCGATTCTGTTCCTGGATGGAGAGGAATGACGAAAAGGCATCCTGCCTCGAGGTTTACCAACAAGGCGTTCAAGTTCTACCTACCGATGTGCGTAAGCTACGCCAAAATTATCTGTCATTTTTGAAGGAGTCGTTGAGAATTGGCAACCAAAATCTATTAGAGGTATATGTACTGGCCATGGCAGAATATTCTGGCCTGTATCCTACCGAAACAAGTTTCATCAAAGATTTTCTGATGATCATCAAACAAAGAGAATTTGCCTCAAGCTTATCACAGTCAGACCAAGAAATCCTGGCACAACAGGTGGCTTTTTCGGCTTATCTGGAAAAAAATGTCCGCATGTTTCTTCGACAGCAGGAGGACGGAGATGAAAGGCTGCAAAACTTGTTGAACGATTCAACTCTACCAATTATTGTAGTAGAGCTTATCAAGTCGTCCTACCTGATCTTAAAGAACAATTTACAAACAAAAGCATACTTTACTGAATTCGGCAAGCTGCCACAAATGAAATTTTCCACGACGTTTTGGTTGACGCACTATAAGTTCTTGAAGGCTACTGTCGATATAAATGGCTTAGAGGAATTTGTTACTAAGCTGGGAACTGAAATAAAAATCCCGACCACGATTATCAACGATATAGTTGGCGATTTCAAATCCTTTTTCTTGACAAATGTCGGAATCAGTGACTATGAAAGAGAAGTATCTGGTGGTCGTTATAAAATGGGACTGGATCCCTTAGTAGATCTCGAATTCAAAATTAATAACCCTCTCTGGAGCAAACAAGGACTGGGAGCACTGAAAAGAGATAATAGGGACAATGGGCACCCTGGCTTGTATCTTGACAAGCCTGTCATATCGAACACCATAGTAGAGTGCCAATCTAAAGACTTGGTAGACAAGCCCCCACCTTTACCAACATTCAGAAATCTGGAGAAAGTTAACAAAGCTGCTGTGCACAAAGATTTCTTCTCGACAGACTATCTATATCAGACATAGCTCGTTAAAACCCGCATTATAGAGTATCGCTTTGGCGACCAATTACCGTCAAGCCCGCTCTGATTTGTGCTTTAGCACTAATTAAGTTATCGCCAAAAACTTCTAATATCTCCAGTTTAGGGTTTTGTTCACCTAGCTTTTTGACTAACTCGTCTTTCGCACAGGGCATGAATCCCATGTCTAGTCTTGTAAGGTTAGGACAAGCCATTATTTCGAAGCAGTCTCCTCTCACTTCTTTTAAAGAATTGAGAACCAGCGTCACTAAACTTCTAGCAGCATCGTTCAAAAACAACTCTGTGAGTGCCGGGTCTTCCAGTTGAAAGCAGCGTTTAAAATTACAAAATTTGAGCAAAGGCATGGGGGTTTGGCTGATAAAATACACCAGTCCATCGGTTGTTAATTGGTCCAGCTCTTCCAATTGTAGAGATTGCAAGAGACATACACCTGCTTCCTTGTTTATCAAAAAAGGTTGGGCATTAATAAAGGACGCATCGGTGAGTTCAGAGCAACCGTTTAGGCTCAAATGTTTGATTGTGGATCCCACCTTGGATAGCGTCTCAACAACTATGTCATCCGTCACGTAGTCTTCCCTGCTAGGATACTCAATGGCCAAACGTTCAAAACTCGAATTACTCAGATACTTCGATATCATGCTGTAATCCGAAAGATCATCAAGTCTTGCAAGTTTCAATGATTTGAGTGAATCGCCACAATTTTCCAGCAGGCTTCGAAGTGAGTTATTGGTGAACCGGTGCGTGTTGGAAATGTGGAAGGACGTTAACCTACCTTTCATCTTCCTGAAAAACTGATCCCATGTGTCTTCATTGATCAAAAAGGGGCCATCAACGTCTAACGACGTCAGTTTCGGCAGTTTTTCTTCTATGTACATAAGGGCCTCATTGTTCAATTGGCCGCACATCTGAAGCGACAGTTCTGACAAGTGAGGTGCAAATATTGCCAGTAATTTGTAACCCTCATAGGATACTTTGGAGCAGTCATGAAAGGTCAGCGTGTTCAGGTTTGTTCTCAAGAACAGCTGAAGGGTGTGGTCATTCAACGCTCTATTCTTTGATAAAGTTCTTGCCAACTTGTTCATGTTCTGCGTCGAAATCCCCCCCAAGGTGTTACGGATCTGAGAGGAGATAGAATCGTCCTTCGAGTCGGTGCTTTGCTGCAGTCTAAGAATATTCGCGCTAATTTGTGAAATGCAAATGTCCTGTAAAGTGGAAATTCGCCGTGTTTTCCTGTCCAGGAGATCGGCTGCCTTTCTTTTCTTCCTTCTTCGCTGCTGTAGTAGTTGCTTGCTTTTCTTGAGCTTCGACTCAAGCTGTTCTTGAGTTATCTCTGGCGCAGGCGTAACGGAGACGGTTCTCGAGCTTTGTCCTTCGTCGTATTCTTCTTCATCACTATCTTCGGCAGCGACGGCAAACCGTTTGAGTCTAGAGTCACCACCTATTCTCACAGGCGGATCAATTGCATCCTCGCTTTCCGTGTCATCGTCGTATTCATTCCCACCAGCGTCGCTAGTAGCGTCCAGCGCTACATCATCGCTTGCGATATCGTCATCGGAGCTACTGAAAGCTTGACGACGTTTGCCTGCATTGTTTCTAGTAATCTCCGAAAGAACCAAATTTTCTTCTTCCTCGTCCTCCTCTTTCTTGGGCCCGTCCTCTTCACCCTGTCCTTCCTTTTCGCGACTTTTTAGCCATTTCTGCCTTATGCTTTCTGCATTGATACCTTGTTCTTTCAAGAACTGAGTTAAAGCCGAATTTGGACCTCGTACCCCACTATCTGCCGAGTCCTTCTTGCCACGCGCTCTACCACCGGTTCTATACATTAGAATCCGAGCTCTCTCGTTAAAGTTAAGTTCAGCAATCGACATAGATGTAAGTACGACTTAATGTCTAAATTAGCCTCTAGAAACAGCGGCATTACACACGACAAAACCGATAGTCAACGATAATGGATTGAACCAAGCCCACGGGTCCCTCTTCCTTTCATCTTAAGCATATCAGAAACGTATGTGCCCCTTTCTGCCTTGATAGCATTCTTTATAGGTTGTTTAGAAGCGATGAACACAAAAGAAGACATCGAAGGGCCCAAGACGATAGGTTGGTAATCGAGCCCCTGGCGAAAGCTGATCGTGAGTTATGTAGCGGAACGGCATCATTACAGGTTCAGAGGGACTTGGCTAAACTAGTTTGAAGCAAATAGAGGTGAGCATTTAAAAAAATTGCGCAAGCCCGGAATCGAACCGGGGGCCCAACGATGGCAACGTTGGATTTTACCACTAAACCACTTGCGCTCTTATATTATCAGAAAGGGGCTCATCATAACTAAGGACACTGTATGATTCCATGGGACCTGTCGATCGACGACAGGAAGAGTAATAAGTGACAGGAATAAGAATAACGACAGGAGCTGGGTCAGAGGCCCAGCAAGTCAGTGTTACTATGTGGCACTGTTAAGATAGCATGAAGTAACTCCAGTTGGAGTCGGGCGAGGTAAAACGATGCATCGAGACCGTACGTCAAAATGACGTCCCTCAGAGTTGTGTCAGAGGCAGTGCAACCACCGGAGGATCAGACCAGATAGGAAGATTAGATATAGAAGGAAGTAGGTCAATAGTGAATACTAAGAGGTCTACTAGCTCTCATAGTCTTCTAGTTTCCTTTATTCTTAAAGTTGACGTTGTGATAACTGTTCACGACAGGACCTGCCACTGTTGAACCAAAGCTCGATTGGGTTTGGTATCAATTTGTTCTTCCAGCATTCTTTATCAGTGTTAAAAGGTTATATAGATAAGAAGATGTTGACACCGATGCGACGACTAGGCGTTGATGAGATCTTATCGATAGCATATTACGACCGTTGTTGAGCTTCAGCTGTTCGGTCACGCACACACGCTAATTCACCATTTCGTAATCGATTTGTATACACACATTTTTGCAAACACGAGTTGCTTGAATACCTACTGTTAGTTTGTAAAGAACCACCACAAAACAAAAGCATGTCAGAGTCCTTGAACACTTGTAGCAAGCCCAGACTAGTTCATCTGGTGGTCTTAGTCCACGGGCTTTGGGGGAACAGAAATCATTTTGATCATATTCGCAGTACCCTGGAGACCGAGTTTGAACGGCGCCAATCAGTCGAATCCAGTCGCTGCACCGAGGAGCTGGTGGTCTATACGACCCATCTTAACGAAGGCTACAAGACCTATGACGGGATAGATGTCTGTGGGGTCAGAGTGGCCGGCGAAGTAGAGGAGCAAATCACTCAATTGGGCACGGTGGCTAAGTTTTCTATCTGCGGATATTCGTTAGGAGGACTTATAGCGAGGTATGCACTGGGGGTTCTGTACAAGAAACAAATTTTTAAGAAACAGGAGATCGAACTTGTCAACTTCACAACTTTTTGTACGCCTCATGCTGGTGTATATGCGCCAGGTAAGAATTTTGCTGTGAACTTGTTCAACACCGTTGTACCCTTAGTCCTGGGAAATACTGGCAAACAGATGTTTCTCAAGGATAGAGGACGATTTTCCAACAATCTACCTCTTGTCTTGTCTATGAGTTTGGATAATTCCGTTTTCTACAAGGCACTACAGGAGTTTAAAAACATGTCTTTATACGCAAATGTCATTAATGATAAGCGTACCGCCTGGTGGACGGCAGGCATTTCGAGGAATGATCCCTTTTTCGAGGTCGACAACAGAAACGGGGAACATCGCTTTAGCTACGTAAAGGGGTACGCTCCGACGATTGTGGACACATCCAGGTCTATCAAAATCACCAAGATCGAGGACTACAACGATAAAATCGAGGAGGAGAAACAAATACACCCTCACCCTAACGCCAAAGTGGACCCTCGTGAGTTTTACTTCATCAACTATTGGATTGCCAAGCTTTGTCGCTGGTTCATGGTCTTTGTGAACTTGGTGTTGATTGCACCTATGTGGGTTATCTGGTTTATAATTTCAGGAATTATGGAGACAATAAAGTCCACAACTAGAGCAACCCGCTTTGTGAGAGGATATTCCCACCATTTTATAAGCGAGATCTACGACTGCGGCTCTGAGGAGCCAGGGTCTGACGATGCCATCGAATATCCTTCCGATGTGCCAAATGAATACGAGCTTCAGATACAGCAGTCACTCAACGACCAAACCGAAACCTTCATTGAAAGTGTGTTCAGCGCAATCGAGAGAAAGAATACGCTCTCTGCGGTGATTGACGAGACAGAATCCGGTGACATCACCGACACCGAAGACAGTTTCCCTGTTGTGAGGACCACGATGAAAGAGTTAGAATCTCTTTCCATTGAGGAGATCAAGGAACGTCGTCCACACGCAGGTCATATGGGCGACTTGCCTTCTCTCGAAAATTTGCATCTAGATCTGACCCCGCAGCAGCTGCAGATCATCCAGTCCCTCAACAAGTTTGCTTGGAAGAAATTTCCTGTCTATATTCGCGAAACGATGAGCACTCACGCATGTGCAATAGTCCGACACGACGATCCACACTTCGAAGAAGGCAAAGTAGTGGTTAGGCACTGGGTCACTGAGGTTTTTGAGTTTTGACATTGTCGGCATATTTCTCCTCGAATCTTGCCTGTAACTGCTCCATTAGTTCTGTCTCGTTATTCACAAATGGATTAACCTTGCATTTTATGAACAGTCTTGAAACCTCGTTGAACACCTGGGCTATCTCTTCATCATTGCAACTGACGAGGACGGAAAAGCCAATGACAATTTTAAGACGAGTCTGTCTCACCAGCTTTCCGTAAACCGTCACGCCCTCCAGATGGAATAAGTCTTTGATGTCTTTGTTGTTCTGGTTGGCACTGGTCCACTCGTATAGATCGCTTTCAAAGTAGTCCAACGCCATGTTAGAGAATGTATTGTACTTTAGCACTGCATCTATCTTGCAAGTTTCATTTTGTACCACATGGATAAGTAGCGGTTTGTTATTGTGGTCAATCAATGAGATAAAACACGGTTGAGGATCCATAGCTGGTATTCTCAGTGTTGTGATACTGAGCTCTCATATAGTCATATTCGCTTAATTAAATTTGTGGGTGAGTCCAACTGTACTTTCAATGACAGAAAGGTGCCAAGGCCAGCTTCGATAATGGAAACCGCTTTGGCCTCGGGAAATCACCAGTGGCTTTTCGTGAGGGCTATGGTGTCATATAGATACATAAAAATCTCGTTTACTTACCATATCCATCTGCAATACCATCTGCGGCCGTAAGCCCAAAAACTACGCACTCCAACAGACTCGATCCGCCGAGTCTGTTAGCACCATGGACACCACCAGAAACCTCGCCCACAGCGTAAAGGCCCTTTGCCACAGGGTTATTATTTTTGTCTAGAACTCGAGCTCTTTCATCAATTCTAGCACCTCCCATGGTAAAGTGTACAACCGGCGTCACCTCCCCATAATAGACCTCCGTCTCTTCATTTATATCTGCACCAAAACCATTGATTTTGGAAGAGCGAGCAAAAGAATCGGTAGCCTGGGAACTGTAGGTATGCAATTCGCCCGCCAACACTTCAGGAGATAGTGATAGCTCTCGTGACAGTTCCGCTATTGTGATCTTGCGAATCAATTTCTTGAACAAGTAGAAGTCCATGTTATTCTTGTAGGCAGTATAGACTGAATCGCTCATGACTAAAATTGCCTTGTTGTTATCTTTTGGACATTGCGACTGGATTGCCTGCGTCACGATGTCTCTGGTGCTCAACTCGTTGACAAAACGCTTTCCTGTTGATGGATTCAGTAATATACCGCCAAGTCCTCTTAGCGCTTCAGCGGCCAGGAATTTCCAATTGTTATGCGGGTCGGACCTATCTATAAAGCCCGTGGGATGAACTTGAATCTCTGCCATGTCTACTAGACACCCACCTAGCTTTTCAAGCAGTCGTTGACCATCTCCTGTCGTTTGACCTCCGTTGGTTGTTGGTAAATAAGTCAAGTTTGGAGCATATTGCTTTAGCATCTCCTTGGAGAACCCAAAACCACCGGAGCAGAACACAATATCAGAGGTCTCGAGACGTTGGATTTGCCCATTTTCGTCCTGATATTCCACAGATTTTACTTGCTTATCAATAATGTGAACATCAACGACTTTGCTGTTGAGGCGAATCTGTACCAGTTCCGGCTCGGCCTCAGATAGGCTCTTGAGAGAGTCGGAAAGGGCCTTCACTATTTCGAACCCTGGAGGCAGCTTTCCAGATGATCTGTGCGTTCTGGGTGCTGTATGCCCACCAAGCTGCGCCAGTAAATCCAGCTTGAGACTGAATTCTCGCTGTAACCAAGATATAGCACTGCTTGAGTCCTTAGAAAGCTTTTCCATTAGGGCTGGAGATCCAGCATCTTTTGCCGATTTGAGTGTATCTTGATAGAAAGCGGCTGCAGAGTCCGAAACTCCCAATACCTTCTGGGTGGTGGTAAGAGCGCCATTGATCCCGCTTGAAGCCTTGATGGAATTCCCACCTAGAGAAGAAGCCTTTTCTAGCAGAATAATAGGCACCCTGCTTTTCAAGGCTAGCTGATTAGCCGTCGTCAGGCCTGCAAGACCAGAACCAACAATGACCACCGGTGTTGAGTATTTCGAAGCCATTTTTAATCGGGTGTCAGTGATCGTAATTCTTCGCACCACTGAAAATATAACAACAACTGTGAGAGCTGCCAACAGTTGACGTCTTGAAAACATCCAGCCGCTTCCGTAATTATGCCATCCAGCTGGATAGGTGTATCGCGAGAATACTTAAATAGTAATTCTATGGCATGTTTCCCTGTCTTTCAAATGTGGTGTGATGGTCTGATAATTTACGAAGGTTGTACGAGAGCATATTGACATTACATACAGCCGCCATATGACCTTGGCTTAACTCTACTGAGTATAATTTCTGACTGCCTCGCCAAGGGCAAGGTCTAGCGAGTGAGATTCGTGGATTCAATTGTGCAAAGAAGATATTTTATGCGTTTACGTACAAACTATAGACCTTGCCCTTCGGGAAAAAAAGAGTCCTCAGACTCAACTAAAAACCGAGAACGTAACAGCATCGCCTTCAGTATTAGCGGAGCATTGTGCTTAATCAAAATGAACGCTGCGCTTAATAAGAACGATACCAGAAATTCCAAAAGGACCGAACATGCCAGTCGATCAAGCATCTCTATAAGTTGATACTTGATCACTTTCGTCCCACTTCAGTTGGGCAGCTTACTCGTCTCTGAACGAAGAAGATAAGCCGTCGGCCCTCAAACGGTCAACTATAAAGAGGTATGCCATTTGAGTTTAAATTTCTGAACTTCAATGAGAAGGCAATGATTGATCCAGAACTACAAGCCATATTGGAGATACATGCGACTGTCCCTAAATAGTCGCCGAGAACCAAATGTATGCGTGTTTCTCATCAGTGTGATAAACTCCTGTAATATCAAAGACCAACCATATAATCCCAACTAAAATTCCCAAAACTTAAACGTAAAAAAAAAATCAAACTTATTCGACAATGCCAGATAATAATGCAGTGATTTCTTGTGGTTTGATGCATGGATAATCCCATGCGAAGTTACTTCGTACCACCTAAGAGGTTTAGTACTTGTAAGTCTGGATTTCGCCAATGGCGTTACCATCAATATCGATCTCGGTAGACTCGCTACGGTAGATCTTGGTAGGTCCCTCGACATCGTGAGGATGCTCCTGGGCATGTTGAAAAGCCTCCAAAATGGCTTGCTTTACTCTCTCCAGGGATTCCTCAGAAATTTGGTAGTGCATGGACACCCGACCACCCATAAGCTTAACTTGGTATTTCAGACCCTTCTTGACCAAGACGTCGGGGTTCATCTTGGCTTTTTGCAAATCCAAAAACACAAAATTGGTGTCGGCAGGGGACTCCAAAGGAATCTTATGCAACTTGCAAAAATCAGCCAGATGATGAGCCATGCGATGAGAACGTCTCAGTTTCTCTTTCCAGTTGCCCCCGACAGCAACGGAGGCCATCTTACACATCATACCGGATTGTCTGATACCACCACCTTGCTGCTTTCTGAAATGGTTGCATTTTTTGATAAACTTGAAGTCCCCGACAAGGATGGATCCCATGGGCGCGCCGAGAGACTTGGACAGACAGATGGAGATGGAGTCGAAGATCTCTCCAAACTGCTTCAATGGCACACTGGTTTCCGCCACTGCGTTCCAGATACGAGCACCGTCGCAGTGCAGCTTGATGCCGTTGTCCATACACCACACCTTGATGCGCATCAGCTCTTCCAGAGGGTACACGATACCGTGCAGCGTGTTTTCCAGCGACAACACCTTGGTGGGTGCCCCGTGGATGTCTCCATCGTCGGGCACGTAGTGCAGCTTGATGTCCTCCAGCGTCATATAGTTACCGTTGGATGGAATCACGGGCACGACCATGGCTTGCGACAAGATAGCCAGCCCGGCGGCCTCGTGCGTGTAGACGTGGGCTCTGTAGTCGCACAGGATAGAGTATGGAGGCTGGAACAAGTGACACCGCAGCGCGATCTGGTTAGAAAGCGTTCCGGAAACGCAGAAAAGCCCTGCCTCTTTCCCGGCAAGTTGCGCAACTTGCTGTTCCAGACGGATCGTGTCCACGTCTTCGTTGTACACGGCGTCTCCGATCGACGCAGTGAGCGCAGCTTGCACCATTTCCGGGGTAGGTGTGGTGAACGTGTCCGAACGGAAGTCGTTGGTAGCCGAGGTATAAGCTTCTGGAGTTTCGGCCATGGTGGATACGTTAGTCATCGAGTAAGCGAAATCTAAACTGAGAGCGAGACGGAGGTCAGAACCGAGGGACAGATATCTCGTTCAACAATCCAAGACGAAAAAAACCGCTATTGTGCTTGCTTTCGTGACCTGAGTCCAAACCTCTGAGGTCTATCCGCCATGCCCATCGCCTTCTTATAGTCCCAACATCTCGTTCCTTATGGCTCATCGCCCGCTGTGAGTCGAAACTTTTTTTTCAGCTCACGTAAGCCTAAAGTGCATGCAAGACTCTTTGCCTTAGACTTCTGTGTGCGTGAAAAGTGACACACTGTCGAGCACCAGGAAAATTCCTCCAGCGAGTGTAGAGTGAGCCGTTAACGACCACGCTCGTCCCACTGTAGTAGTGACAGCCGGGAGGCGGGTCCAACCCGGGTGTTGAGCATCGAGCTAGCCGTGGTTTGTGCTGAAAAATTAAGTAAGCGGAGGCGACCGCGACGGCGACCGCGACGGCGACTTCCACGACAGCACACGCCCGCCAGATGCAGGATGCCGAAGCTGGAACGTTCTGGTCGGAAAGCCAAAGGAGAGCCCGGGGCCCTGACGCCGGGAAACTCTGCTGTATGAAGCCGTGACGCGCACGTACAAAGTGACACATATGGATTTTCTGAGTGGGCTTTCCGGTTGTCGGGCCCAGTTCTGCGACGGTGGGTGTCTGCGAGCGCGGGAGCTCTGGGAGAGACGTGGAATTGGCGGGGTGCTGTGCGACGACAGTGTGTGGCCAGCTCATGTGGTGCCAGAGTGGTGAATAGTGACGAAAAGCAAAAAGTCGCGCATCACGTGCGCGAAGACCCATGCACCGCAAACACTTGTGACTAACAATAAAAAATGTGATAACGACGTAGCGGCCCAGCAACGGCGCTGCTCGAGCTGGAAACGCGGGAGCCTTGGAAACAAATGGGAAACCAACGGGAAGCACCCAAGCTGGGAAAAAGGTCTTACCCGGATTCGAACCGGGGTTGTTCGGATCAAAACCGAAAGTGATAACCACTACACTATAAAACCGTAGCTAGGTTAGCTCGTGGCTTTTTGTTAGTGCTCCTCGTTTGCCAGGTCAGCAGATGAAGACTCAACAGTGTAACGTTCCTCGATACAGCATGGCTGACGCATACAGATTGTGGTGCTACTGAATCCCACGCTGCCCTTCAGTCGCCACCGTGTTGTCTTGCACCGAGTAGCGGGTAGTTGTAGGTAGGGCCCATCGGCCTCTCCCATCCTTGAGATATCAGCTGTCCGCTGATGGTCGCTTTTCTCATCAAATGACACGAGACAGGCGATCGGCAATTGAAAAGTACGATGCGTGTACCCAATCTAAAGGAAGCACCAGAACAGCGCAAGAACGAGCACGATGGATAAAATCGAGTTCCTCAGATCTGTGGCGGCCGACAATGACACCCATGGGCTCCACTTGAAGCGCTCGACATGGAAGAAACCCCACAGACGGCACAAGGCCACGCGACAACTTATCACTGACGAATGGAAGAGGGTTACCAGTGGTAGCGAGGAAACCAAACACCTTCTCACCTACTTCAACGTCGAGGCGCCTCCTAGCGTTATCCCAAGCAAGAAGTATTGTGACATCACAGGCTTGAAGGCCAACTACAAATCACCCGGTAACGGGCTGCGATTCTGCAATAGCGAGGTGTATTCGATCGTTATCAAGCCCATGGCCCCGGGCGTCGATCAGCAGTACTTGAAACTGAGAGGCGACAACGTGGTGCTCAAATAAGCGGATGCTTTCGAGGAAGAAGACAATGAAACATCAAAAAAATCCGCCTCCGCAAGTTACAGAACTGAAGAAACAGCCAAACACAGCAACCGCCCGGCTAGAATGCTGTCTTTTGTTGGATCCACTCGCTGCTTATTACTAAATGTCGACGTTATTGGGGGGTTTGGAGCACGGCAAATGGTTTTTCTCTGTGCCCGGTGTGCGATCTACATGGATCTGGCTCACCGGCAACAGCTCCGCGGCCATAACCTGGCATCGCTGCCTGGCGTAAACTGCCAGGCAGTGCTCGGCCGGAATAGTTAAGCAACGTACTAAACGATATGATTTCTCGATGTTCATTTAATCATCATAGTGAAAACTGTATAGTATAAAACTCTATGGTTGATGATTAGCGGCAACATGCTCCCATATTCGGCATTTACGTTTATTGCCGTTGCATGGCTTCTCTACCGACTGGTTCTCTTTTTAAATATTCCAGTTTGGCGGATCGTGTCGACACTAGGGCTTCAGGTACCACAGACAACAAGAGTGTCCATTGATGAAGTGACCGAGGAAACAATCACAGTGCGATGGGAAAACGAGCCCGCCACTGCAGTAGAGAAGACCGGCTCCTCAATTTGCCACTATGTATTGTATCTGAACAATGTCAAAATTGGCTCCATACCGAACATACCTACTTCGCTGTACACTTGCTGTTTATTGAAAGGCCTTTCGCCTCACACCCAATATCAGTTCGACTTTGTGTGTATCAATCAAGATGGGTTCATGAATAAGGGGCCCTCCATTTATGTGATGACCAAACCCAAAGGACCCGATAAACACGCCAACCAGGTGTACCAGGAAGAACTTGATGCCAACCAAATGTTAGCGCCTAATTTTCCGGCTGATACAAAATGGAGAAAGAGCCAGAAAATTGTTACAACCGAGTCACCCACATCTTATGCGAGTCTAACTTCTCTCCCAGACTTGGACGACTACTCGATAACCGATTTGAAGAATATCTTAGTTTGTGCCCAAGAAGATCTTCACGACGTTCTACAGCAAGAGACGTCTATACTACAAGATTTCCACGAAAGTGAAGTTCAGTTGAAACTAGAGCTGGATAATTTGAAAGCACAATGGGCCCACGACATCGATTTAAGAAAAAGTCTAAAGTCTAGCATCAAATCACTGGAAAACTCTAAGCTACTTTACGACCTCAAGCGCGGCAAGCTAGACAAGAATATTGACCAAAGCTTGAAGAAAATCCAGAAAATGACAGATGACATGGCCAGATGGGACCAGGAGAGAAAGACCCAACTAAGGCAGAACGCTTTACAAGAACAGTTTAAAGCTGAAAGAGAGTCTCTTGTTGAGAGGATCGATGACGTGTCGAATCAAATTAAAGCACTTCACGATCAAGTTGTGAGCCAAGAAGAAGAAAACAAAAAATTGAATTCGGTGAAAAAATCTTTAGACTCTACGCAAAATGCTACCTCTACAACAACACTAGCTAGCACGAATTCTTCGAAAAGGAATAGTCCTGTTGAAATTGGCGCTCAAGCTCAAAGCTTGAATACCATAATGCAAAAAATCAATACGTACACCAATGAAAGAACTGGGGTGCTAAGTGGCCAGGGGCATGAATTCCTGAATTCTCTGTGCGAAAATTCGGTCGTTGTGGCTTTGATTAAAGAGGAGGCCAAAAAAGACTTTGCCTTAGACCACCAATGGCGTACCATAAGGACCAAACTCAAAAGGCGCAACGACATGATGGAATCTATGTGGACCGACATAAGTTTGAAAAATCGAGAGCTCATGGCAAGTATAGCAGCTCAACCGTATGCATCTGTTAACCATCCGTCTTCGCCAAATGGTGGCACGCCCCATCTGACTTTGCATGATCCCAGCACATACGTTTCAGAGAATTCCATGCATGACCAGGCGCCCTATTCCAATGAGTCTTTCCGACACGCGTCACCTCCGCCAAGCGTCAACGGAATGATCTATCCTAACTGGAGCATCCCCCTAAACGGTAGTCATCAAGCTCAAGCCAATAACGAAGATCAAAATTTTGATTACGACAACGCCAATCATCTATTAAGTGGTCTCCAAAATATGATCTCAGAAGCAGATTACCAAGCCACTAATGTCAGTACGTCCAAGTTATATACCACTGACCAGTTGGACAACTATTGGAGTCGTCAGACGAACCCTGAATTCAGGGCCCAGGCACAGCGGGAAAGGCACCCTTCACCGCCTGCACAACTCCCTTTGCAGTCACCTGCCTCAATCTCCGAGCCCCAGAATTTCTCTCATTCCCGCATGCTAAGTAACGAGTCCTTTGTCCCCGTTTCCGTTCCACGCGAAGACGAGCTGTCAGGGTTTGTTCATACTCCTATGGTACAGAGGGACGACCTTACTTCTTTTGGTTCCGGTTACAGTAATGAACCCGCGATGAGAACTTCGCCCTTATCATTGCCTTTGCAAGAGGAATTCAGCAAGGAGGGCATTTTTGGTTCGCCTCATTTCAACACGATATGGAATCCCGCAAAAGTTATTGAAACTCCGACTGTGGAGAAGCATGATACGCCAAAATCCCAACATACAAGAACCAGTAGCCGTGGAAGCTGGGGACTACCTCACTTCATGCAAAAATCGCCAAACAAACTGGAATCAAAAGGAAATACTGCTGGGTCCTCGAATGGCGAACACAAGGATCGAGAATCACATGGAAGTGAGCGTCGCATGTCAAAGTTGCTCACTAAAAGTGGAATGAATCACTTGTTTAGGTCTCCAACTCACGACTCGTCGTAGTTTAGGCAATATATAGCATTTGAGAGGGAAAAAAGGTTCTGCCTTTTATATGTGATATTCGAAAGTTTACCTTTTCTTTGCTAAGGGCCAGCTCACAAATCTAATTGCTTCTGTAGCTGCAGCTTACGCTTTTCTACCAACCAGTTCTCCATATCCTTCAAATCAGGCAATTCTTTGAATTCGGGTATGCTTACCTTCGGTGCAGAGACGGCTTCGAGGCTTCCCAGCTCTGAGCGTAATTCTAACGTTTTCGCTTCCTCGTGGTCGATGAACGTGGAATAGCGCGTGGGTTTCTGATGTAAAACTTCAGGGTCAGTATTTGAAGTGGCTTCGGGCAACTGAAATTGTAACCCGGGGATATCTGACGAAAACCCATAATATGCCGGGCCCAGCTGCTTTTTCCACTTTCGTACTTTGTCTTGTAGCACTTGATGGCGCTGGCGATTAGTTTGCAGCTTAGTCCGGTGCTCACGGTCTTGCTTTAAAAGCTCCCGTACTTCAGGCAACTCCAGAGCTCTCCCGAAATACCTTCGCCCCTTCAACAAAGTTCCTGTTACGCCCGCTTTACTATCTCGAGAAAAGTTGGGCCCCTTCAGGTTATGATATATGTGACGCTCCCACTGATTTTTCTCATGCAACAGATCATTAATCTCGTCGTTGATCTCTCGAAGTTGAATTTCATTCAACGATGGGTCATGCATTCGTGTAATCCTTGAGTTCATATCCTGCAATACTTGGCGACGCCATTGTTGGGCCTCCTGACTATCCTGAATTGACCTAATTCTGGTAGGCCTCTTGAACCTCGAGTAATCCTTATACCCTCCGGACTTCTCCGCCTCTAGTTCCTGGAACCGAACAAGAACAGAGTTAGCCTTATCCACATTTCGACTCATAATCTTAACAGTACACTCTAGGTCCGATAGAACGCTACTTCTTACTTGGTGAACATCAATGCTCCGGTCTCTTTGAGATGAGATGAGCGAAGTTAGTATTAGTAACACTTTCTACGAATATTCCCACCACCAGAATTCCTGACATGTTTATTATAATCGACCAGCGGTAACGTTTGAAGCATCGCTAAGTGGATAACAATCAACTATGAATATCTCGAGGGCCACAAACTTGACATCTTGCTAGCTTGAGCAAGTACGGTGGTTGAGGTGTGCCGCGCGCGAAAGGTACTCGCTATGCTAGAATTGGCGCTGTGCTAATTATCATACTAAGAACCACCATCACCTTATTCTTCGAAGATAGGTAATGCACTTATTTAAGCTTTACATGATTCTATAATAGTTCGAGCTTTTGCTCCCAAAGCATGAATATAGCGTGGGGTACAAGCACCTACAGCCCCGAGCGCGGACTTACCAGCAGTCAAGTTTAGTTACATTCTTCCGAGATGCTAGCGTTGGGTGTAAAGCATTTGTTTGAGTGCAGCGTGATCAAAGCCGTAAGCATGGATTGGAAAAGTAGAGCTCTCAGGAACACCACGACTGCTATCGGCTAATTCCGCCATTTTCGATGTGTCCAATGGGAATGTCCAATGGGGCGTGGGGAACTTGAGAGCATTTCTTGTGGGTTTGTTAGGTGGGGTTCATGTGTATTCGCTTGTTTCGTATACCATACCGAGCCAGGTGGATTTTACTTACGGAAGTCAGCGTTAGAACATAAAAAAAATCCGCTGCTCGAACCCAAGGAGCTATGGGCACTTCGGAGAGAAGCCTTGAGCTCAAGGCAAAACATGTAGCTCCTGGAAGATATAAGAGCGCCAAAAATGTTCATTCTTCTAGCGGCTGTGAAGCGAGGGTTGCTCACCCTTCTGCCACTGACTCTCTCAGTTCAAAATCCAGTCTAGGTCAAACTCCCGGTATTATGAGAATTGTTGTATCTGCCTTCGCGGTCGTGATTGCCGCAGTTGGCGTGCACGCCTATAATAGCACCTTAGACATCCAATCTAATTTAGCGGCTACAAATCACTCGGCCATGGCTGATCCCGGCAAGCCACTGGCTCACTTAACTCCCAATGTTGGTTGGATGAACGATCCCAATGGTTTATTTTTCGACAATGAGACGTCAATGTGGCACGCGTATTACCAGTACAATCCCAACGACAACATTTGGGGCTTGCCCCTGTACTGGGGACACGCATCATCAGAGGACCTGGTGACGTGGAATGACCACGGAATTGCGCTGGAACCAGAAAATGATGAGTCGGGTGCTTTTTCGGGTTCCATTGTAATCGATTTCAATAACACTTCCGGGCTTTTCGATAACACATGCCTGCCTGGACAAAGAATTGTTGCCCTGTACACTGAGCATAGTGAAGCGGGAGAAAGACAATATGCCGCATACTCACTAGATGGTGGATATACGTTTAATTACTACAAACACAACCCTGTCCTCGACATAAACTCCACTCAGTTCAGGGACCCGAAGGTATTTTGGCATGAGGAAACGGAACGCTGGGTTATGACATTGGCGTTGTCCCAGGAGTACAAGATTCAAATTTACACCTCGAAGAATCTAACCTCTTGGGAATTTCAATCCAATTTCTCGCATCACGGCGTTCTCGGGTATCAATATGAGTGCCCTGGTCTTTCGAAGATTCCTATCGTTCATACAACTTCTTCTAACCTTACCCAGTCTGCTGGACTCACTACCAACAACGGTTTTGCGGACTACAAATGGGTGATGTTTCTCAGTATTAACCCTGGCGCCCCTCATGGCGGATCCTACAACGAGTACTTCATCGGTGATTTCGATGGTAAGAGATTCACTGCCCAAGATGCCGCTACTCGAGCTGTTGACTGCGGTAAGGATTTCTACGCCATGCAAACCTTTTCAAACGCACCCAATGGGGAAGTTCTGGCGATGGCCTGGGCTTCTAACTGGGACTATTCTGGCTATGTTCCCACCCGGGACTGGAGGAGCTCGATGACTGTCGTTCGCAACCTTACTTTGCGCTACTACAGCCCAAACCCAGAAACTTCGGAGCTCACTCTCTACAATCAGCCAGTGTTCAAAAGCAGTGGCCTGAACACCAAGCAAAGATTGATCAAGAAATCCCTGAAGTTAAACTCGAACGAAAGTGCCATTTTCAATGTGGCTGACGGGGCACATGGTCTACTGGAATTTACACTAGAGTGGAAAGTCAATTCCTCGGCGGTTACCACCGGCCACGACATGGCCGACCTGTCTCTGAAAATCAAAGGCGTTGAAGACGACAGTGAATATTTGAGGCTTGGGTATGTGGTAAGTGCTGCGGCATTCTTTCTGGATAGAGGAAATTCACGGGTCAATTTTGTTCACGCAAACCCATTTTTTGGCAACAAGGTGTCCAAGAATTTAGAGCCATACGAAAGCGCCGAAGATGGTTTGCCCATCTATAATGTTCAGGGCCTCATCGATAGAAATCTCATTGAATTATTTTTCAATGACGGCTCCTCCTCTTCTACTAACCTCTTCTTTTTAAGCAGCGAAAACTATCTGGGAGAATTCGAGGTGAGCACCGGAGTAGACAATGTTTTCACGATTCTAAACTTCGACGTCCAGCAACTAAGCGTGGGAAACTAGTGACTTTAGGGACGAAGCATGGACTTTTCCCTGTTGTCTATGGTGGTCAACTATTTCGTCACAGATTCTGACTCATACCTTTGTTGTATGGCGCTAAATAAAGATTGAAACATACATGAGTGGACTGTACCCTGGTCGTTGCTCTATGCAAACGTAAATTCATTCGATAATCCAATATTTCATTGTTTCATAGCGAGTTAATGTAATCTTAATTCTAATATTGGAGGTACACAGGACCCAATGATTCGAACCTTGAAATCTGTAAAAAGTGTTTAAATGGAAGAAATCGTCTTTCAAGACCGCGTGACAAGACTCAATGATCAGTCTTCTACATTTCCCCTGCGAGCCGATATGTGTTGGGTCTTTAAAGGTGATTGTTAAATTTCTTATATATTCGAAGCGGACAAGAGTTAATCCCGCGAGCCTGTTCGATAAAATGACCCATTGTGAGACCTTAAACTCGGAGGTGCTTCCAAGAAAAGAGCTATGAAGTTAACGGTAAGGCCAATTCACCACACTCTGGCAGTTCTCAAATTTTACCAAAGAGTATTCAATACAATTTTTTACGCGCATCTAGGATACACTTGTCCCTTTGCAGATGTTCTGAGAGAAGGATTGATGAACTGAAATCTCGGCGAGTCGGACAGATTTGTCCAAAACTGCTCCAGGTTTGACATATCACAGTGGTGATGCTACTATGTAAGTAATTTTTGACGACATGAGGTTCTTCGCAGGCGCTAGTCGAAAATTTCGTGAATTAAGTTAAGCTTCGAGAGAAACCACGTTCATGGTACTTGTCAATGTTCGATCAAGTCTAAGCGTTAAAGATCCACAACTCAGTTTCGTTTGCTCTATTCATTCGGGCTTAATATCTGCCGCTTCATTTGCAGTTTTCCAAAAGTAATACTTGTCAAGCAATGGCGGGAATAGGTTCGATTGTGCGTAACTATCGCTTCGTGATTGCGTCGCTGACGGCAATTATGCTGATACTGTTGCTGAGAACTTCCTCTGGATCTACAAGAGAGGCTGTCACTTTGCCAAGTGATTCTGAAACCTTAAACGCGCTTCCCATACAGCCAACGCCGGGGTACATCGACGATCCAAATGCCAAACAGAAAAATCCAGAGGTCGCAGAGGCCGTCAAGGATAGTCTGAAATCGTCGCCGGGGAGCGAATACTCCACATCTTCTCCATGCAATAAGGACCACCAGTATGTTGTCATGATTGATGCAGGCTCGACTGGCTCCCGTGTGCACGTCTACGAGTTCGATGTGTGTACCCAGCCACCGACTTTGATCCATGAAACATTCAAGATGACCAAGCCAGGGCTTTCTTCCTTCGACAATGACGATGTTGGTGCTGCCCACTCGTTAGATGAGCTTCTAGACGAGGCTGTAAAGGCTATTCCTAAAGATAGACAATCTTGTTCACCTGTAGCTGTTAAGGCCACTGCTGGTTTAAGAAAGCTGGGGGACTTGAAGTCCGAGAAAATTTTAAAAGCTGTCAAGAAGCATTTGGAAGATGACTACCCTTTCCCTGTGGTTGAAAAAGATGGTGTCGTGGTGATGAGCGGTGAAGAAGAAGGTGTGTATGCATGGATCACTGCCAACTTTTTACTAGGCAATATTGGTGCTGGAGGTAAGTTGCCCACGGCTGCCACTTTCGATCTAGGTGGTGGCTCTACCCAAATTGTTTTTGAGCCAACGTTCCCTCCTAACGAAGTGATGCTTGAAGGCGAACACAAATATTCTTTGAGCTTTGCTGATCAAGACTACACTTTGTATCAATTCTCCCACCTCGGATATGGGTTGATGGAAGGGAGAAACAAAGTGAATGCGTTACTCGTCGAAACTGCTATCAAAGAGGGTCGTATGGAGAAAACCGACAAGACCTCAAAACTAACGTCACCCTGTCTGCCTCCAGGATCGGTAGCCCCCAATGTTAAAGTCGCGCTAGAAAGTGGCGACGAATACCAGGTAACATTCAGCGGGCCGACCACTGCTGCAGGTGCTCAATGTCGTTCGCTCGCAGATAAAATACTGAAGAAAGACGCTGCATGCTCCTCGCCGCCTTGCTCGTTCAACGGAATTCACCAGCCATCGCTGGTCCGCACTTTCAAAGAAACGAATGACCTATACGTTTTCTCTTACTTCTACGACAAAACCCAGCCCCTAGGGCTCCCACTTTCCTTCACACTTCAAGAGCTTGCTGACGTAGCTCGCATGGTTTGTAACGGTGAAGAAGTTTGGGAAAGCGTTTTCAGCGGTATCGAGGGATCCGTTGCTGAATTGAAGAAGGAGCCACTATGGTGTCTGGACTTGACATTCCAAGTATCTCTATTACACACCGGCTACGATATCCCACTCCACCGTGAGCTAAGAACTGCTGAGAAAATTGCTGACAGCGAACTTGGCTGGTGTCTGGGCGCTTCCCTTCCTCTGCTGAGCGGTAAGGACTGGAAATGCAATGTTTCCGAAATTTAAACTACGTAATAGATGGAGAACCCTTATATCTCAGCCGAGGTAGACCATTTCACAGTATCATATATATCTCTATGTCTATTTCACAGCTTAGTTCTGTCAACTTGACGATACTCACTACATGTGATGGTTTGAATAATCGTGGAACATGACTTTAACGAAATGAATTTCCACAGAGGGAGGGATTCAGATGATCCCATCTAACAAACTCAGAAAAGAGGTGCAAGATAAAAGGTTCTAGTCGTAAAAGGGACGTTAATTTGGGTCGCTAGATAAGAACGTTGTCACATTTTACCTGCCGGTACTCATATACCTAAAGTTCAAACCCTTGCAGAGCTCGAATCACGGTTATCTGGAAGGTCTTTTGCCCCAACTCGAGAAGTTACGCCTTTGCCGAACAGTTGAGCTACTGTAGTTGTACCGCTGTTTAGTGTACTAGTCGCAAAATCTTCGGTGTTTCCTACGGATTTTGGATTTCGTGGAGTGCTTTTTATACCAAGTAACATCAAAACACGACCCACAGACACAATGGGCAGAGATTGGGATTCGCCTGCATCATCCCCTCTTTCGCGAGAATTATCACCACTCTCACGTACACTGACGGAAGATACCGCTAAGACCAGTGCTAATACGGCTGTGAAAGACAAGAGTGACTTCAAAGCCAAGAGCAAGCGATCTAAAAGTGTATCTCATCTCGCAGACAAGAATAAGATTTTGGGCAGCAGGATGACACCATTGGTGAGTGAAGAGCCCCCAGCAGGTGTGATAGATAACGAAATCGACGTCGACAACGCGACGGAGCCTGTCGATACCGCAGAAAAAGTGTTCAGAAGGCTGTCAGTGGGGTCAAACGACATGAGGAGAGCTACATCGCACGCGCAACTCTCTTCCACTACGCATGGCATGCGACTACTCTCGAAAGATATCCAGAAATCGATGGTCGTACTCGAGGTGAAAAAACTTATGATAGTAACTAAGAAGCAAGACAGTTCTCTGGTGTACCTCACGCGGGAAATGGTGGAGTGGATTTTGGTCAACTACCCAGCGATGGAAATTTATATCGATGAGTCTATAGAGAACTCTCACAGATTTGACACCAATGGGATTATCAGGGATAGTAGATGTGGATCCAACCGCATCAAGTGCTGGACCCCAGAGCTGGTGGCGAAAAAGGACAATTTTTTTGACTTGATTATTACTTTAGGCGGTGACGGGACCGTGCTGTATGTATCTTCGTTGTTCCAGCGAAGTATTCCGCCGGTGATGTCGTTTTCTCTCGGGTCTCTGGGATTTTTGACGAATTTCAACTACGAAAACTTCAGACAATCCTTGCCGCGGGTCCTGAACTCTAAGATCAGGAGTAAAATGAGAATGCGGCTTTCTTGTAGGGTATTCCGCAAGCGCAAGTGCAACAAAGATGGCAGTCGCCCAAGGAAGAAGTTCAGCATGATCGGGGAATACCATGTTTTGAACGAGCTCACTATTGATCGGGGCCCGAGTGCATTCATCTCGATGCTGGAAGTTTTTGGCGACAACTCGCTGCTAACGGTGGCTCAGGCCGACGGCTTGATTATTGCGACGCCCACAGGCTCCACCGCATATTCCCTCAGTGCAGGAGGCTCCTTAGTTTATCCCAGCGTGAATGCCATTGCTGTGACGCCGATCTGTCCCCACACCTTGAGCTTCAGGCCCATTATCTTACCTGACAGCATGAAGCTCAAGGTCAAGGTGCCTTTGAACTCGAGATCCACCGCATGGGCTGCTTTTGACGGTAAAAATCGTGTGGAGCTCTTCAAAGGTGACTACATCTGCATCACTGCCAGTCCGCATTCGTTTCCCACTTTGGAATCTAGCCCTACAGAGTTTATCGACAGTATCAGCAGGACGTTGAATTGGAACGCGCGCGAGCCACAGAAAAGTTTTGCACATATGTTGTCCCAGAAGAACCAAAAGAACTATGTTAGCGACACAGAAAAACAAAAACAAGACCAGCCCGAAGTTAGGGCCCCTTCGGATGACGAGGAAGAGGACGATTACACGACCGATTCCGAAAACACACTGACAAAGCCCAAAGCGGCATCTGCACTTCACACTCCGAAATTAAAGCCAAATTTCCAATTGTAGTTATAATTTGGAAATACCAGCTAAATTTTTTTTTCGCGACGGACGGTAAATCTTGACGCTCGAGGCGAAAAATTTAGAGGGCATCGCGCTATAAAAAGCCTGGACCTTTTTTCAATTGAAAGACTCCAAAGTGGCCCGCCCTCGGTTAGAATACCTTTTTTGGTGACCTTTTTCTGACTTTACTCCACTTTGGCAAGGATGTGGTGTAAACTTTGGTTTTTTGGCGCTATATCCGTATTGGCCTCGATCGTCAGAGCTTCTGATGACGACGTGGTCTATTGTAATTCGACGGCTGGCGCTTGTCCAGACGACATGCCATGCTGTTCGCAATACGGGGTCTGCGGCAGCGGCTCATACTGTTTAGGTGGGTGTGATCCTCGCTATTCTTACAATTTGACTGCATGCATGCCGATGCCAATTTGCAAGGATTCGCAAACTATCTTCAACAACTACAGTAGTAAGATGAAGAGCCAGTATTCGTATTTGGGTGATGCTGAAGCCAACGCTTGGATCTACGACGGGCACGTTTTGGACGACACGGACGATGAGGCATTGATATTGGCAATGCCTAAGGATTCAAGCACCCTCATGTCTTCCACCAGATACATGTGGTACGGAAAAGTAAGCGCACGTATGAAGTCATCACACAGGGCGGGTGTCGTCACCGCCTTCATTTTGTTTTCGTCCGTGCAGGACGAAGTGGACTACGAGTTTATTGGCTCCAATTTGACGAACGTACAAACGAATTACTACTTTGAGGGTGGCTTGAACTGGACTCACTCGACGAACGTTTCAACCACCAACACTTTCGACAATTACCACGACTACGAAGTAGACTGGCATGAGGATCATATTTCGTGGATTGTGGACGGCGAGGTTGCGAGAACCCTGTATAAAAACACCACCTATAACGCAACTTCCGGTGACTACGACTTCCCGCAAACACCTTCTCGTGTACAGTTTTCGCTGTGGCCCGGTGGAGCTAACACTAGCAGCTACTGGACAAAAGTTTGGGCCGGTGGTGAAATTGATTGGAATGCCTCTGATATTCAAGATCCGGGATACTATTATGCCAGGTTGCAAAGTGTGAACATAACCTGTTACGATCCCCCTGCTGGTACCACCAAGAACGGTTCTAATGCATACAAGTATGTCAACCGAAAGAACTTCACGCTAAGTGGTGTTGAATTCACCGACGATACGACCGTAATGGGGTCATTGGCCGACACTGGCTTTGATCCAGACGAAGGCAAATCTTCTTCCTCATCCGCCTCTTCCACGTCGTCTAGAAAATCTACAACGCAAAGCGCAAACCATAAGAAAACGTCCACTACTTCCACCGCCACGGGAGATGCGGCGGCTGCTTCTACGAGCGATTCTTCGGCTTCTTCAGAGGGCCAAACCGGATTTGTTCAGAACATGCAGAGCACCTCTGGTGCCAAAACTGGCTCCAGTACTCAAAATAGTACTGGTGGTGCGGCCTCTTTTTCGGTGGGCTCCAACACTCTCATGCATATACTTGCAGTAGTTGTAGGACTGGCATCGGCTATTGTGTGATTTTCCCTGTGAGAGCTGCCTCGTTAAGAACCCTCTCAGCGTTAGATGGTGGACGAATTGCTCTACCAAAGTACTTCTGCTCCCCGATACCGTGTCAGTCTTGCCAAAGAAGTGGCGGTAATACAGCGCCCACTGCAGGAAAATCGTTACGAAAATGTGTCATGAACTAATTAGTCGATCTTTCTTATTACTGGTCAAATGAAAACTAATTCTTGTCTAAATAGTTGATAAATTATCATACCCATAATCATACCCATAATCCCTGACCAGTTAAACAACATCTAGTCAAATAGCCGGGCTGGCTTAGTCATTGAGAAGTATCGGGTATGCCTGTCCGGAAATCTGGTATCATGACAATTTTTATGGCGTAGCCATTATTATATCCAAAACATTTGGATCAATCAGTAACAATTGTTCGACCGAACTAAGGCCAAGGTAGACCCACGTTGAGCCTAAACATTTAAGAGTGACGAGCTGTACGATAGATTTGAGGTCATTCTGGTTGGAAATTCTGGCTCACTCAAGGGATCATCTGCCACTTGAACTGGTTATGTCTATATATTTGTTATATCCGGACTTTTAGTATGATGACTGCACCGTGTCTCAAGAAAGAACGGATCGCGATCCTCTTCCAGGCGCTCGAGCCCCCTGTTATCGACGGACAGCGCAAGAAACCCAAACCGGGCGGCTATTCGGATAGCGGTGCTGATATAGGCTTTACTCTCCAAAGAGCCGGACGCGAAGTTTTGACGCCAGTTCCACGGCCCGACCCCACCTGTGCGCTCGATTGGGTCTTTCCGGATACAGTTGAGGGTATTGAGGTGGCAATTCGTCAAGGAGCAACTATCATTTGGGCGAATACAGTGCTCTTCGTTGGACATCCATTGGTGCAAGTAATGGATCGGGTCAAAATTATCGGACAGCTTCCAGTCAACGCTCAAAGATTTGACGACAAATTCAAAACAAATCGTATGTTATCTAAAGAGGGTATATTTGCTGCCCGTTCCTTTTCAATTGGATATGGGGCCGAGTCAGAAATCTCTCTGGAAAACTTGAACCAAGCTGTCCTCGCCGTATGTGGCCTGGCGTTTCCGATGATACTCAAACCGATACGGGGGCGCGGAAGTCAAGGTGTTGTTCGGGTAGAATCGTTAAGCGAACTCAAGATCGAAGCTGAAGCGTTACTCAGTTCCGGCCATTTCGGATCAAGCTTGATTGTAGAAGAGTACCTTAGTGGTGAGGAACTCACGGTGACGGTAATGCCTCCCAAATCGCGCTACCGACAAGGAAATCAGGAACCCTTGGATGCCGCTGCCTTCTGGGGACTAAGACCTGTCTGTCGTGTTAACCACGTTGGTGGTGTAGCTCCTTACAATGGCACAGTTGCCGTTTCGCAGAATAGCCTGGCGGTTTCGGGCGAGAAGCTAGCGCAACCACTGGTCAGGTCAATGCTGAAAGCGTGTCTCAAAACTGCGGCGTTGGTAGAGGCACGGGCGCCTATCCGCATCGACTGCCGTGCCGACCATCAGGGCATTTATCGGCTGTTCGATCTGAATATGAAACCGAACATGACAGGGCCCGGTCGGCCTGGTCGCGACGATCAGAACTCACTTTCCGCCATTGCTGCCCAAGCGGACGGCTTGAGTTACCTTGATCTGCTAACGGCGATGCTGGCAGCCGCGTGGACAGACGACCATCAGAAATCGACAATTAAGCATGCGCCAGACCTGAGACAGCGAGACGATCTCAGTATCTCAATTCCGAACCACCTTTAAGAGCTTGATGAGCATGATTAAAACCACTGTTCCCCTCAACGCTCGACACTTCATAGTTGCACGCGACAGTCAAAGATTGATCTTCAAAACTGCAATACACCTGCTCTCAAGTGCACCATTTTGTAAACACCGCTTACCATGCTTTTTGAACTTCTTTTGTCATTATGGAATCTATATTCAAATCAATACTAATTACAGGCGAACTCTTTTCCAAGTGTATAAATATTAACGGGGCGCTCGGCTCTCGTGTCGTAATATTTGGTCATCGCTCTGGTTTTCCCGCTTATTTGCAGGCCTTGAGCATGTAGGTGATCAAATCGTTTCTGTCCTTCTCCTTCTTCAAACCACCGAAAGCCATCTTGGTACCTGGAATGTATTTCTTTGGGTTTTCCAAGTAGTCAGACATGGTCTGTTCACCCCAGGTGACGTTTTTCTTGATGTTAGCATCGGTGTAGGAGTATCCTTCGGCTTGACCGGACTGACGGCCGAAAACGCCGTGCAAATTTGGACCAACCTTGTGTGGGCCACCCTTTTCAACGGTGTGGCATTGTAGACATCTGGTCTTGAACAAAGTGGCACCTTTCTTCTCGGATCCCTTCTTGTATGGAGCTGGCATTGTCTTTTGAGTTTATTTTATTGAAGATGGTAGTTTGACTGATAAACAAATGAAAGAGAATCAACTAGGTCAAGCAAGGCGAATAATCTTTCCAATTTATAGCTTTCTCACCATTTCGGAAACATCGGCCCAAACACACAGGATGCTACCATCAAGCTCACCAATCACCGACACGAGCGATTGACTGCTGGGATTTTTTTCGCTTATGGGCATCGCATGGCTTCATCTCTGGGATCCCATGGTGCGAAAATTTCTTAAGCCGTAGGGAAAATTTCAAGAGATGGACATTGTGATTGGCCGAGAGTGGCTAAAACGACATGGACAGGCTCAAAGCCCAGTAGGGCGCGCGGTGAAGCGCCGGCAGGTTGATTATGCACGAAGGCCACACGACACGTCCCGAAGCAG
This sequence comes from Lachancea dasiensis, assembly GCA_900074725.1. NCBI lineage: Eukaryota > Fungi > Ascomycota > Saccharomycetes > Saccharomycetales > Saccharomycetaceae > Lachancea > Lachancea dasiensis. The sequence continues at coordinate 433,077 of LT598461.1, forward strand.
GAGGCGAAGGAGCAATCGGGTCCGTGGGCCATGACATATTGTTCTTCTCGTAGACGGGGTTTTGCAGACCGTGGACGAACTGCAGTGGGAATGTGACTTCACGGAACTACTGGAAAATGCATATGCGTGGGAATCCGATTCTGGACGGTGGCTCATGTCGCACTTGACAGTTTAATGTCTCTCTGTACGAATGTGTCACCGCGCCAGAAATGTGTAAAGTGACTGTGTGCTGGAGCCACGGCCGAGGGATGGATAAACCCGGTAGCTTCCGGATGTTGTGTACTTGCTATCCAGTATGTTCCGGCTAGCGAATGACCCTAACTTCTTATAAGACATGATTTTGAACTAAATTTATGGGAGTAGAGTTGTGGTTAGTTTAAAGTTTTGACTGCAAAACAAGGCTTTTGAGTAAAATAGTGAAGGATGGCCACATAGAGTCAAGAGTAACCCATTAGTATTATCAATTATATACCTTTATGGGCTGTTGAATAGTTGAAAGGGTTTTCCGGATCCCACTAGTTATTTACTCCTCTTGCGTAGTCTTGTTTTACTGATGTAATTAGTGTCACTTTTTACTATTATGACACCAATCGGATGTTTACATTGTAGCAACTCAACGCTATTCTAACAGTACTAGCTTTCTACCACTCAGTAGCTGACAGACTCCAGCTACTTCTAAAAAGAAGAGACAGCCGGTGGGTGGTTAGGTGCTGGTGGCTCGATTGACGTGTGTCTTATTTTAGCTGTTGTCGCTATAACAGGAAGACTACTTAACATCATATGCCACGAGCATAGTACTGTCCCAAGTGCACCACCCTCCGCCCATCACAATATCGAGCGCGCTGCACTTCGAAGTCCACAGATGCCTCTCTCCGCAGTGCTCCTCGACATTGAGGGTACAATATGCCCAATTGTGTTTGTAAAGGAGGTTTTGTTCCCTTATTTTCTTCAGCAGGTGGAAACCCTTCTCAAATCGGAGGATCCTAAGGTTCAAAAGTTACTAAGAGACTTTGGCGTCGATGATGTCGAATCCCATATTCGCCGTCTGGTGTCGCACGATATCAAGGATCCCATCTTAAAACAACTGCAGGGCCTGGTCTGGAATGACGGCTACGCCGGTGGCCAACTAGCTGCACCCGTCTACGCAGATGCTATCAAGTATATCCAGACTACCGACCGATCCGTCTATATTTATTCCAGTGGCTCTGTTCAAGCACAGAAACTACTCTTACAATATGTGAGCGCCGCAGATAAGAGTATCGACTTGCGGCCACACATCAAAGACTATTACGACATTAAAACAACCGGCATCAAGACAGATCCCGCATCCTACTCGAAAATCATCCAAGAAATTGGATGCAAACCAGAAGAAGTTCTGTTCATCAGTGACAACACGTCCGAACTTGATGCTGCGCAAGAATGTGGTATGCAGACAAAATTAGCCATACGGCCTGGCAACTACCCTGTAGACAATGCATCCGACTACGACACCATCACAGATTTTGGTGAACTCTCCCAGTAATGGAGATTCTCTGAAATGTCATTAGAGTTATTTACACATATCTACCCACTGTACCCGTAATCAAAAAAAAAATAATCGGCGTGTCCAAGAACTAGTCTGCGTACTCACTAAAGAGCATATTGGCGGCGATCTCTTCGTTCTTATCGCATGCAAAATATACTTGGACCGCAAGCGACCTTTCAAATCCAAGTTCACACAGTCTTGAAATTGCAGCCTCATCCTGCGGGGTTATTTCAATATCTGCGGTCGCTTCACCTTCTTCAGGACCACCCTCAGCAAGAGCACCTTCTAGGCCCCCTTCCAAATTTAAATCACCCTCTTGCAGAGATCCTCCCACAGCCTCCAATAGCACGCTAATAAACATTTCAGGATTACCCATAATCTGTTCGCGAAGTTGAGGGTAGCGCGTACTTAAACTTTCAAGCAGTGGTGCCAAAGCTTCAGGATTTCCAGTAACCACTTGTCTGAGAGACATAAGGTCTTCCATCGTGAGGCCAATGGTACCAGGCGCATTGGCATCTTCGCCAGCATCACCGGTGCTTGAGGTTGCAGCTGCTTGAGCAAACAAATCATCCGCCGAAGCTGGATGGGACTCCTCAGAGGTACCCTGGTGCTGGGCAGAATGCGCGTGTGATGGTTGTTCTGACCCTTGTGTTTGGTCACCACCCTGGTCTTGTGGTTGTGGTTGTGGTTGTGGTTGTGGTTGTGGTTGCTGTTGTTCGACTTGCTGCTGTGGTTGTGGTTGCTGCTGCAAGTGCTCTGGGATTCCCATCAACAAGTATTCAACTGCACGATCTGGATTGTTGAATGCAGCCCTCAAAGCTCTTTCTACTTGTTCGCGGTCGTAGCCCATTTCCATGATCCTTTGAATGGTCTCGTTGCGCTGAGAGCCAGTAACAAAGCCTGCATCGGTCCCAGAGGAGGATTCAGTACTAGCATTGACAACGGGAGCATCAGTGGCTGCACTTGGTTGCTCTGAGTGGTCTGCGCTGGGGACCTGGGGGACTGGCACCGTAGCCTCTCTGTGTTCGATTGGCGGAAGCGTAGTCTTTGTCGTGGTAGACTTCTTTTTGGATATCATAAAAATAACCTGATCACCATCTTTGAGTTTGTAATCCTCGATTGTACGCTCATCTTGCAGTATTTTACCTGAGTAAATGAGTTTGATCTGTGACTCTTCACAGTTCTTGTCTTCGGCTAACTTTTGCTTAGCGGCACCAATGGTAGCATTGGACTCTAATTCGAGAGCGACAATTTGCTTTTTGAAATCTTTAAAATTGATCTTGACCATCGAATGAAGATACTGCGAATGGAAATGCTTGTAGTGGATGGTTTGTCTACTTGCTGAGAGTCAAATGTTAGCTGTCGAAGCTAAGTTTATAGTACTCATTTTGCCACCTCTCCAAACTGGCGTTCCATACGAAATGAAGATGGATGTCAACCTTGACAAGGAAATCAACAATCAACTCAAGGCCAATCCGGCCGTTGGCCAACGTCTTGGCCACCTCTAGAGGCTCGACCAGAGATGCGAAAATACCACATCGCAATTCTGCTATTAAAATATTGTACTCTCAGTAGTCAAGAGCCATGCTAGTCTATTGGTGATAAGAGGTATGTTTGTATGTAAGGGGACTCTATAATATTGATACAACTGTTAAAAAACCAAGGAATGCAGGAAAATATGCCGAGGCTAGTGCTTGAAGAGAAGCGGACGAGAAAAGTCCAGGAGACCGGTGCTTAGCGATCAGGATCAAACTCTAGCTGTTCCACTTCATCGGGACGATTTTTCGTATCTTCACCCTTCCCCTCTTCTGCATCTTTGTCATCTGAGTTCTTAGTGTCTTTGTTGTCTTTCTCTTGAGGCTTAGTCTTCTGAGACTTGCCATCCCCGTCGTCTCCATCATCGGCTTCTAATAGGGAATCCTCACCTTGTGCCAGCTTGCCATCTTCTGGGTATTCGTCATCTATATCGTCCCAATCGACGGTGATGCGACGATCCATGACGTTTGGATCGATATTTTTCATAACTTGTAGTCTCTCCGTATCCCATTCGTCGCGAACATCGTCGAAAGCCACCTGCCAGACGCGATCATAAAATTCGCGAATTTTATTCTCCTCCAATTTGCGCTTCTCCTCTTCGGCCATCCAGGCCATATGCTTAAGATCATCCGAAGAAGGCTCGTATATGTGCCAAATCACGTAGTGCGGCAGCCCAATGACGCTGTAACCGAGTCTGCGGGAAAGTTTTCCAAAAGCCTCCGTTTCGGCATGCTTCTCAAAGGAAAAAGCTGGGAAATGCGAACCAGCGCGGAAAACTTTGGCTTTGCTCAGAATTGACACACCTCCGATACCATCCAGCTCCATTTCTTCTTCAGGGTTCCCTGACGGGTCACGCATATATGCCAAATGTGGACGCCATGTCGCGTATTCAGGATAACCCTCCACAATCACAGCATCCTCGTCAAGCGACTCGGCTAATAGCAAACCACCCTCAGATTCTTGCCACGAGTTCAAATCGTAAGGTTGGATATTGCCGAGCCAGTCTGGCAATGGACGCCACACGTTGGGAACAATCACGTCTTTGTCATGGTGCATCAGGTCCTCCAAGATCGTGCGTGGGATCGTTTGAACGTCCACGTCACGCCAATAAACCCACGAGTGATACGGTTTGAGAGCTACGGAACCCAGCCAATTACGGGCACGACCCATCAACTTTCTTCTTGGACCTTGCGCAGCAAAACCGTGTCTGTCGGAGAAAGATTGCCCGATAATCTGGCCAAAGTCCTTCTCATAGATTTCGATATTTCCGAACCGTTTGCTGCGGTCCGGTTGCGACTGGGCCCTCTGCAAATGCGCCAAAAGAACACCCATGGTGTCATCTGAACTGTCACTCACGAGAAAAGAAAGGTCAATCAAGTTGTGCGGATAGGATGTTTGAGCCATATGATCGAAGAACATGGGCAAATGTTCAGCTGCGTCTCTGAGGGGCACCGTAAACAACACGCGGTCGCCTCTCTGCCAGCCGTCGGCTTTACCTGCGTAGTTTCGGAGGTCATAATACTGAACATTGGGAACTTGATCGAACGATGGCACGTAAGAGTTAAACACGATTATAGGTGGCCACGCCCATCGGACAACGCTGTTTCCCCCTAATAACAGGCGAATGAGAATCAGCACTGTTATCACAAAGCCCGCCACCGACACCGACGTGGAATGCTTCATAGTAGGGCCTTTGATAGGAATTTGTTGCCCTTGAATGCACTTCTGCTGTTAAGCGTAATTCTGGCTATTTTGTTGACATGGATAATTCGTGAGTGGGTTCAAAATTGGAAAAATCTATTGGCGATGATCGCCTACTTCAGAATGAGGATCACCACAAACGAAACATCCAATAGCGGGTAACACATCAACGAGACTGGGCCAAAATGCTGAATTTGAGCAGCGTGCGCATTGTACAGACAGGCTTGGGAGCTCGCAAGATTGATGAAGCGGTATATGGCTGGGGTCTCATAAGCCACCTGGAGTCTCTGTCAGTTTTCGGGATATATGCTGTTTTTTTGGATCGGGCGGACAATATGGAATTGCTTTGCCAGCTCCTGCCAGTGAAGACCATCACGCCAAGGATGATGAGGCCAAGTGGCAATCGAGCATAGCAGCAGCAGCGGCCTCCAGCAAACGCGGATTAAAGGCGTATAGCTCGAAGAAGGATTTTTGTCAAAAACCATCAGGGTTTAAATGCGGACTTTGAAAGGGGAGTGCGATGGTTGGGTGGATACACGCGGACATTCATCGTTAAGCCCACCAACATCCTGCTGAGAGGACGGTGAGTATCATAGGGGTGAGCTATGTGGAATTTCTTTCGACTGAATATAGTCTCATTGCTGGCCCTGGTAAGATCACCGTGGAAGCATACCTGGGGCGGGGGACACGACACTGTCACAATCCTTGAGGGGTGCTGACTCTTCGCTTCATATAATACATAAGGAGGAAATTCAAACCTGTCATATTTGAATGGGAGCTACCAGTTTTACGGTCGGGTTCGAGACAGTTGGATGAGTCTGCCTGACATATTTTCCCATCCGCGGCTAACATATATGCAAACACTAATACCAGTCAGTGGCCCATCTCATCTGATCAACAACTATGCTACTTCGTAGCAAAGGGGCCTGTTGTAAGTCATCGCTAACTGGCTTCTCCCTCCAGGAGGTCGCGCACAAGGTTGTAGGTGGATCACGTTCCCGCCCATTTGTTGTTTTGACAATTCTCGCTGTTATAACTCTTAGGATGTAAAGAGTTCTGACTGAACACTGAATTCATGCCTTATATTTATATATATATTAACATTAGCCGCCGAGGTGTGAATTTTCATATATAAAGCAAAGGGGCCTGAGAAATGGCACTGGAAGAGAACAGAAACCCAAATGACAAAGCTGGGAAAACAGCTTGCGTGAGCATGGGTATTAGATTATATGCTTATCACTTCCACAAATCTGCACCGCTGCAGTAGGCAACAACGTTGACTAGTGAGATCAACTCCATATACTGACTGAACGCAGGTTTGTCGTAGTGAAACAGTACTACCTCCAAAGCTTCCCTGTTTCACTAATGGCGCCTTGGCTTTCCACCGTGAGCTGCCAAGGCGCTTACTTCTGGGCTTGCCATGCTGAGCATTATGCGGGAGGCCTCTTCAAATCTTAGGTCTGTACCTAATTATTACCCACCCCGTTAGAGCTCACTACAGAGTAGCACAATGAATGAGTATTGGCACCAGATATATGCGATCTTTAATACCATCGCCGAGTGTACAAGCACGGTGCTCAAACATAGCGTCTGCCGCTCCCATCACGTCACGTGATCGAGGACTACGCTCATTCCAGGTTTACCAGTCGCCAACAAGCACGTGTGCGCCTGGTATCAGGCCTGCCGGTACCGCAGAAGCACTTTCTTCACAAGATCCCCGCCAGTCAGACACCTCAAGCACCGATTTTGTTCCCGAATCAGCAAGCCCAAGGTGCGGTTACCCGCACCACCCACGTATTCGTCCAGGGCTTCTCCCAAGCTTCTGTCCTACCAAAGTTTGGTCGTGAGCCATGGGGGCCAGAAATCAAGTTTATTGTGGGAATGAAAATTTTTTTCCCAAGAATCGGGTTTCACGAGTATAAAAAGGCCCGAGGTTAGACTGGGACGGGCCTAGCTTCGCTTACAGTGGTTTGAAAACTTCTCTTAGGTTTTGGCTCTTTCGATTTTATAGCCCAGACACTTAACCCATATCCAACTCTAACATAATGGCTGAAGAAGAACACACCTTTGAGACCGTCGATGCCGGTTCCTCTTTGACCTACCCAATGCAATGTTCCGCTCTAAGAAAGAACGGTTTCGTTGTCATCAAGAGCAGACCATGCAAGATTGTCGACATGTCTACTTCCAAGACCGGTAAGCACGGTCACGCCAAGGTCCACTTGGTCGCCATCGACATCTTCACTGGTAAGAAGTTGGAAGATTTGTCTCCATCCACCCACAACATGGATGTTCCAAACGTCAAGAGAACTGAATACCAACTATTGGACATTGACGACGGTTTCTTGTCTTTGATGACCGCTGACGGTGACACCAAGGATGACGTCCGTACCCCAGACGGTGACATCGGTGAGCAAATCCAATCTGGTTTCGACGAAGGTAAGGACTTGATGGTCACCATCATCTCCGCCATGGGTGAAGAAGCCGCCATCTCTTGCAAGGAGGCTCCAAGATCCGACTAAACATCTCGTCAGGAGACGGGTGGAAGTGTGTTGCGATAGCGCTTGCCGTGCAGCTCCAGTCTTTATTCCAGATCTTTGTACCATGTATTTAAACGTTTAGTTAATAGTTGCCCTTGGGCACAAGGCATGCTTATTGCTATGTTTTTTAAGCTGCAATGTGAGGATGAAGGATGTGAGATTCTCGAGTAAAGCGGAGTCGTCTGTACGACCCCGATAATCCCATTACAACCCCAATCGCCCGCAAGAGTGGCTCAATACGATAGAGCCCAACGAAAATCACATCATTGTCAAATTCATCTACAAATATTCTGAAAGTAAGGTGAAGATCGGTTTCAATTATATAGTCTGCTAAAATATATTGGTTACCGTCATCGATAGTGGCCGTCCGAGTTTGGAAAATCAAAACAACAAAGAGGTATCGGACACACCCAAAATGTGTGTTGAAATCAAAATCTTCACCCCAAGCTGTGGACCAAGCTTCGAAACGCAGACCGCTGTCACTTATCTATACATACTTCCCCTGCTAACTTAAGTTGGATAACGACACAATCGTAGCCAATGCTTTCAATACATCTTACCATTTGTGGTAATCAAATTAAAAAAGTGTTAAAGTTCACACCAAGACTTCAAGCTCATCACGAAGCAGATCAAGCTCGAAACTCTCCCGCGCATACGGGACAATTGACTTTTGACACTAACCGCGAAAAGTATTACACATGGACGGGGCCATCAGTGAGACACCAGACGCGGTTTTCAGCGATAGAGTACGCCGTTTCCAGGAATTTTTGGATACTTTCGCCAACTACAAGGATTCCATCAGGTCAGTTCAATTATACAATCTAGCGGACACCAAAGACGGGTATGAGACCGAGAAGAAACAAGAATTCGATGGAAAGAAGCTCCCACAGCGGGTTACTGTGTCGCTGGACGACTTGCGGGAGTTTGATCGATCTTTTTGGGCAGGCATTCTCAACTCCCCTGCCCAATTTGTTCCAGCTGCAGAACGAGCTGTGAGCGAAACAGCTATGACACTCGAAGAGGGTCCATCTGGATCCACTTTGGGAGCTAACCTAAATGTTAGTCAGCAGTGGAAGCTGTCATTTCGTGGCTCGTTCGGTGCGCATGCGTTGTCGCCCAGAACGTTAAACTCGCACCACCTCAACAAGCTCCTTTCAATCGAGGGCATTGTAACAAAAGTATCACTGGTAAGGCCAAAGCTACTAAGGTCTGTTCACTACGCTGAAAAGACTGGCCGTTTTCACTACAGGGACTATCGAGATGCAACCACGAGTTTGACTACCCAGATTCCAACCCCTGCTATTTATCCAACCGAGGACCCCGAAGGGAACAGACTCACCACAGAGTATGGATACTCTAACTACATTGACCACCAGCGGATCACAGTGCAAGAAATGCCGGAAAAGGCGCCCCCAGGCCAATTACCTAGATCTATTGACGTGATAATGGACGAAGACCTGGTCGACAAAACCAAGCCAGGAGATAGAGTTAATATTGTTGGGATTTACAAATCACTTGGGGGCGGAGGTCTGAGTTCAAGCGCAGACCAATCCGGCTCACTGTCGGGGTTCAAGACGATGGTTTTAGCCAATACAGTTTACCCTCTACACGCACGGTCCACCGGTGTGGCTGCGAGACAAGCTCTTTCGGACTCTGATATTCGTAACATCAATAAGCTGTCAAAAAGGGAGGATATATTTAGCCTTTTGGCCCAGTCTTTAGCCCCATCAATTTACGGACATGAACACATAAAAGAAGCAATTTTGCTCATGCTATTGGGTGGTGTTGAAAAGAATCTAGAGAATGGTTCTCATTTGAGGGGTGACATCAACATTTTAATGGTAGGTGATCCGTCAACCGCAAAGTCTCAGCTGTTAAGATTTGTTTTGAACACAGCTTCCTTGGCCATCGCCACAACAGGTCGCGGATCTTCAGGCGTTGGTTTAACCGCTGCTGTTACTACAGACAGAGAAACAGGAGAGAGACGGTTAGAAGCAGGTGCTATGGTTTTGGCTGATCGAGGTATCGTTTGCATCGATGAGTTTGACAAGATGAGCGACGTAGATCGTGTAGCAATTCATGAGGTTATGGAACAACAAACCGTAACCATTGCGAAGGCTGGTATTCACACCACATTGAATGCACGTTGTAGTGTAATTGCGGCTGCGAATCCTGTCTTTGGTCAATATGATTTAAACAAAGATCCACACTACAATATTGCGTTGCCAGATTCACTTTTGTCCAGATTCGATTTATTATTTGTTGTCACTGATGACATTAATGAAAACACAGACAGAGCAATCAGTGAGCATGTCTTGAGAACGCACAGGTATTTGCCTCCAGGATACCTGGAAGGCGAACCTTTGCGAGAAGCCATCAATCTTTCGCTTTCTGTGGGTGACGACGAAGTGCTCAATGAAGAAGAAGATGATGACGATGATGAGGGCAAAGTGTTTGAGAAGTTTAATCCTCTACTACATGCGGGTGCTAAATTGGCCAGAAATAGAGGCAATCGCCAAGGTACGGAGTTGCCTCAAATAGTCTCAATCCCGTTCTTACGCAAATACGTCCAGTACACCAAAGAAAGAATTGTGCCTGTGCTAACTCAGGACGCTACCAGCTTGATTGTAAAGACCTATTCGGACTTGAGAAACGATCAAAATACCAAGAAGTCGCCAATCACCCCCAGAACGCTAGAGACCCTGATCAGATTGGCATCTGCCCATGCCAAGGTGAGGCTCTCGAAGACTGTTGATCGTAAGGACGCGCGTATTGCAGCCTATCTCCTCAAATTTGCTCTACTGGGTGAAGACGAAATTGGCCCTGATTCTGACGCTGGCGATGACACTCAGAGATCTCCCACGAAATCACCGCGGAAAAAGCAGCGGGTTCGTCATACGATCAACCCAGTTGCAAATATTGATTCGTCGCCCACTAGGGCATCATTGCTGAATACCAGTACACCAACTAGGACGCAAAAATTGAGAACGGGGCAAATTTTCTCTGAAGATGAAAGTGATGAAAATGTCAGTTTGGAACATGACGACGAGTTCATTGACGAAGATGAGGCTGAAATGAGTGCTTTGCCTGAGGACCAAGAAAAGGAATTGCAAAGGAGACTTGAAAGCGGCCTACGCGTGTCGCCTAGACGGAGAGGACCCACGGGGCAATCCGCTTTTCCACTTACTGAGGATGGCAGACCAATCTTGTCGGCGTCTGAGAATCTTCGCAGTAGACCTGTACTTTCTGCCGCATCGGCCCAAGGACAACACGAGCTTGTATCTACAGAATCCACTGAGCCAGGAACCATCAGTACAAGTAGACTTTCCCTTTTCTCAAGTATTATGGCTCAACTGATGCAGTCAGACCTTTTTGAAGACGAATCTTACCCTGTTGCATCGTTGTTAGACAAGATCAATGATGATTTACCAGAGGAAGATAAATTCTCAGCCCCAGAGTATCTCGCTGGCTTGAAAATCATGAGTGAAAGAAATAATCTGATGGTTGCTGAAGAAAAAGTATGGAGAGTTTGAAGCAAATAAACAAACAACAATCTTTCACGTTAGGGCATCCGGTTTTATCTCAACTCTTCCGTGTAGCGCTGTGAGTTGAGCACATACGCTCGTCAGACGTGATGAGAGATTGATTAAAATGGCGACAAGTATCGGCGGCTACAGGATTCAGGCTTAGTTAACAACTACATACTTTTTAGAGAAGGCGGATATCCTCTCAACGAGTCAAAACGGTTTACAACATCACAGTCACGCGCTCCTTCACCCGACCTGCTCAACTAATGTTTCAACCTGGACGCTGGAAGAAGTGGTACCAATGGAGAAGGTGCGAAAAGTGCATAAGGTGGGTCCAGTGAGCGCAAAGGATGTCGGAATATGAAGGACAAAAGTTCAAGTCACCATGCTTCCAAACTTACCTCGCTTAGTACTATACTGATAACAGCTCCCTACATTTAGTTCGCAGACACCAAGTTCGCAAATTGCCATGAATGGCATTAAGATAGAAAAGCGGACCAGGCTGAAGAGGGATTCTATAGATGGAGTCTTTTTCGCACCACTGAGCAGGTACCATCACCTAAAAAAAAAAAAATACTTGGCCTCCATGAGGATCTTCACTCGAGGGGGACACATCAAACCAACCAAAAGTATATTCAGCTTCTATCCTCTACAGAAAATCTGCTAGGACCGTTTGATTGTTCACCTGCCTTTCTTCTGCGCGGCTTACCTTTCGTGACTAAAGCGAGGTCGTGATTTATGACTTTGTTCGTGGCAAATATAAGTCGATCGATTTGCCGAATATTTCAACATCAAGTTGGACTCGTTACACCTATATTAGGCTGACAGGGAGCACACTAACTTTCTATCTGCTGTTCATCTTTTTATCACATTTTGGATCATTGCTCAATAGCATTGAGTGTCAAAAAGTGGCTACTTGGACGAGCGCATTTCGAAATGAAGTCTCCGGTGGCAAGCACGCTGGTCAGAGACTCAAAGCTTCTGCTAAAAAAAGATGCGCTTTTTAGACCTTATGTGTTGCCTTTTTTCCCTTTGTATGCGACCTTTGCACACTTGTATTTCAACGAGTATGAAGTTTACATCAAAGGGGGCGAGTGGACATTCGTATACCTCGGCGGGCTGTTGTCCTTGAATATTTTGGTTATGCTACTTCCGCACTGGAATGTCGACATTGCCAGACGATTCAACTATTCGAGCTCAGCTTCCATTGAACAGGCTACTCATATCCTAGTTCAAACCACTCCAAACAATGGCGCCGATGATATTGTTGAGATTCAGCGTTTGAATGAGGCTGGCCACTTGCAGGTTTTCTTTCAATTCCAGAAGAAAAGGTTTTTGCTTGATCAGGAAACAGGTGTTTTTTCTACTCCCAAGTTTCTTGTTGATGAAGCACCCAAGCTTGAAGTGTTTCAGAACTGTAAGGGACACTCTGGCGATCTAACACATGCTCGGAGAGTATATGGAACAAACTCCTTCGACATCCCAATTCCATCTTTCACGGAATTATTCAAGGAGCACGCGGTTGCACCTTTCTTTGTGTTCCAAATATTCTGTGTTTGTTTGTGGTTGTTAGATGATTTGTGGTACTACTCATTGTTCAACTTGTTTATGATTGTTGCCATGGAGGGCGCGAGCGTATTCCAAAGGCTCTCCACCTTGAGAGAATTCAGAACAATGGGAGTGAAACCATATCCGATCAATGTGCTACGTGATGGTAAGTGGAAGCTGCTGCAGACCACAGAGTTGCTACCCATGGATCTCGTTTCAATTACCAGGACCGCTGAGGATAGTGCTATTCCTTGCGATCTCATCCTCATTGATGGATCCTGTATTGTAAATGAAGCGATGTTGTCCGGTGAGTCCACACCGCTGTTGAAAGAATCCATTAAGTTGAGGCCTCACGATGAAAGTTTACAGGTTGAAGGACTCGATAAGAATGCAGTTTTACATGGTGGTACCAAAGCTTTGCAGGTCAATAAACCAGAACATCACTCTGGTGTACCGGCTACTCCAGACAACGGTGCTGTGGCTGTTGTCACTAAGACGGGATTCGAAACTTCTCAAGGGTCTTTGGTGCGTGTTATGATATATTCGGCGGAGCGTATTTCTGTTGGCAACAAGGAGGCCCTATACTTCATTCTATTTCTACTAGTATTTGCCATTGCTGCTTCCTGGTATGTGTGGACGGAAGGTACGAAAATGGGAAGAATTCAGTCCAAACTTATTGTTGATTGTATTTTGATTATCACCTCTGTTGTTCCTCCAGAGTTGCCAATGGAGTTAACCATGGCGGTTAACACATCTCTAGCCGCTCTTTCGAAGTTCTATGTTTACTGTACGGAGCCGTTCAGAATTCCACTCGCAGGAAGAATAGACGTTTGCTGTTTTGACAAAACGGGAACTTTGACTGGCGAAGATCTTGTTTTTGAAGGGCTTGCAGGGATCTCTGCAGAGGCCGACAAGTCTCAATCGCTTTCATCGGCGGGTGAGGCTCCACTGGAAACTACATTGGCTATCGGCGCTGCTCACGCTCTCGTTTTATTGGATGATGGTGAAGTTGTTGGAGATCCAATGGAGAAGGCCACTTTACGGGCTTTTAAGTGGAAAGTTGGAAGTAAAGACACTGCTACGAAAGAGAACGTTGGCCAAGTTGAGATTTTGCGCCGCTTTCAATTTTCTTCTGCTCTAAAGAGGTCATCCTCTGTCGCAAAGCACAAGGGCAAGACATTTGTTGCTGTTAAAGGAGCCCCCGAAACGATTCGTGAAAGACTCACCACTGTTCCATCTAATTACGATCACATCTACAAGCATTTTACTCGTGCAGGCTCTAGAGTTCTAGCTCTAGCCTCCAAGGAATTGTCCAACCTATCTAACAAACAAATTGATAATCTTGATCGCAAAGAAATGGAATGTGGTTTAACCTTTAAGGGATTTTTGGTTTTTCAATGCCCTTTAAAAGAAGATGCGACAGAGACTATTAAAATGTTGAATGAATCCTCTCATCGTTGTGTAATGATCACTGGTGATAACCCCTTAACTGCCGTTCACGTTGCTAAAGAGGTTGGAATTGTTGAGAGGGAGTGCCTGATAGTTGATGAGCCTATTGACGGATCTGAACATGCTTTAGTGCTGAGAAATGTAAGTGAAACTGTTGTTATCCCATTTGACCCCACATGTGACAAATTTGAACACGCTGAGATCTTCGCTAAGTACGACCTTGCTGTTACAGGACATGCCTTGAAAGCTCTAGCCGGTCATCATCAGCTGGAAGAGCTGATCCGTCATACCTGGGTTTACGCTCGTGTGTCGCCTTCCCAAAAAGAATTTATTTTGAACTCTTTGAGAGACATGGGATACCAAACTTTAATGTGTGGTGATGGTACGAATGATGTCGGGGCTTTGAAGCAAGCTCATGTAGGTATCGCTCTACTGAATGGAACTGAAGAGGGCTTGAAGAAAATTGGCGAGCAACGCCGCATTGACGCGGCGAAAGGTGTTTACGAGAAGCAGTGTCAATTTATGGAGAGATGGAACCAACCAGCCCCTCCAGTGCCCGAGCCAATTGCCCATTTATACCCTGCCGGCCCATCCAACCCTCATTACCTGAAGGCTCTCGAAAAGAAAGGTGTTCAGATTACGGATGATATGAGAAAGTTGGCAGCTGAAGCAGCTTCCAAACCGGTTGTTGCCAAGAAGTCTGCACGTCCTGAACAGAAGGCCAGTGATTTGGCCGATATGGTTATGGGTTCACTAGGTGATGCTGAAAGTGAGGACGCACCTACCTTGAAATTAGGTGATGCTTCATGTGCAGCCCCCTTTACTTCAAAGCTCACAAATGTTTCTGCTGTCACGAATATTATCAGACAAGGGCGTTGTGCATTGATAAACACTATTCAAATGTACAAAATTCTAGCCTTGAACTGTTTGATTAGTGCTTATTCTCTCTCGGTTATTTATTTGGCGGGCGTGAAATTTGGCGACAGTCAAGCCACGACCTCAGGTCTCTTATTGTCGGTTTGTTTTCTCAGTATTTCTCGCGGAAAACCTTTGGAGAAATTGTCAAAGCTCAGACCGCAGCCTGGTATTTTCAACATTTATATTATGGGATCAATTTTGGGTCAGTTTGCGGTTCACATTGCCACTTTGATTTATATCACTCTCGAAATTTACAAGATCGAACCTAGAGAACCTCAAGTCGATTTAGAAAAGACTTTCAGTCCTTCGTTGTTGAACACGGGTATTTTCATGATTCAGCTAACTCAACAGGTGTCCACGTTTGCGGTGAACTATCAAGGTGAGCCTTTCAGAGAGAGCATTAAAAGCAATAAAGGAATGTACTACGGTCTTCTAGGAGTCGGTGGCCTTGCCTTGGCAGGTGCAACTGAGTTCTCTCCTGAACTGAACGCGGCAATGAAATTTGTGCCCATGGATGATATCTTCAAAATCAAGCTTACGGTCACGCTACTTGTGGACTTTTTTGGAAGTTGGGCCGTCGAATTGGTGTTTAAGCATTTTTTCATGGATTCTAAGGCCGCTGATATTGCGCAACGTAGTTCTACATAATCCGTTTTATCTGTTATAGCAGCTCAATTCTGATATATCTTGTCGATACTCACTTACATTTTTAGTTATTAATTCAAAGTCGGTGGCATAGACTTCTGTTAGTTCCCTATTTGCCTGGTTGTCCTAATCAGTATCTTGCAGCTTTCATAAAAAATTGATGTAGACTATATGATGGAGGTCGTGTGTCTTTAATTGCTGACGCTGTTGGGTTTTAATGGATCGTGATATTAATCAAAAGGCGGCACTCCCTATAGCTCTCGATTCCTTATGGCTCTAGGAGTGGCAATAATGCTTCGGATGTTGTGGATGTTGAGTCATTTAGAGTATCTTCAATGCCTAACGCTGATAAATCCCCTTCTTATTAACAACCAGTAAAATTCAAAGGGACATTCTTTCTGCAAGTACAGACCTATCAAGACCAACCCAACGGAATACCCTCAGCGAGCCGTCTGCTTCAATCATATTGATTCTATCTTGGAGCAAGAGTTGCAGCCGCATCAGAACCTCTGATGTCTCGTTTTCACCAATTGGATTATTACTGTCAGCAAGACTGTCAACAATAAGAGATGTCAAATGAGTGACTGTATATGGTTTATCCTGCGGCAATGAAAATAAGATATCAAAGACCTGAAATGTCTTGACATTAAAATATTGTTCACGTTGACGTTCTCTCTGTGACAACAGAGCAGCAGCTCTGTGTTCTTTCGCGCGGATTCTTTCCAATAACGAAATATTTCCCGAATCCGCTTTATCTTCCTTGAACATAAACTTGTCCTTCGTGTTGGCTATATAGCCCTTACTTCTTTTCTTTTTTAATTGAGCCATTGGCCTTGTCAACTTCTGCATCTCGCCAGTGCTAGAGACCTGCGCTTCATAAGAGCCATCGCTTCCTCTTCTTTTTTTTATAGCAAGCATAGGAACATTTTGGGGGACTTCAGAGCTCGCAGATATTTCCAATAACCACTTCTCCGCTTTTTGAGTGTACTCCAGTTTCCTAGATTTGTTTGATAGAGTGTTGAGCAATCCACCCGGTGGAGGTCGTATAGTAATTTCGAGGTTATTCTTCAGTTCCAACACATAGGCCTCTTTCCAAAGTGTCATCATTCTCAGAAAGTCTTCTTGAGAAACTTTTCGTTTCAACATGTTGGATATTTGCGGCAGAATTGTGCGCAGCTCTGGCGCCGAAGTCAACAAAGAATTGGAAATTGAGTATAAAGAAAGCACCGATTCGCTGACATAGAAGATGTTTTTACAAAAATCAACTCTCTTTTTCAATTCCTCTTGAGCAAATTGTATGGGGTGAAGTCGTTGCGCGATCTCCGGGAACTCTTTGAGTTGGTTGCTCAGAAGTAAACTTGAGACCATTGTCGAAGCTATTTCAGTCTCAAGTGATGGGAAAATTGTCAAATGGGTAGTATTAGTAGTGGAAAATTTGATTGGATCTGCTGTGTGGAGTCCCTGCGAAAATCGAGATAGCACATCTCCAGTCTGTATCAGAATGCAATTTGGCTCCTCCAAAGTCTCCCACCTGTTGCCTTGCCTGTACTTAATTCCCTGGGCGGTCGGAAAAACTGATATAATTCCAGGTGACTGGTGAATGGCATATTCATCCTCGTAATCGAACTCTAAGTCCAGGACCGATTTGGAAATAGGCTTATGATATCTAGTAACCTTGATGAATCTATTCCGACCATCCATTGAACTGAGTGAGGTGCTAGCGTCAACTGCAGAGACGCATGCACTTGCAAAAAACGTCGCGATTCGCATTAGACGTGATGCAAGCTGGCCCATTGCAGTTTTCTGAAAATCCATGCCATCTGGTGTGCCCACATATTGTTCTACACTTGAGCCATTCGATAAGAGTTCGCATCCTGTGTAGTTACCATTAAAACCTTGATCTGTATCTATGCCTTCTTTGCTTAGTATTGTTTGCAATGCGAGTACGCTTTCCATGTTAGCGTAGTTCTTTAGTAAAATAAGGCTGCGATTTCGTATACAGTCCATAATTACTGGCTGAAGATCATTCTCATTACTAACTATGTTCAAATCAATAGTTCTGAGCATCCTTCTATCCTAACTACCTCAGGCTTCTATGTCCGAGCAAGTTGTTGATGCTTGACAACTTTAATAATTAGCATTGTTAAGGGCGATACTATCTATCATATGCTAAAGGCGTCGGTAAAACAGAAGACAAGAATCGATAGCTATGAATGAGTCATTTGGGGTTAATTCGAAGCCAGAAGAGATGAATAAATACAAGAAATATGAGGTTCACGAAGGAATCATATTTTGTATTGAGTTATCTAATGCCATGTTTGAGAAACCAGCGGATCTAAACAAGGTTCAGCTAATTGAAATTCTGGAAACCTTGTTAGAGCTCATGTCTCAAGTAATTATAACGCTACCTGGAACGGGTATTGGATGTTTTTTCTTCCAGTGCAATAACAAGAACGCTCGCCGAGGAATCTACGAATTTATGCCCTTAGAAGACGTCAATGCCAGAGCCATGAAGAAACTAAACGATTTGCTAGACGACATAAGATCCGGAAGCACTACACTCCACGAACAGTTCCCACTTGACCAGACACTCTCAACTCCTTTGGAAAGTGTGTTTATTCTTTTGCAAGAAGAGTTTTTGAAGCAAGTCTCGGGTCAAAGAGCTTACAACAATAAAAAGATATTTCTGTTCACCAACAACGACTCTCCCAAAGAGGCCGAGGACCTTGATGCACGTTTGAGACTTCGTAAGGTGGTCGATGACTTAGACGACTGTTACATCAATTTCACCACTTTCTTCTTGGGGAGCGAACAAAAGCCCTTTGACCAAAGTTTCTACAGCGATGTTTTAAAATTTGGTTCTAAAAAGAAGGTGTCGGATACTGGATATGAGTTCGAAGGACCTAGTACAGCCCCAATTTCGGCTAACTGGATAAAATCTCGCGCCTTACGCAAAAAAGAAATTAAAAGAATCCGTTTCCAGTGTCCACTGATTCTAGATGAAGCAAGTAACTTCCTAATTTCCGTGAAGGGCTACACTGTGATAGCTCATGAAAGAGCCGGTACCAAGTACAAGCAAATTTACGACCATAACGGTCTTCGGAAGGAAGTACAGCCCCGACGCCGATATCTAAATGCTAACACGGGCGAAGATGTCACTCATTCATTGACCAGGGTCTATAAATTTGCTGAGGTAGATATAGAGCTATCGGAGGAAGAAGTTACCAAAATTAATGAGCAATTTTGTGAGCACCCTTCGTTCTTAAAGTTGATAGGATTCCGCCATACTGCACAGTGTCTTTTCTTCTTCAATAATATCTCCAATAGCTCTTTTGTAGTTCCAGATGAAAGTACTTATGAGGGCTCCTATAAGACACTCAGCTCCTTATTTCGCACTCTCAGAAAGAAACAGAAGTCTGCAATCGTTTGGGGTAAGTTGAAGTCGAATTCAAATCCATCCATTTATGTGCTGAGCCCATCCGACCCACAAGATCAAAATGAGGGCTTTTATTTAACCAGAGTTCCATTTGCGGACGAGACCCGAAAGTTCCCGTCTTTGACCAACCATGATAAAGTGCTGAGTGGTAAAGACTTCGATCAGATGTGTAAAATTACAGAAACGCTCATAAGTTATTTCAACTTGCGTCGACCATATAAGCCTTCCGACTTCAGAAATCCTACTCTTCAAAAGCATTTCAAGCTACTTCGCGAATACCTGCTGCAGATCGAAATAAATAACAACTCTGATCCAACGGAGCAATTACTTCAAGAAGACGATACATTGGTTAAGCTCTACCAACTGAGAAATAGAATTCTAGAGTCTGCCGAGGCTGAAGATCCGACTCGTTCAAGGTTGAGCAATTATGTCAAGGCTTGGAATACTCTCTACAACAGAGAATACAACGAGGAATACGATTACGACACAGATAAAATCAAAGCCACGAAAAAAGTGAAATCGTCAAAATAGCGAGAAGTAAACTTTTCGCGTGATGACTCAAATTTTGTATACTACTTTTGAATTGCCTGCCTAGTAAGGGGACTGTAGTGCCCTCTTTGTTCGATCCTTTGTTCAGTCCTACATCACCAGCCCTATATCACTGATCATGGACAAGTGGTCACTACCATATTCTCCCTCATGTGGTTGACCATGGTCTGGTAGCTCCTTTGCAGGAGGCATCCTCAGCAGGCTTTTGATGTTGATACCATTTTCTTCTTGAAATTTATCTATTCCATCTGGAGTTTGCCTTTCAGAAAAGTCCCATTCTTTGACCAAAAAAATGTAGTCAAGGAGCCCACTCCAAGTATCGGCCCAGTTTGAAATTTCAGGCTCATTGAAATCATTGTTTAAGCCTGAATTTTCGATATGAACGTGCTTGTAACCGACTGAATACAGGGAGATCGCTCTCATGTTCAAGCTATTATGCAACGCCGCCATCCTATTGACCAATTCTGCCTGCGCTGCCGTCGCTTCAAAAGTCTCAGGGACTGGAGTTTCCGGCTGATCATCCCCGTACTTCTCTATGTTCCCTCCATCTTCATTATCACACTCCTCCCCGTCTCGAGCCTTGGAAAATGTGTAAGACGTACTACACTCGATCACTGTTTTCGCTCTGCCCGTATAACTAATAGGCTTGGAAACCATAGACAAATAAGGTGTATCAAATGGCTGAGCGTTGAAGTCACCACATACAAAAGAGGACCATTCGTTCCGGACATCGCCATTGTTTCCTTGTAGCACCTGAACTCGACGTTGAAATTCTTTCATCTTTTTCAATAGAACGTAGCATTGTCTTGTTCTTTCATAGGTACCGAAGGGATGCCAAAATAAATGCGTCGTACCCACTAAGATTCCTCGTTTCTGGGTTTGAGGGAATTTATCGAGCACCTTTTTCGTAAAACTGAGGGCAACCACCAATCCGACGTTTTTAGTAGTGGTGCGGGGTTCAATATCCCCAGATGACTCCTTGTCATAATCTATAAGCATTTTGTCAGACATTGTAAATAGGTCTCGTTTCCAAATGATGGCGATGCCGTGGTTTTTAGTTCCATGTCTGTGAAACTGAGAATCACACCCCAACTTGGCAAACTCTTCTTTCCAGAACGACTGGTACTGTATGTAGTCAACCTCCTGCAAACAGTGTACGTCTGCTTTGTAGTATTTGAATTCGTGAAGCAACACTTGGGAGCGCTTAAACCACTTCAAGGCGTTGCCACTGGTAGGAAACAATTTCCGGCGTATGAGTGCCTGTGCGAGGCAGTTGTAAGTCATCAATCTAAACGAAAAATCTTTCTGAGGCGTATCTTTGGGCGTTAGGGCAAGCACGGGTCGCCGGATAAACTGCAAATCTGGAGGGCAATCAGGATCCAGGCCCTTGGCGATCATCTCTTCTCGTCTAGCATTCTTGGCCGCCTCTCTTTTAGCACGGACCTCTGCAATATGCTCGGGACTAACCTTGGAGCCCTTAGAACCCCTAGACGTCTTGTTTCTGGAACGATTGCGTTTGGTAGAGCTGGCATGCTTCTCTTTGTCTTCGTCAATTTGATTATTGATGGTTTCCGCAAGATTTTGTTCTTCTACTGATGTTGCCATTTTCCGACAAGCAGCTGCAAGTCCGATTGAATATAAATGATTATCTGAAGAGGTATGATTAGCACAGACCGGCTTTGGTATACGTTGCAGCGGACGTATCCATGGTTCATAACCATTATAGCTAAAGTTATATGGAACTTCCCATTGAGTAAGTACAAAGATACTCAGCCAAATGGAAAGTACATTTGGACTCGCGAACGTCAATGAAAATTAAGCAGTTGTCAACTTACTATTCATCACGAATATTCAGTTGATGAACTCAAATTGGATTCATCCACTCTTAGTGCGCCCACCGTTATCGATTATGGTGTTTTACAAAATTACCCTCAAAAGATCACTTATAGGGCTTCCGAAGTCTAGCAAGAGCGTTGCATCGAGCCTTGGTCTCGGCAAGACCGGTTCCGTTGTCTATAGAGAAGCCTCGCCCTCCATCGCGGGTTCCATCGCAAAGATCAAAGAAGTGCTAAACGTGGAAGTTACTGAGCATGCACTTTCAAAAGAGCAGCAGCGTGAGCTGAGGAAGTCTAACCCTGGCTTCACGGTGGAAAAGAGGGTATAGGTGCAATAGGCAGTCAAATATAACCTGTATATAGCGAAAGTATTGAGTTTTGAAGAGGCATGTGTCGAGAACCACAAAACCACTAATGGTGGATTATTAAGTATGCTTATTGTGGAGGCTCTACAGTGTGGGCTCCGTTGCTCCGTTGTTGGTCATCTCTGGGGGCAAAATTGATATATTCTGAAAGCCTGCAGTGATCTCATCGTGTTTGCCGTCATCGTGGTCATAGGTACTGTTGTTATAGGATTCTTGGCCTTCGTCCTGGGCTTGGCAGAATGAATCCACAATCTTAAACACGTCGCTGCGGTTCATTGCTTTTCCGTCAAAGCTCAAGTCTACGCTGTCGTTTGGCTCACTTGACTCTATGAAAGCTACCCTGGCCAGAGGATTCGCTTTTGAGGGCCTTGGAAGTTTCTGTTCCTTGGACGTTGCTGGCCCTTCAACCGTGCTCGCAGCCTCTGCTAGATCTCGAGCTCCAAAGTCGACATCAATTGCAGGCCCAACTGGTTGTTTCTGGCGATACAAATCTTGTTGTGCATCGATCTTCTTTCGCATGAACGCGTCACTCTTTAGTGACGGTTGCCTGAATGGCAATTCTGACAATTTGTATATCTTCACATCTGAGGACGCAGATGTCACATTTATCGTTGGACTATCGTAAGATGCACGGATTGGTTTTTCCATGTACTTTTCTTCAAAAGGGCTTGCAATGTCCTGCTTTTTCAGCTGGTCAATAGATTTTAGCTCAGTGAACGTCGCATTGTCGGTTGCCAGTTTAACACCTGTATTAGAGATTGATCGCGAGCTTTTGCTGATTGGGGATGGTTTTTGGTGACTCGTGTTATTTAACGCAATGGATCTACGCAGTGGGCTTGTATTTTTGAGAGTTCTCTTCTCGGCCCCGTTATTGTACGCAGCCATAGGAGGAGGTTGGAAAACAGGAATGAAATGCGCATGCGGCGGGACAGGAACGTATACCGCATTAGCTGGGAAGTTCGGTGAATTTCTCAAGTGAGGTGGATAACTGTGTGCTTGCCTTAAGTCGAGAGTGTGGGGGTTCATGTTTGACATAACCGGACCAACAAATGCCCCTGAAAACTTTTAGACCCTAGACCGAAAATATATTCCTATAATGATGCCTTTCTCTGGCCGAATTTCAGAAAGTTTGTTATTGTTTACAATTGTTATAATATGCGTCTTTTCCCCAGAAGAAATTATTGTCACAACAAGATTAACGAGCTGATAATCGAAGTTTATTCAGGTGAGCCCAGTGGGGGCAGTTCACTGCACTGTTTATCGTGCCAAACGTTAGATATTTACAAGCATTTTCGTGTTTATATGTGTTTATATGTGCATTCGAGCTTTGTTAGTTTCCGTCACAATTCGTTGGTGGTACCTCTAATTCCATTACACCGTCCAGACAGTCTAATTTTGTGATTTTGCAGTTGTGTACGACATCCCCAATCGACCATTTGGATGCGATTTCAGGTCGTAATTTTAGCACGCCTCGAGCGGCACTCAAGTCCGGTAAGACGCATCTCACCAACCCCATCTGTGGAACTGAGGTGATCATGACAGAATAGCGGACGCCAGGACGTCTATGCTGCTGTGATTTTAGATACTTTAGCGTCCAACAAGTGGCTGAGTGCTGGGCGGCCTTCTTCAAAATTACGTCGCGAGACTGTATATGCCAAAGCATTTCATCAATGGCATATTGTGAAAAATTTTGGGGCCATTGTTTAAGGTGAGCATGGAGCTGGAGATGGTTGATCAAATCTGGGAACCTTCTGAGGGGTGAGGTAACAGTCAAATAGGCAGGTGCGCCGATCATATCGTGGTTTGAGGCATGGCCAGTGTAAAAGCTAGAGTTCAATAGTGAAGAGAGTTTGGCAATATCTTTGACGGAAGGGAGATCATGAGAACGGGTCAAAGAGCGTAGCTGCTCATACCCTTCGAAAGCTTTACCTTTCAAGGCCAATTCTTTATAAGAGCGGAAGACTCCGGGAATACCGTGGGTGGCAAAATAATTGCCCGTCATGGTGTTAGCTAAAATCATCAATTCTGACACCATTAACGTTGATGGGGTAACCTTCTGATCTTCGAATTCAATGGCGGGTGAGCCACCTCTTTCCATAGTTCCCGTATCCTTTATTTTCACCAGGCCCTTGTTAAAGCCGTCGCCAAATACAATCGCTCCACCGTCTTCAACACGCTTGCGCCGAAGAAGAGTTGCCACTTTGTAAATGGCGCTCAACTCTACAAACTCCTCATTTGTGCTATCAACTTTGCTTGCCAGTAGTTTATCTACGCTATCGTAGGTCACCCTTGGAAATCGTTTTACAGTGCCTAAACGAATTTGAAATGTGTCCTCGAGTAATTGGAGGTGATCGTCCTCACACTCGACATCGATTGAAAATGAAAGTGTTTTGGTTTCACTTCCATCTTTTCCAAGATCGCCAGCTTTGCTATATGTACTCGGCAGCATCGGTTTCACGTAATCTGGGAGATAGCATGTAAAGCTGCGAGCGAGGGCGACCTTCCATACTTCATTCGCAACACACTTGTCAAAGGTATTTCCAAACAGGGAAACAGGATCTGCAATATGTACATGTAGCGCATACCTATTAGTTCCCTTGAATTCGATCGAAATGCCATCATCTATTTCATGTGCGTCCGCTGAATCGATACAGTACACTCTCATGTCTTGAAAATTGTGGCGGTTTGTAACATCTTGAGAGCCTAGTGGTAAGGCAAAATCATATATCTTGTCTTCTATGGTTTTTTCACCAGATACAGAAGTTAATGCAAGTCCATCGTTCGCCAGAAGTGGATTTCCGTCCAAAGGTGATCTGAGCCTTTGGATAAGCTCATGTGATAGGTCTCGGGTTATATCACTGTACTTATAATCATCAAGTTTCCTAAATAACTTGGAGATTGTTGTGATTATAATACCATTTTTTTGAAAGTTTCCTGCTGCAAAGTCCATTAGCATTCTATAGATGTCAG
The DNA here is from genome assembly GCA_900074725.1 of Lachancea dasiensis. NCBI lineage: Eukaryota > Fungi > Ascomycota > Saccharomycetes > Saccharomycetales > Saccharomycetaceae > Lachancea > Lachancea dasiensis. Next base: position 457,618 of record LT598461.1, read on the forward strand.
GACACGTATCAAGCGCTTCTCGAGTATTTCCAGCATTGAAGTGATGCGCAAATCTAGTGAAAATGGCGTAATCATTTTTCTTTAACTTCCTAACAAGGGAATCATAGTACAGATGACGCGATCTCAATGGTAAGACTGTAACCGATATCGGCGTCAACATCGCTCGATGAAGGTGAATTTCCCCCCACAAATAGTGCTCCTGTTGCTGTACCAGAGCCCAATATGTTGCCAAAAAATTTGCGGAATCTAAGTATTGAGGCGGCTTCAGGTTTGAGAGGTTTTCTGAAACACCTTGTAGTGGGCTCACACCAACCGTTGCCATCAGCTCATTCAGGTAAGTAACCGTAGATGTTGATCGGCATTTTTGAAGATCTAAGAGTGCCACTAGCTCACATAGTTTAATATACGAGATCTGCCATGGGCCATCGCTCTTTTGGAGAAACCGGTGCAACAGTTCGAGTTTTTTAGTTACAGTTGCCATTCGGTTCCATGCTGCTCGCGTTATTTCAAAAGGAATATACGAAGAATACAACAAGCGCGCTAGTACTGGTAATATGAATGTCTGATTTGGATTATCCTTGACTGTACCCACTGGTGTGTCCAGATATGGGATTTCTTCCCTAACCAGGTAGTTCACGGGTTTAGAATGAAAGGAAGGCATTCTTAGTAATACGGAATTACGCGAAGCAAACTTAACATGACCGTCTACTGTAGCGAAAGTATAGCTAGGGTTCATTATATCCGTTGGCACTTCCACGCACATGCATAGTTGAGAGGGATCAGATCGAAGTAGTACCACATCCCCGACATTTAATGAGTTCTCTCTAAGCTTTTTAATATCGATGAGAAAAGTGCTGTTGCATTTATCGAACAAGTTGCTATCAATGTAATGCTCAAGGTTTTTTTGATGTTTAGTAGAGAGCGCGCGAAGGTCCATGTTTAGACAATCTTTCATACTTGCCCAATTTATTTCATTGTGCTTGCACCATTCTCTCGAGGGTATGAGGTAGCTATTATAGTAGCGCTCGTTTAGGCCACTTTGAATTTCAGAAGGACGTTTGATTTCGACAGCTGGCTCAAGTTGTCCTGCTCTTCGATACAGTAACTTCGCAGCCTGAGAGACAGTATTTGGATCATCAAGGCTACTGACAGCTTTTCTGAGCACACTAGAAGCTATGTGGAAGTGCCTTTTCATGCGCATACGAAACTGAATTTCATGAATGTAGCTCATCTCTTACCCAGTGCTCATCTTTTAATTAACCTAACAAAAAATAACTAAACGTCTCCCATGATGAATAATTAGCCAAAGATTGGAATGATGCATTGAGACCTACAACCAACTTCATTAGCTCTTTAAGCAAGGTGTCCTAGTTTCTGACTATTGTATACCTTGATTTTACATCCTCAGATTTAGCGGTTGATAAAACTGCATCATTGTTGTTCTTCAAGTAAACTCATCGCACACAAAGGCTGGATCCAGCGGCTCTGACATATTAGTGTTTCGAGAACCAAGAGTTAGTTTAAAGCTCTTGAGCTTGAAATTCTGTTTTGGAGAATGGATGACAACTACCGACAGACGCTTGGCTTGTTAAACAAAGCCTTAAGAAAAGATAACAAATCGCTGAAGAATCGAATACAGAGCATACTTCTAGATAACACGTTTTTGGAAAAGGAGGTCATCCCTGTATTCCCCAGGTTTCCGATTATTCCAAATGAAAGGTGTGGTGTATGGTATTGCAACCCGGAGACGTTCAAACAGACAAGTTATTTCAAATCCACAGATGGCCACACAAATCAATGGGATTTCAGTCTCCGAAGACTCAATCTGCATTTGCTGCCTACTATCTCCCATAATGGTGGCCTTATTATTGTTGACAGTACCAGACGAGGCAAAAGAATGCCGGACGCACTCAGTAAAACGGTGCCACTTTGGTGTGCGGTGTTAAATAGCCTCATGCTCGAGCACTTAGGCAGAAGAAATGAGCAAGTTCTTTTTTGCCCGCCGAATACAGTCTCCAGGCAAGAGTGCGCTCAAATGGAGGCGAAGATCCCACAACTTGTGGAGAAATTTAGGGCTCTTAAAGTCATCAGCGGCGCGGAACTTGCACGCGCCCTTGGAAATAAAATTTTGCGCCCTCTTTGGGTTTATCCAGGCTCATCGTTGCTTCACTCTCAGCGTGATGTCTTTACGGGAGAGTTAAGTTCATCTACGTGGGAAGCCCCAGAAGCTGCTGGTTTCATTCCGCTGGTTTTATGCACAGTCAGCTACCAATGCCAGGATGGCGTCGATAATCGCAATGGGTTCATCTACGTGCAAGGAGCTGCTGATGATCATGAACTCTGGTCGAAAGGTCTGACGGCGAGCTTACTGTGGAGATCTGTGGAAGTATTCAGAGACCCCCAACTGAGCGACGAAGTGCTTGAAGGATGCGTTGTCAGCCAACTAAATGCCGACAAAACACTTATGCACTCGCACCATGATCTCACCAAACTAGTGGTGACAGACGCTTTAACGAATAACTTACATCTGGGAAAAATTAGCGCGAACATAGAGCTCACCAAAGCTTTTCAGGAACAATTATTAGCATCATATTCTCTTGTTGTAATACTGAGCGAAACTGTCGAATTGGCACAGCCTACGGGCACCGAGGAGCCCAGCCCGAATATAAGAGTTATCCAGCTTTCCAGTGGCTCAAAGAAAAGCTCTAAAGCTCTACGCGTCCAGCTTATAACGCTATGTCCATTGATAGAATCATACTTGCGCGAAGCTTTACCTGTTCTAGTTTGCTGCAATGATGGGAAAGATATGTCAGTCTGCGTCCTTCTTAGCGTACTTTGCAGAAATTACGACGCAGAGGATTGGAAACTTGGCCAACCAATTAGCATACATAAGACAATCATCAGAAAGCATCTTTCGCGGATGATTGCAAAGGTCGATGGGAGGAATATCAATCCAGCAAGGGCATCGCTGAATAGTGTGAACTCGTATCTGATGCAATGACCATCAACTTGCCTGCATTGTAAGTGTGACCGAGAAAGAAAGTTATTCTTGGATCAAGCGATTTTTAGTGCTGCGTTCTATATTGCCCTGGCGAGCGTAATAAGTGCCTGGGATTCATACTATTGCAAATCAGCTCATGTACTGCAAACCGTCGAGACCTTCCTGTACACTCTGATTAAGCCAATAACCTCACCAAATAAGTACATTTTAGATCATGGTTGGCGCATTATCAGTATCCAAAAATTAAAGCAACACTGGTGCTAAATTCAATCGCGAACAATGAATTTAGCACAGTTTAAGTGCAGAACGAGAAATGTCGATGAAATGATAAAAGTTGGAATATTGTGCGCATACATTACGTGGCCATGAACTGTAATTAATAAGAGTTTTTTCCATTGGTACGCGCCATTTTGACTTGCAGTGGGCAAGAGATTGACTCCAGCCCTATTTACACTACGGTCTACAAATGGTAGAGTTCTAGCGCTGATATTCATAACCGCAGTCTATATGCCTTTGTCATATCATAATAGATAGCCGGTCAACAAGTCTTGATACTGACAATATGGCGCTTCGTGTGTGATGCTATCACATCAAAATTTTAAGATTCTTGTATCAAGCGCCCATGTTTGAAGACCAGAGTTAAGTTTTCAAAAGTAGGTTATCATGCTCTCTGGAAGACGTGTGACATTTCAAAGAGCATTTCGGAACTTCAATAGTACGATAGCTCTCAATATTGGCGTGCCGGCAACCGACACAGACCTAAGAAATGGGACCATCCTGACACACGGGAACGCAATCGTGGAAAAAACTCTACACAATGCATTGCTAGATCGAGGCAGAACGCGTACCTTCAATCTTACTGGTGGATCTGGAAATAAATTCAATGAGGGCCAATTCGAAAAATCCTCAGGACTAATACCCAGCAAGTTTTCAGAGAGCATACGAGCCCAAGATTACATCAAGATATTAGTTGAGTTGACGTTGCAGGCCAAACTGGATCCCAATTTCGGGCAGAAGCTTTTAGCAGAAAATTATCTGACCAGAATTGAGCTCTCTAGTGTCGTTCAAGGCGTCCTGAGTCTAAGCAATTATTCGGACATCGTACCAGATGCTGTCAAGGACGCTCATTCTATTGAAATGGTTTTTGACTTGTATAAGCTCTACACACAAGCTGACAGGTCTACATCACTTGATCCTCTACGACTGTACGACTTAAACCGCTTTATCAAGTTTTTCATTAAGCATTCTCAATTGGGTAAAGCGCAGATTGTTCTTGATCAAATTCTGAGCTTTGGCGGTAATAAGCTTCCTTGCGATGTCCCGACCGCCATTAATTACCTTCAATTACGCTGTGGAGCTCTGCCGCGAAGCTGGCGAGTGAACAATGTACCGCGGTACAAAGTGCGCGTTTCCGGCGCGGCCGAAGGTCAGCTTAGCTCCTCCAAATACAAGGCATTTGATAAAAAAACATTATTAGCATTGGTAAACTCTTTGAATAATCCTTCAAGCAATTGGTCTTGTAAATCGTCGGATGGTTTGGAGTCTGCCATAATATACTCTTTGGGCTTTATGGGACAAGTTCAAATGCTTGAGGACTACATTTTTAAGAGATGGGAGATTGCACTCGGCGTAGTCAAGAGTAATGGAGTTGTGTCTTCTTCTCTTCCTCCATCTTCTGAGGTTCTGGTCTCAATTCTGACAAGTTTTGCTTACAACAAAGAAATAGTGTCAGCTTTGCAGCTAATGGACATGTTCATTAACAAATACCCCGAATTAAAACTTGACCGAATATTCTGGAGACGACTCTTTCAACATAGCACTCGTATTTGGGATCGTAGATCAGATCCCTACGGTCAACTGTCAAAAGGATGCTGGAACGTAATGACAACTTGGCATGATCAACGGTGCCTAAAACTTGATATGGACATCCCATTACTAGAGGAAAGATACAAAGTATTGCGAATGACTAACGACTATAACGGGGCAATGCAGGTAATTTCTTGGTTTGCACCGCAGCTTCGCGACCAAGCTCCCCTTTCCCCAATCGAGTCTGCCGTTCTTCAAAAGTATTTCAAGCTTGTATTGAAAAAGCATGCATCAATGGGATATTACCAGAAACCTCTGCGGTTTGTTAAAGAATACTCACCGAACAGAGAATTCGCTGCCCTCTTTAGATCTTACTTCTTTGAACACAAAGAAAGGTACATGAAGCGGAAACAACAACGCCATGAATCCGCTCAACTTAAGCAAAAAGAATTTGACGAAGAAGAAGAGGACAGAATGCTTCTTGGAAGACTTTGGTAGGTATATTACATACGGAATAAAATTTCAAGGGAGTAATATTTTCCCTCAGATTGCTTGCAACTCATTGACATAAACGTAACAGCTAAAAAGCCACCAGCCATACCGAAACCACACCATTTGGGAAACATGAGCATTCAACATGCTTGCAAAGGCAAGAAGGTAATGCGAGAAGCTATTCACGAAGACTAGCTTCTCATTGCAAGTAAATGACCGAAGTAACGCTGGTAAGAATGCTGAGTATTTTTCCGGCAAGAGAGTTTTACTTAGCAAACGGAAAAAAAGGCCATTCGGGATTTTGTGCTTTAGGATCTGAACTGCTTTGTAGCAGGAGATATGATTGACGTGTTGTGAGACACCCTTGTCATCGAAAGTTATGAAAATGGGATTTCGATCTGGCACTTGGGCTGCCACTTCACTTGCTGCTTTTTCTAAATCCCAAACTTCGTCCATTCCGTCGTCGAAATTCAAAACAAATACTTTTGGCTGTTTTCGACGTAACAGAAGCTTTGCACATTCCCTCAATTCTTGGGTTCGAACTTCGCCCAATCCATCAGCACCCCCATCAGTGAGCGAAAAAATGCGCACTGGAATTTTGTGGCCAAGTCTCTGATCGAGCTGTAGTAACGTTGGTGCGAAAAACATCACTTCATCGTCTGGATGGGCTATTACTAAATTCAGCGAGGTGACAACACCATGACCCATAAACATTCGTTCGAAGACATTATTATTGCAGATCTCGAGACGACTAGAAACACCAATGTACCATGCGCACAATATCAGTACCAAGTACCAGGCTTTGAACAATCTTAGCATGTTTGGCCGCAAACGTTCTGCCGAGGTTTACGGTGCTTGACCATATGCCGACTTCCCTATTTTATATAAATAAATCTTTAAATTAACATACATCTCATGTATACAACGAGTAATTCGACTGAGCAATTAACCGTCACAGTGTCACCGAGAAGACGTACAGAGAAGCTTGCACTCATACCATTTAATATTCACTGCACATACGTTAAGGCTCTCGCTATCTTGACTACAATAGCTTTGGATTTGAGAGAGCTACAGGCCAAACCCTATCACTCCGACGTAGCACGAGCTAGCTCACTTTGTGCCCTACCAGCATCATGGGCGATTCAGAAAAAGATCCTTTTGCACCGCGAATTATACGGACAATGAACACCCAATCGTCAAATGGTTCGAATCCCCCTTCCAGTCAACCTTCTTCCATGTCCCACTCGCCTGCAAATCTTCAACCTCGGCAAGGGTCTACTACTAGCATGATACACAACGTTCCCAGTTTATCTCCCACAAATTCATCTGCAACGCCCTCAACGAACTACCGCGTTGCTCAGGCGTGCGACCGATGTAGAGCAAAGAAAACTCGGTGCGATGGCAAAAGGCCCCAGTGTTCACAGTGCGCCGCTGTAGGGTTCGAATGTAAGGTAAGCGATAAATTATCACGTCGAGCATTTCCCAGAGGCTATACTGAAACGCTGGAAGAGCGCGTTCGAGAACTGGAAGCGGAAAACCGCCGTCTTGTCGCCCTCTGTGACCTCAAAGATGAACAGTTGCAGCTGGTGTCGAGATACTCTTCAAAATCTCGACCAAATACTATTTCCTCTTCTGAGGATGATCAAATGCTGCAGCAACTTACTTCCTCCAATGGTGGTTCTTTGCGTGTTAGTTCCACAAATTTATATTTGCTGAACAAAACGTCATCAACAGACAAAGAAATCGAGGGTTCTCATTTGTGTCAAGGAACAGGCTGTAGCCACGCTTCGCATCCACATTTGCATTTCAAGCCCGTGAGTACCGCATTGAGTGACCCCCAAACTATTTCATTTGAACAGAATGAGGCACCAGGATTGCCGGCTGCTAAGGCACTCAGCTCTATGACTGACCATGAATATTCCACTCAGCTGGCCTGTCTAGTAGCATTGTCGATTCCTCGTTCGACTGAAGAGATACTTTTCATTCCCCAGCTTTTAGCGCGCTTGGGAAATGTACACGGTTTGACGTCTAAGCAATGTATTTACAGTGCTTCATTACTAGCCGCACTCAAAGAACCATCTCAAGTCGTTGTGCCTTATACAGATGCACTTCGCCAGCTGAAGGATAAAAGTCTTTGGGAGATCGATGATCCAATGGAATTTTTTGTTTCAAGCTGTAAGTTGAACCTCAGTTCTAATAACGATAACGAGTCATTATCAGTCCCAGAGATTGAAAATCTTATTTCCTTATACTTTGGCGAGTGCCACGTTTTGATTCCAATTTTGAATGAGAACGAGTTTTATGAATACTATGACAAGTTTAAAACGAGTTTGACGAGCAAGGATTTTTTTGGTGAGGTCAATTCGTCCTTCGCACACAGAGGTAAATCCATCTCTTACAAAATATTTGCCTGTATTTTGATGGTGGTGTGCCAATTTGGGTTGATGATAAAAGTTAAGCGCGAGCAACTGGCAGCATCTCACAAGTTAGTAAGAATAATGAACTACTACAATAATGCAATACCTTCTCTGAAGTCAAACCCATACTTTACAATCAAAACCACCTCCATCGAGACACTCCAGCTAATGTCCTTGCTTCTATTTTATTACTTAAACAGTGGAGATGTTTCGTCTGTTTATGACGCCAGGGGGAAAATTATATCTATGTCGCAGCAATTAAGACTCCATCGTTGCCCCAGTGCTGTATTAGGCAATGAGGGCTCTACAATGAGCAAGAATGAACAAGGTGATCGGAGGCTACTCTTTTGGGGTATTTATTATCTGGACGTTTTCTCGGCTTTGCAATTAGGTGTTCCTCGATTACTTAAGGATCAAGAAATTGAATGTGCACTTCCCGTCAGCGAAGAAAGTAATGTTGGCGTAAGCCTAGCAGACCAAGTGATAAAGTTAGAAGGCCAGGCTTCAGAGTTCTCTCTATCTCTTCTACGATTCTCCAAAATACTGGGTAATATTCTCGACTTTATATTCAAGCGTGGCATGACTGCCTCTGCGACCCAGCAGATAGCTTTGATCCATGAAAATGCCTTAGATGATTGGCGAAGAAGTCTACCGCGGAATTTGAGGTTTCAACTAGATGTTAACGGCGCTGTTAGCGCCGAAGACCTCAGCCCGTCGAATCAGTGGAGCCAAGAATACCGAAAAGGCGACAAAAAAACACTCATGGTACTTTATTTCATGGTTAAATGTTTGATTCATCTTCCTGTCCTTGCAACTAGAAGTTTAACAGCAGGATCTGGTGCCGATGTTGATAGCGAAGCTAGCTTAGTTTCGGAGGATCCAAATAGCTCCTCGGATCGCTCTTCCTCATACGTGCTGCTACAGCAAGCTATCAACACTTTTCTAACGGTTCAATCGTCTTTGAAAAACCGCTATTTGCCCCTGCCCATAAACATGCCGAGAATTAAAGCCCAGTCAGTTCTCTTGAGCGCCAAAGGAACATTAGATTACACCAAGGGTGGTACACTTTTTCAGGATAACAAAACAAGATTGTTCGATGTAATAAAGGAATTAGAACTCACCAAAAGATTGGAAATTCCTGGATCGCTATCGTGGCATAGTCTAATGCTACTAGATATGGCAGTGACAGTTATACTACAGCCTGTCCAGACCAAAACCGAGAAACTAGATAAGCTGCTGGAGAAGAGGCTAGGTTACTATAACAAGTTAATGGGTGGGTCGTCCGCGACAATGGGTACTAAGAGAAAGCAAGAAGATTCAAATACTGGGGGTAGTATGAAACTAACTCCTGTTAGTTCTGAATGTGAATCTCCAGCCGAAAAAAGAGTGAAGATAGAAGCTGTAAGTAATCTGCGTGGTAACAGTAACCATGCAGACAACAGCGACCAATTGTATCCCGGTTTTCACAACCAAAATTTGAACAGTGCTCAAAGTGCGCTCGCAGAGGCTTTTCATTTCGATCCAGTGCTCAACAGTAATCCATTTAGCAATACCGACCTATCGGCCTTTTTCACCACGGATGGTGGATTGTCCAACGTTAGCGGTGGCGCATCGATCCTAAATCTTGCTGGGATGGAGAACTTCAGTGAAGATGCGGGTCATAACACTGGAAGTGGTCCAGTCATGGGCTCGTCTTCCGCGAACCAAATTCAGACCCCTTTCAACGATGGCCTGTTTCGAGTGCCTAGCAATGGTGATTTCCTCAAAGACTACTATCGTATTCCGGGTGCTTCGTCGTCGCAACTAAATTTGATGTTTATGGGAGGGCATACAGGTGGAAGACCCGGGACAAATTCTGGCAACAACAGTGGCCATCGTAACAGCGCGACCCTGAGTGGCAGGGCCTCTGCCGTACCACCACCACCTACCGATGCTAACACTAAGCCTACGACTGTGATGGGACGCGGATCAGGCTTCGCTGTAGATGCATCATTGGGCCTGGCTCCTCTTTTAGGATGGAGTCCAAATTCGGCTCAGAACTCCGGAAATCGTAATCCCCATGACCAGCCTTATGGAATGTCTTCAAATAACCAAGCTTTAGCTCGCAACGGGCAGACCTCTGCGCCCCTTTCAATGCCTCCTGTATCGCAACCTCATCAATCCCACGACAATACTCAAGGGACCCCTGACGACAGTGCGATTACGATGCCCTCGAGACCCCACCGTGGTCCTCGACGTCGTTGGGACTCCACATACCAATCATCGCAACAGCCTAAACCTGAACAAGAAAGTGTTAAGAGCAATAGCGACGACAATCTTCATGACCTGTTCCAATGGCAGAACTCCGGGTATTAACAGTTTTGGCGTCCGAACAATATACTTTCCAAGTCTACATAATTGTGTACATAGGTAAAAATATATCAGTGACAAAGATATTACTCTATTTGATTCCAATGTCAAAGCTTTATTACTACAGCTTTTTAGGTGTTTTCATTATTCAACACTCAGCATTACCGCCCAAATCAACCCCGTATAAAAGAATAAAAAGTTTATGCTGAAATCAGTAAAAACCACGAAAGTATTTACATTTTTCTTCTACACAAGGACAACACAAGGACAACACAAGGCGAAAGCTGGCTCATCCTCATAAGTCTTGAGTTTCAGCGTTGATAGATTTCGTTTTGAAATTGGTGGAGCGCAACAAACTTGGTACAATTACCGCTAAAGTTTACAGGCTACCTTGGACCTAATTAATTGTGCGCGTCGTGCACCTATAATATCGGTAAATCCAAGCTCGCCAAGTACGCGTTGCTGAAAGTATCGTCCACGAATCAAATAGTGCGACGCTTTTGGAGCTAAGCTGCGTGTTGAACTCCACTGGATAGTTGCAAGGAATCGCTGATTTAGTTTCACTACCAAAAATAGCACAGACAGGTTGCTGTTGTTAGTACTGCGTTATAAGACGGGATTGGAGTGAAGTCAAAGAGGTTTGTCGTTTCTTCACATTAGCTTTCGACGGTCAATAGGGGTAAATGGCGTCAGGGATCAATTCTGGAACATTTTTCCAGAGACAGTACCGAAGTGACGGTAGTTATCAGCTTAATTCACGACCTACTAACGTGGTTGCTTCTTCCTACCATCAAGGTTCTTCTCATTCTCCTTTAGCAGGCTCTTCGGTGCTATCTGGTGATCAATATCCGGAGATGATCGACGATACCTCTGCTCATGGTGCGAAGTTCACGCATACTAGAAGTACCAACACGCGTCTTAACGCCAATATAAAAACCCACGGGCCCTCCTTACATCATCCCCATAATGGAATCGGATCCTACCAGAATTATCAAGGGTACCAACCCCCTCCTCAAACACCTTTCGATCTTTCCTATGGGGTATCGCTACTTCCGTCGCATTTACTGGTGAGTTCGCCGTACCTCGCGTCCCCACAGCATACGCCAAGGCGCCATAACCCAATACCCCTAAGTTCATATAGATCTTTTCCACTGCGTATGCCTCCCGGCAATGATAGGCGTAAATTGCGTAACAGTGAAAGCTACTGTCGTGAGGACGGCGTGCGTCAGATTCCATTCCAGATTATGTTTGAGGTCTTACCTCCCACTGTGATAGATGATGAATCAAGAACGCCCTCACTGCTGTTCTCAAACGTATCACCTGAGTTGAGCTTGCACGACTTTTTGACCAAGTTTGATGACAGTGAAAGGGTTGAAAGTCTTTTTCGAGTGGATGCTGAACAACAATCCATTATAGTGAGCTTTTTAACCCAAGAAACATGCTTGGACTTCTACAACGGAGTTTTGCAAAAGCTCTTCGATTTCAAGAAAGAATTACAGTCGCCTAGACTTTCTCTCAGTTTCGTTCGGTTGGAAGATCCTATGTCAGGGCCCACTATGCATGATGTTAAATTCGAAGTTTTGAGAGTTGGTGCAACGAGGTCTCTGGCTCTAGAGTTTTCATCAGAGATCACTTCAAAATCCTTGTTTGAAAACTTAGCATTTCTCAACAACCGGGGGCCACGATACGTTGTTGAATGCATTGAGATTGTAAACACTGAAAAGGTTTCCAAGAACTTTGGGAGTCATTATGCAATCATTCACTTTATCAGCATTGCTATGGCCATTGAGACTCTTGAATATTTGAAAGTCCATCAGCGTTCTGTTCCTGATCTACAAAAGTTCTTTTATATTAGTAGGGCGTTAAACTCCATGACTTCGGAGTTACATACCCTGTCAAGCTCCCAATTAAGAGAACCAAAGTCTCCATCAACGTCAATCTCAACATTATCCCTAGGGAGAGATAGTACGCCACTGGCATCAAAGAAAATTAGAGAAACCATCACTATTCATCCCACTTCTTATGATCCACCCTATGTGCAGCTTCACACACAACATCTGCCTCATTACACTGCATCTAAACCACTCAGCATGGAGTCGGTAAACGGTTCGTCGACTACTATTGCATCACCAGCGCCTCAGGAAGTGCTGATCAATGACATCGATGACATCTCCTCTTGCGGCAGCATGGTTTCCATAGTTCCTAATCAAACTGGCAGTCATGCTTATCCAATGGGTGGCTATCCTTATTACATGGACATGACCAAACCCTTGGGACAAACATTGCAACAACAATATTGCACGGCCGCCCAGTTTGCCACGACTATGGGTGGAGGCTTGGGCAACCGAACAGTTTACATTGGCAATATTAACCAGCGCTCTAAAGTTGAAGATGTTTGCAACGTTGTGCGTGGAGGATTGCTTCAAAAGGTCAAATTTATTGCATCGAAACAAATTTGTTTCTTCACGTTCATTGAAGCTGCTGCAGCTGTCCAATTTTTTGCTAATGCTTCTATTGAGCCAATTGTCCTTCACGGTAACGTTTTGAGAGTTGGTTGGGGACATCATTCGGGTGATCTCCCCAAGTTCATTTCGTTAGCTGTTACAGCAGGTGCCAGTAGAAACGTTTATGTTAGTTTGCCAGAACATGCATTCAAAGACAAGTTCATCAAAGACCCTGAGTACCAAACTCATAAAGAGAAATTTAAACTTCCGTCAAAGGAGGTATTACTTCAAGACTTTAGAAAATATGGCGAAATTGAGCAAATAAATTTTCTGCCAGATGGACATTGCTGCTGGATTAATTTTATGAACATTCTCCACGCTATCAAATTAGTGGAAGATGCCAATAACATGAACAATGAAAAATCTTTCCATGGTAGGTACGGAGAAAGATACCGGGGACTCATAGTTGGTTATGGTAAGGATCGCTGCGGCAACGTTAACAAAAATCTCGTCGCCAACAAAAATTCCAAGCATTATAAAAAGGTGAAAAAAACGAGCTATAAAATTAGGATGCACAAGCAACAAAGCAAGAAACCTTCTGATTTAAGGGAAAATGAGGACAGTGGAATTGGCAACAGAGCTTTACCGACGGATGCTTTCGGAATCATAGTGCCTAAACCTAAAACAAGTGTCGGAGATTCAGACGTAGAAGAGGGCGAAAATTTGCGCATGAGTAATAGTCACATAGAAACAGAAGATGGGGGGTTGGGTATTTCAGTCCGTCAAAGCTCACCCGAGCTTGACAGCAATGCCGATAGTCCACTCCGAGAACCAGCGGAAGGTGACTATGGCTCCTCTGATTCGTCGGACGTTGATATCATAGTCTCTGCACCCAACTCTGCTGGACACTCCCAACTTAGGGACAATAACAAGAGCTTCAAAAAACAGCCACACTACTTTCCCGACACTCAACAGGATTATGGTTCGCGAGCATTTACTGGGCTTTCGCCGATGGATTCAAGCACATCGCTGGACGCTGTACCACCATTGGCGCCCTCAACTGTTGGTCGCCTGTATCACGCGGCTACAAGAAAATCTTCAAACAAAACCGTCCGTGACGGCAACAGTAGTGTCGTCGTCGATCCGCTACCAGAAGTGTGCCCTAGTCGTTCCTCAATTCCGCCGGGTTCCCGTCGTAGAAAGTCAAAAGCCATTCCGGGATCCAACGTAATGGCCCAATACTTGGCTCAACTGCAGCACTCTACCTTTATGTATGCTGCCAATATTTTGGGCGTAGAGGATGGTGATCCGCAAGTATACTACGACGAAAATGGGGTCGCTGATCCTCTAATTTAAGAACATATATAATCGTAAGATTTCATCCTACATTAAAGTGAAGTCACTCATCTATTGGTCTCGTCGCGACATTTGGCTCGTTAACTACCAGCGCACCATGCCGTTTTATTCGCGTTGATATCATTTGAGCGTAAAGTGACACCTCTCTCACGTGACTCAGAAGATTCACTCATAATATATTTCCGACGGGATTACGATTACATGATATCATTAAGCGGCTAGGTCTTCCACCTATGACAACTCAACTTCATTCTTGGAACTTTGACGGTGTAACATTACCTTCTAGATCGTCCATAGCGGGTTACGGAATCAGTTGGAGTACTATTTGCAAGACATCATCCTACGGGGGCTTTTTTCTTGTACGACTGTCCTGATCGAAATACTTTATGGAAGACACCACAAGTGACAAAGATGCTGCTGATTGCAAAAATGTCGAATTGACAGATGATGGAGTGAAGGATCGTTTCGACGCTCTTTCCATCATTACAGAGGTACGACTGAGAAATCCAAACTTACAAAACCAGGATTATCTGAGTAGCCGATGGAAAGAGTATGTGTTTGTTGGGTTTTGCATGATGTCACAGTTATTAAATCAGGCGGCAATGACTCAAGCGAATCCGCTGTTTAACGTTATATCTAACGATCTTGAAGCTGGTATTTCACAGCAGACTTGGCTCATGGCTGCTTTCCCAATGGTCTCGGGATCATTTATTCTGATAAGTGGGAAAGTGGGGGATATATACGGTCTAAAAAAGACGCTCGTTGGGGGCTACGTCACGGTCATAATCTGGTCGTTGATATGTGGCTTGTGCTCGTACGCTCATAATGTCGACTTTTTCATTGTTGCAAGAGCATTTCAGGGATTAGGAATTGCCTTCGTTCTTCCTAATGTGATGGGCGTTGTGGGCAACGTATATGTTCCCAACACCAGGGCCAAAAATATGGTCTTCAGTCTGATAGGCGCATGTGCTCCCATTGGAGCGACACTTGGGTGCGTTTTCGCTGGATTGATTGGAAGCAGTACGAGAACGTGGGCATGGGCTTTTTATGCTCATGCATTGACAGCAGCATTGAACTTGTGCGTTGGAGTCTGGATTATTCCTAGCAATATTCCTGTAAATGTCCAGCGACACAAAATGGACTGGCTGGGCTCATTTCTGGCTGTTGTCGGCCTTATTATGCTGAATTTTGTTTGGAACCAAGCTCCGATCGACGGCTGGAACCAAGCTTACTTGATCGTTCTTTTGGTGGTATCTCTAATTTTGCTTATCGCCTTTGTTTTTTACGAGCTTCGCTATGCAAAAGACCCATTGCTGCCGCCGGTTGTGATGCACAATCGCCGCATTTTGATGATTTTGTCTTCGCTATTTTTCGGGTGGGGCTCATTTGGCATTTGGACGTTTTACTACATGTCGTTTGTTTTGAATCTAAGACACTATTCACCGCTGTGGGCGGGTAGTACCTATTTTATGTTTGTGATATGGGGGATCATTGCAGCTTTATTGGTGGGTTATACACTTCATATATGCGGTCCGGCGCTCATTCTATTTGCATCAATGGTTGCTTTCAACTGTGGATGCATAATGCTATCTGTGACCCCGGTAGATCAAAGCTACTTCAGAATGACGTTGGGGATCATGATTATATTGAGTTTTGGGATGGACTTGTCCTTTCCAGCGTCATCCATAATCCTGAGCGACGAACTACCTAGGGAATCTCAAGGTATGGCAGGCTCTTTGGTAAGCACAATGGTTAGTTACTCAAGCTCGATCTGTTTAGGCATGGGTAGTACTGCGGAGCATTATGTCAACAGAGAAGGTGATAATTTGCTGGAGGGTTACAGAGCTGCTCTATATGTTGGAATAGGTCTCGCATCTGTCGCTGTTTTGATCAGTGGCCTGTACATGATTGAGAGCGGGTGGAAACTTCGAGCTCAGAAGCGTAGTGAGATGAGAAATAAAGGGAATCACCAGTGCTAATTCGTTGAATGTGAACAAAACGATATACTCAACGAATTATAAAACGCTATTTGCAACGGTAACTTTTGATATTTTATTGATAGAATAATATACATTGGAATTTAATATACTGGATCGAGAGTTTTAATCTAACTTGCTAACTTTATCGACATGTCGATCGGGCCACAAATAACCTGTAAATTTGAACATCTGATTTAAGGTGAACCCTCGGCCGTTCTTTTGCTTCCCCGCTCCCTTTCGGCAATAGCTTTGAGATCATCATCACTTGGTTCATAAATATGCCATAGGGTATAGTTTGGTAAGCCGGCTACCCTATACCCCATTTTTTTGGCCATTTTACCAAATGCCTCAGTTTCCGCATGGTTCTCAAACGTAAAAGCAGGAAAATGAACACCGTTTCTAAAAAGTTGAGCTTTGGCCAAAATAGAAACACCACCCACACCATCTAGTTCTAAAACGTCTTTGGGATTTCCGTTAGGATCTCTGATATATGCCAAATGAACTCTGTAAGTGGGGTACTCTGCATATCCTTCAACGATAACATCGTCCTCATCTAGCCCCTGAGCAAGCCTTAATGCATCCGGTGACTCGGGCCACGAGTTCAAGTCGTATGGCTGTTCACCATCAAGAAATTCAGGAAGTGGACGCCATACGTTGGGAACCGCAACGTCATAACCAATAGACATCAAGTCTTGGATAACAGAACCAGGACATAATTCAACATCAGCGTCTCTCCAGTAAACCCAGGAATGGTAAGGCTTCAGAGCATTTGCCGTCAGCCAGTTACGAGCACGGCCCATCAACTTTCTTCTGATACCTTGAACTTTTACCGCATGTCTGTCCGAGAAACCTTGACCAATAGCTTGCCCGAAATCCTTTTGAAATATTTGTACAGATCTGAAGGGCTTATCATAACCTGAATGAAATGGTGCACTGTAGGCCTTTTCAACCATCTGTAAGTACGAGGGCCGCATATACTTGAGGAACAAATGTCTTGTTCCTTCTTCGTTTAACAGTTGCTCATTGCTGACGTTTTCGGCGAAAAGATCCGAGAGGGTCCCACTCTGCAATGCCTTAGAGTATTCTATAAGAGCACCTAGTGTATTGTCATCTTCGGTGCAATCGCTGACCAGAAAAGCTATATCTATCAGCTCGTGAGGATATGTTAGATTCATAAGGTTCTTGAACATGAGTGGCAAAACACGTTCGGCATTACGGAGAGGTACCAGTAAAAGAACGTGTTCCCTGTTTTTTGCGCCCTCTGTAGTTCCGCGAAAGGCGTCCAAATTATAAGTTTGCACAGTGGATCCATATAGCATTTCTATCTCTTGATCATAGAGTTCTTTGTCACCTGGCTGCAAAACATCCTTCCCGCCTTTGGTGATCAAAAAGTGATCTGCACCATTGTCATACTTTTGCAGAGCCTCCATGTCCGCCTCTAAAAAGTCGAAGTCGTAGTACTCTAGATCCTGCAGTTCTCGAGTACCACTTTCTCCCCAATTTGAAACCAGCTTTCGCGACAGCGAAAGCAAACCAATTATCACCAGAAGCACCACGAGCAGTCGATTGTTATTTTTCCAAAACTGGGTCAATTTTAACCAATATTGCGAACCATTGTCTCTGCGCTTCGGGCTTAGCTTTTGTTTGCTTTTAGAGCTGCAAAAATTGTGACAGTTAGTACTAAGACCCCAATTCTAACATCAAATTCAAGAGCGAACGATCGAGAATCCACTTTCCGCACTTTCCACGTTCTCTTCGTGAGATCATCCGCCTTGATTGTACAACAAAACTCTTGGTAGAACATACATTGGGAGTTCCAGCTGGTTGCGTTTCTTCCCAAACAAGATAGCCATCTCCTTCTTCGTGAATAAAAGTGATGGAAACCTTGAATAAATCGCTAGCAAACGCGTTGGTGGGGTATGTTTTGAATGTGAACATAAGCAGTCGTGTCGAAAGAAAAGCCGATACTTGACACTTAAGATAATTGTCTCTTTAACTCACTATACACGAAACAGCAGAAAACGCCAAATCAGATGAGCTGAGAAGCACCGCATAAAGCTGACTGTCAAACGTACACTTCTGCTGTCACCTTGACCAAAAAGGGCAGATGAAGATCTAAAATTTAGCCACAGGAGCACACAATGTAGAGAGACAAGAGAATTCCAAAAACAAGGGTTTTTTCTAAACCCAGATCTGGTTTAAAAACAAATGACACTTGTACCTATTCATTTCGTGTCATGGAAACAATCTGCAGACTATGTTTCCTCGATTTGAGAGGGTATAGCCAAAATATGGTAAATCACAGCTATAGCTTGAAAACGATACTCTCTCGCTAAATCCCAGATTCTTGAAGCTGGGCCAGTCCTTAGCCGGGCAAATTTCTTCTGGTGGTAATACTTCTATTTCTTCAGCCTAACTACCTACATGAGATGGTACCCAAGCAGTTGTCCCATAATTTGTTATTGCTGTCTAGACTGGTGAACTGCTTCACTGATGGCCTCGATATCGCTAGGTGTTGTCCTACAGCAGCCTCCAATGATTCTGACGCCGCTCGCTTTGTATTTTTTCACGATATCATCCCAGGTATAGGTGTGCGACTCTTTGGGATTCCAAACTTTCTTTACTGTGTCGTATACTTCGCCACTGTTTGGGTACGCAATTAGGGGGAAATCTGGTAGTTCTCGGTGCAGCGATTCCAGCATCTCGCTCGAATGGTTAAAACTAACGCAGTTCACGCCGATCAAAAAAAAGTTTGGATTTAGATTCGAACCCAATGATTTGATATACCTTCCAATTTCTTCCATAGTGGTTCCGTCTCTTAACAATCCATTCTCATGCACAGAGAGCCCAATGAAGAATGGTTTGGAAATAATGGAGGTGTCCCACGAGAGGATAGCTTTTAGTTCATGGAAATTGGGAATTGTTTCAAACCCTATCATGTCCAAATCATCGCTGACATTGAAGGTGGACAGCTGGGGTTCGAAATATTCCAAGAAATCAATCTTTTCGGGCTCTGGACCATACTCTCCGGTAAACTCTGAACAGTTGTGTGCACCCCAAGCGCCAATGCATCCCACTAGCCATTTGTCGCTTCCAATGCATTCACGAGAAAAACTGACAATCTTGGTCAGCAATTCGGTGTACTGCGGAAGCGTTTTTATGCGCGTATTTTCCGATACCGACTTGAAGCTAGCTTGGTATGTCACTGTCATTAAGACTTGCGCCCCGCTCTTTAAAAAAGCTTGGTACATGCTCTTGACGATTTCTCGGTCTTTGGAGGCCGGATCTGACCAAAAAGACTCATTGATAAACGGTATCGTCGACCACACCGGGTTGGCCACCTGTATGCCCCGGTTCTCAAGCTCAGTCCCTTGCCCACCATCTAGGACCAGAACTGCTTCTGGGTTTTCCAGCAGATAACTCTTGATTGATGTACGAGTCATAGAGTGTGGATATTTTCGGTCTGTCCAGTTGATCTCGAGTCTTTGAAAAGAAAAAATAGTCCCAGTCTCCCATATACCTTTATAGCAGCAATTCGTCACGACTCAAAGAGTTTCCAAATCGCCCGAAATGACACACGCTGCATGTAAAGTCGAAATAGCTGTCACTTTTCCGTCTGTCTTTTCAGAGCCGTTCATTTTTTTCAATGTCGGCAGACTTTTAATTTTTTTTTGTTTTCACACCGTCGTCAGAGATCACCGTGTAGCCAGACTAGCAAGCAACTGATAAGTTCTGTGAACGGTCCGCTAACATGAGCTTGGAAGTTGTTCAGAAAGTTGTTGTCAGTCCTGTTTGATCCGGCCTGAACCAGTAAATTTTTAAAGCGTCCCAAACCTCTTTAGCAAGAGTTTTTGAACGTTCCTTAGTCGAAGACATAGCTTCAATGTAGACTTTAAGTTTAGGCTCAGTTCCCGAGCCTCTTGCTGTAAACCTGACTGAATCCGTTGATGAAAAGCCACTATTGTTAGGACGCAAAGTGGCCGAAATCATTTGGGAGGAATGATCCACGGGGAGCCTGGGAAGGTTGTCACTGGTGTCTGATTGATACCCGGTAGTCAAATCAGTAAATGTGACAAATTCAAAGTCGTCACCAAGTTTGGCCGGAAACTTCAATCCGTCCTTTTGGTAGCTGTGCCGAATTTCTGTAAAAACAGTATTTGTTAACGACAAGTCCGGCACAATGTAGTAGCCATTGTACTCTTGAAACACACCATAACGAGCAAATCCGTCTTTCAAAAGGTCAACAGGCGATAAACCCTGGTTTTTCCAGTCCCAGATCATCTGCAGAAACATCACGAGCGCGCCAATGCCGTCCTTGTCGTGAACGATATCCGAAAACATAAATCCAATCGCCTCCTCATAAGCAAATGGGACATAATAACCTTCTTTTTCCAGCCCTCGGGCTCTATTACCCAGCCATTTGAACCCAGTCAGAGTATCCTCGAAGTGGAATTTCTCGACCTCTGCCATTTTTTTGATCATTTGAGAGGATACTGTGGAGTTTATGAGAGCAAGATTCGGGTTGCATTCTTTGAACTCGATGGGTTGGTCATTGTATACCTGCCAAACGCGATTGGCAAAAAGGAATCCTAACTCATTTCCGGTTAGCTGCTTCCATTTCCCATGGACTTTAACAGCTGCTGAAAACCTATCTGCGTCGGGGTCATTCCCTAAAACAAATGAAATCCCGCTGGCCTCAGCCAAAGCAATTCCTAAATCAAAAGCACCTTTTTCCTCTGGATTGGGAAAACTAACAGTGGGGAACTCTGGGTCTGGACATTTTTGCTCAGGCACGCAGAGGTAATCGACATTTTCCTGTAAATTCCAAGCTTTTTTAACTACCTTGCTGAAAATCTCAAATCCTACGCCGTGCATAGGAGTATACACAAACCACGGATCTGTGCTACCAGAAGTCCGTATGGTCGTGGTAACTAACCGGCTGCACACAGCTTCCGTGTACTGCTCAACCATGGTGGCTTTTGAATCTACAAGCTGGCCTGTTTTCAGGGCATTCGTAAGCATAGTAGCGCAGTTCCAGGCTTCTGCCCAAGGCTGCAAATTTGCTTCTATTGATTGTGCAATCAACGTGTCATGGGGCGGAATGATTTGACACCCGTTGGCGTAGTAGACTTTGTAGCCATTGTCGAGTTTAGGATTATGACTTGCGGTTATCATTACTCCAGCTGAACAGCCCAGCCGATCAATAGAAAAGGGGACCAGTGGTGTGTGTACAAATATGTTCTCTTCGCCAGCACGACTGCAGGAACATAGATCATACACTTTAAATCCTAGTTGCAGAAAGGCAGCAATTGTCACTTGAGCAAAGCTATCGGAATTGAATCTGTGATCATGGCCAATGACAACAGATTTGTTTTCGGGAAACTTATCTGAAATATACTTCGCGAGACCTTGAGATGCCTGCAAGACAGTCAAGGTGTTCATACGGCTAAAACCAGCCTCCATTTTGGAGCGTAGACCAGCTGTTCCAAACGCTATCCTCGTATCCAATCGCTTATGCAGTTCAGTCCAAGATTGGGCCTGAACCAGATCTAGAATCTCTCTTCTCGTATGCTCGTTTTGGTCATTATTGAGCCATTCTGTTACTTTACCGCTTAGCTCTGGAGGTAAAACAGATACCAAGGAATCCACATTCATTTTTAATAGACCTGTCTTTACCACTTGATTGTCAGACATAGCGCAGATTATATATACCTTCAGGTGTGAACTTCATGACAGGTTATACGCTTTCACATGGCAGTGGGTACCCGTAAGACATTATGTTTTTAATTGGCCCTTTAAATGGAATAGGTAAAATGTCATCATATTAGTGCACATCTGTGGTGTTGAGGCCGGCCTGAAAACCTAAAGCCTCTGTAAATGTTCTCGGGTTCATGTGTACGCTAGTAATAATTCCCAAGCAATCATTTTATGATGGCTGAAGCGATCAATTGACCTTAAAATTACATACACAAATACGATGAGCTCTCGTCCTTACTACTTTCAAAGAGATGCTTAAAATGCAATCTGCCTGGCATCGAAAATACTCGGGCCGGCTAGATAATACAATTCGACCCAAGGTGTACTTACAAGATAATATAGACCAAAGGATGATAGGCTGCCAAATGCCTACTCGAAGCAACGAGGAACATACTCAGATGATACGCTCTAATCATAGTCCATTATGAGTGTCCCTCAATTGAATCACTTAATTCAATGGTATAAAGTAGCTTAAAGTAGCTCGCATAATCCTAATCACCCAACTCCAACAATAGCTCAGCTTCTAGATCTTCATCTTCATTTGAGTCGCTGTCGTGAGAAGATGTGGGCATATCGTTGTTTGGTTCTAGACGGGGACGTTTAACAGATGAGTTATTGTCAGGTGTAAGAGATCTTTTTTCACCCACTGTGACCCTATCAACAGACCCTTCCCTCGAATACTCATCATTTTGACCGCGATGATGCTGATTAATATCTCCAGTATTATGCGCTTTCTCATCGTCATGTTCGTCCTCGTCCTCGTCCTCGTCGTCTTCTTCCTCTTCATCCTTCTCATTTAAGAACTCATCCATCTCGTCATCGTCGTTGTCAAGCCACATATCGTTACCCGCAAGCAATTTGACATGCTCATTCACAGCTTCAGACTCTTTTGCACGTCTTGAATATTCAACTTGTCGCCTTTTTTCAAGATGGCGTTTGAAATCTTCGAGCTCGTTGCTAGTCACTTCTTGATCGGTAATCAGCTCGTAAGGCTGTTCTTTGACCCTTTCCCACTTTACCAAACACTCAAAGATCCAGTCTGGGTGGACGATTTTGATTTCAGGCTTATATGATTTTGCCAACCGCGCTTTGAAAGTGCCTGGCGTTTTTGTTACAACGTGTGTAGTGTTCTCATCGATGTCTGAAGACGTCCGTGCCCCGAACATATTAGTCCAAAGAGCGATATCCGACTGCCGTACGTCGGTGCCTAACGGGATTAAACCAGAAAACACAAAATGACATCCATTCAAAACTTCAGTCTTCATTTCTGGCATTAAAAATTTGATGTCAGGCGAACTGACACCAGAAGACAGTTGCTCGTAGTACTTTTCATGGACTTTGATCAGAATTTTGGATAAATGAGGTAGTTCATCATCATCGTCAATCAACAGTTTTTGGTTGTGCATATGTTTCTGTAGCTCTGCGAGTGGCCGGTTTTTTTGCTGGACCTCAAGTGATGCATTATGTTCGAGTTTCTTCGCCAAATCCTCTTTGGAAATTGGTCGATCCGGCTGGCTCTCTTCCGTAATCTTATTGAATTTTTCTTCTTGTTTCTTCACCTCTTGTTCTATCTTTTCTTGAAGCTTCCTTTCCGTGTCCATGATGTCCGTAATAAGCTCTTCTTCCTCAGCCTTCTTCCGATGTCTACCTCCCATGTGTAACATGGAATTTTGTTGTCGCGGTAAAAAATTGGAGTTGATGTCACCCACACCCACAAAGAAATCATATGGTACCACTTTGATCAAATTAGCGCACCAACTCCACACATCACCCCTGTCATCAATGATAACAACCATTGATTGATCCATTGGAAATAGTCTCTCGAGTGACTTGTGTGTCAGGGAACCGTTTTCATCTCTAGAAAGTATTCGTTCACCAAAAAGTTCTCCTGTGGGATCGATTATTTTGGCTATCTCTAACGCATATGCCCTCGTGGCCATAGTGTAGATATGTAGCTGAAAAAGTGGAGCAATAGCTTCGAAAAACTCTTTCAAACCGGGCCGCAGTTTTACATAGTACTGGCATTTACGAGGTGGCGGCCTCGGTCCCATGTAGAAAGGCGGCAGGACGGGGTCTTCGTCAAGTGTGAACGATTTCACATTTTTCAGAGCATCGTAGTTAGGGTTTGAGCGATCATTAGACCACTCCTGAATGGTGGGATCTACCCCGCAATGAATGACTGTTTGATCGAGATCTACCACCAAAACAAGCTTCTTTAGCTCTCGAAGCTGCTTCTGAGCATACTTCTCAATGGATGCCGCCTGTCGCTCTGAGACTTTGATATTGGTATTATTGTGGGCCATTGTGAGCTTGCTATCGGAAAACCCTCCATCATTCAAATTTTGATCCTCATATTCATCTACGGGCTGGCCACAAACAACACACAGAGATCCATATGTGACGTCGTGGGAGCAAGGTCGCCTCACTTCCGCAACTAGAGCCGCATCATTCACAAACTCATCTCCAACCCCAAGGTTTAGGGTGACAATGGTACCTTCTACAGGTGAATCAAAAGTCCCGATAAGATCTACACGCCTCTTCTTTTTACTTGCTTCTTCGTTCGGAGCTGTTATCACGTCTTGTAGTTCCCAGTATTTGTAGACGAAAAGTCTCTGGCCCTTTTTTATAGAATCTCCAGTTGAGACATAAAGTTTGGCAATGGTTACAGGAAAAGGCAGATTGGAAGGCAGTTTAAGCGGAGTCGTCATCGCCAGTACCTTGCGTAGAATTGGTGTCGTTAGAATCTTTGACCCTTTATATGTTGACTACTTTCAATGGAAGAAAATATTTTTGGAATTTTCAATAGAAAAACTTCGGTCGCCAGACAAATAGCTATAGCATAAAATCAGCCTGGAACACACCAGAGCACAAAAGCCTTTTAGCCTAATTCTGCCTTCATAAGTATTTATGACTTTGTCAAAAGATAAATGTGAACTGTCCCAATATAATTTTCAGTGCTCACCCCTTTTTTGCTTTCAGCTTATTTGAAGCTGCTCTCTATGACAGCAATGCCTTGTGCTCATTTCCAACATGATTCTCACTTATAGCACGTCTTTCTAACTAGTCCTCTTCGTTTTGTGCTGTCAGCTCACTCGACTTTGGCAAATCAGATCGATCTTCACCTTGCTCGTCACGTAAAGCTGTAGAGCCTAGTAAATCCTGAGGGCCCTCCAAATACCCATCTGGAGAATTCTCTAAATTGTTTTGTGGTACTTCTGCTGCTTTGCTGAGATGACTCTCAGGCCCGGGCTGGTCTTCTCCGCCTACTCTTGGATCTTCGCTGTTATGCTCAAGTTTGTCTTTCGTTCCTGCGTCGGCCTCGGTGGAAGGGTTTTCGTCCTGTTTTTCGCTTTCCAATGAACCAATCGACGCGGGATTCTCGCCAGCAGTCGCCAGGTCAGTAGGTTCCTCTTGCAACTTGACTTCTCTTTTTGAAGGAGAATCGCTTATAGCGGGATCTTCGCTCAATGCAGGGGCGATTGTACCATTTTCAGGCTCACTATCGCTACTTTCTAAGCCTCCAAAAAACGGATCCTCGTTAAAGTTGCTAAAGTCAAGCTCTTCTAGTTCCTTGCTCGGCTTATTTCCTTCATCCCGCTGAATACGCAGCTGTTCCTCCCTTTCGCGTCTATTTTGCTCGGCCAAAGCAGTATGTTGTTTGCGCTGCTCTTTAAGAAGTGGAACAGTCGTTAATAGCCCTATATAACTGCGATGCAGCAAGCTTTTTACCTCCTTTTCTGCTACCTTGCAATTGAGGCGCTGTTTGGAGAATGGAGATAACAAGTGCGTTGCTCTGATAAAAGGGCCCCTTTGAAGCTGTAACTGTCTCCTTTCGTAATCGCTGACCTTACGACGTGCTAAGTCAAGCCGACTTCTGGCATATTCCTCAACGTTATAGTTTTGCTGAGGTAAAGTCCTCAGAAGGTCATTCATCTCATTAATAACAGCACTTCTCTTTTTCTTAGCAGGCTCAAAGATGAGATCATTGTCTTGCTGGCTTTCTTTGAAAAGCTCAGTATTGTTGTCGACATGCGTAGCTGATTCCTCTGTACCAAGCTTAGACAAATTTATCAAAGCTTTTTCGGAAAGACTTGATTCCTCAGCCAACTTACGTTTCATTTGTCTTTCATCTGTGATTGGAGTGTTGTAGAGTGAAGTGAATCGATATGTGTGGTCGGGAGGAAAGTCGGGAAGCCATTTGGGCACATGCTTAATCTTCTTCACGGAGGGCGGTACCAGGGTTAAAATGTCAGTATCTTTTACAAAAAATTCTGGATTAGGAGTTCTTAACAGTTCCTCTTGCGAGAGTGGAGTCCTTTCCTTCCGCAAAACAAGTTCACCGGATTCATTAATTTTCTGCGCTATGTCAACAGAGTGAGACTTTGCGTATTGAGACCTATGGCTCTCCACAAGGAGATCTGCAAAAGATAAGTTATATCCCTCGATTATTAACAGTAGGTCTTTTTTGGAAATTTGATGCCGCCTTTGAATGTTTGCAATCTTGTGTAGACTCATTAGCATGTCGGACAATGTTTCATCCACGAGTAATATTAGGTTCTCGAACGCAAGTTGCGAGACAGACACTTCTGTATTGATAGTCTTCAGTTGAATAGCAATAGCTTTCTCGAGAATTTTCTTTAGAGGGTCATCTAAGGTAGCCTTAGGTACCACTTTTAAACTGGGTAAGTTCTTCAACTGGACTCCCTTGAACTCATTAGCCAAAGAGACATCATCGGATGTAGTGGTAGATGTCATAATAATTTTGTGAGAGAGCCAGTTACCCAAGAGCTGGCCGAGTTCAAATATTGCAACGATCAAATGGCTGTACCGTCTAAATGTTATTTTGCCGAATTAAACTATGTAGATCACTGTGTACTAAAAACCGCAGACATTCGGTCTAAGGTATAAGTAAAACTAAACTCAGACATCGCCATTGAGTAGGGCATCTAGAGCTCCTTGAACTGAGCCTCCACTTCTTCTGAGGGCTGCGATATTCCTGTCAAACTCGAAAAATCCCATCTCATTCAATTGCCTCAACTGCTGTTCGTAACGTTCTTCCGGAGGTCTTGTATCCTGCTGGGCTGGAGCACTCGAGCCTGCTCCTGCACCTGCTCCAAATAGGGATGACAGAAGAGCAGGGTCAAAGTTGGGCGCTGCAGCTCCGCCAGCTCCACCTAACATAGACAAAAAGGGGTTGGCACCGGCACCACCATTGGCCTGAGATCCAGATTGTTGGGGGGGAGGCATGCTGCCTAAAAGAGAGGCAAAGGGATTAGTACCGGCCGCAGAAGCATCACTTCCTGTTTGTTCTGAAGATTGACTACGTCCCGGATTGTCTTGCTCAGTGGAACCCGGAGCTGGAAATGCACTGGCCTCCGAGGATCCGTCTCCGCCACCTAGCATGTTTGAAAATTGCATACTTTGTCTAATCATATCTGGATTCGTCATCATTTGCCGGAAAAACGGGCTTTGAAGTAGCTGTCTTGCCTGTGGTCCCATACTTTGTAGTTGTGGGCTCTGCTGGATAAGAAAGTCGATCATTTGCGGATTACTGAGCATTTCATTCATCTGAGATTGCATTACAGGATTCTCGAGCATCCTGAGAACTTCGTCGGAATTTGGAGCGCTTGTAAGGCCCCCATCAGGTCCAAACGAGTCGGCAGAAGGCAAATTCAAAAACCCAGCGTAACGAGCGCTCGTGAGATCCGACAGTGGATTGAAGCCACCACCTTGGCCCGTTGATAAATTGGCAGGCGCCGTTGGCGTGGACTCGGTGCGCTGTTCGGAGCCAGAGGCACTTTTCCCTGTAGTGCCACCGGCAGGAGCCGCGGGAGTGCTTTTCTTTGCACCAGACTTGACCAAATGAATGGAGTGGTCATTGAGTATTTTATAGGAGTCTACAGTGAGATCGTCTTTCAAAATCTTTCCAGAGTATATCAATCTCTGGTTTTCGGCTGGAATGTCCGAAATCTCAGCGATTGCCCTTTTCAATTCGCCAACCGAACTGGTGGAATCGATGGACACGTCCCATTTGTTTTGACCAGATTTCACATGAATTGTGATGGACATTTATGAAGTGAACTGCTGAACTCTTTGCCTTTCTTGTGCGGTAGCTAGTAAGGTAAAGAATACCAACTTGGCTCGCTAATCGACAGGTTTGTGATTGAGGTGGCTACACGAGAGCGCCTCACTTTATTCTCGTCGAACATGATTAGTGTGATAATACTTATCCCGAACTAGCAAGGAAGCAAGCACCAAGACCATGAGGCGGTCCTGGGACTCTCGACTTCATTCAGGGTTCCTGAGTTGAAATTTCGAAGAGATGCCAGCTGTTGGAGATAGACCGACATAACGCTTATTCAAACATTAACACATAAAAACAAGTGGAACGAAAATCTGCGGTTAGGCCGTGAGAGCGTTAGATTCGAACTGCGATGGCAAGTATCTAATGTGAGCACTCCGGATGTAGCTCCTGCGTGTGTCTATATGCCTACGGCAGTTATGGAGAGATACGGTGCGACCCTAATAGGGCCTTGAAGTTGCCTACGCTCCTTGTGCCTCGAAATGCCCGTCTAATCCAGTGCCTGTGACATTTTTGATGTATGGCCAAAGCCATTTAGCGTATTTTGAATGCTTTTCCTTCTCGGTTGGTCAATAATTTTATTATATCTGATTTTCGTGACACCGTGGAGTTTCGTTGTATCACTTTTGATAATACTGTCATTCAGCAAACATACACAATCTCTCGAGCTCGTGCGCTTGACACAAAAGGTCGCAAAGCGAGAGACATCTTGGCAGCAGCTATACATAATATGGGTACCAAGATCCTTATCCACTGGCTCGCCCAACTTTCCAATTCCAGAAAGGTGTTTATGTTCAGGTTCACATACACTGTTTATATCGACTACCCTCTCTTAAACATCTTCAAAGAACAGGTAGTGGCGATTTAGATGTCCCAAAGAGCCGATCGTTGCCGTTGTATCAGTTAATTTGAGACCCATGGCTCGGGAACGACCGTAGAGTCGCAAGATAGTGGGAGTACTGTCCGTGTTCCGTGACATCTGATCATTCGTCATGTTGAACTTTTTTTTTCCTCAGCTATTTACCGATGAGTACATCAGCACATCAGTGATTAACCAGCTCTGTCCAGGACCGGAGCAGGATATTGTAAACTCAGAGGTCATCAACCATCATCTAGCTGAAAGCAGATTCTTCCGATTGTAGCAGGGCTCAAATAATAGACCGCAAGGAACTGCAAATCAGGAACAGGGAAAGAAGAGCCAAAAGCTTGGCAACAAAGAGGGAAAGGGCTTTTGAGAAAGCTCGAAAAGGGTCAGGAACTCTTGGAAATTTTGCTTTGTTTGAAGAAGCCTGTGTGAGTAGAGTGGTTGAGTTACACGCTGATTCTGCTTTCCATAAGCGGATCGAAAAGCCGAGCCTCGAGAATCCTGAAAAGTAAACACTAGGTCTGTTCAAATCCATGGCAAAAACGTTGGCACAAGGAAGAAAGCCAGGCTCTGGACGGAAACCTGGTAAGGGGAAAACATTGGCCCAGGGCAGGAAACCTGGGTCTGGCAGGAAACCGGGAAGTAAAGGTCACGTGACTAAGAAAGATGCACTGACAGATCTCAATGCTGTTCTGCAAGCTCAAATACAAAGTGAAGCGGGCCAAGCAGCCGTCGCGATAGCTGCCGAAAGTTTGGGTGGGGGCAGCTTGTCCAGTTCCCACTCTAATTCCAAGACAAGTATGCATTCCTATGCTGATTCGCCCGTGCATCAGATTCAGCGCCGCAATCAGGTTAACAGAGGGCCTTTGCCTCTATCCGTGAATAGCGATCCTTCGGCCACGGTTACGGCCGGGCTAACTTCTAAACCAGACATGTATTTGCAGCTGGGTATCTCCGCCAACGCGCGGCCGACGCCTGCAAGCATCTTTGATGGCTCTGGTAGCTCAACAAAGACTCATATTGAAACCAACAATGTCAACGGTATTCACCACCCAAATATGTCACTGAATCACACCTCCCGCATTCCGGCAATTGAATTGTTCAACCGAACTCAAACGCCTCCTGTGTTACAACCGGCTACCAACGCGTTCATTCCTGTGCAACCTTGGCCCTCCTCGCAGGCTCCTTCGTCGTTGTTACCTGCATTTTCCCCTTTTGCACCTTCAAATTTGGCGCAACAGTCGACGCGACCTAACACCTCGAGCTCGCAGCCCGTCAAATATCTTCCGGACCGTTTTAATCTTTCGGGAGATGCAGACTCTATTGCATCGTTTGCAACGCATTCGAATCTCGGTCGCGAATGACAGAAAAGTTTACATAGCATTTAAAAAATAAGTTAATATCATTAACAAGGTTGAAATATGGAGTTCGATACAGAACAGATCCAGAATGATGTCTAGCGTAGATGGTCTAAATTAATAGATATACCAAGTCTCGTAAATGGTAGACAATCTGTCCAAACTATTCATTCCGTTTTATAATAGCCATTGGAAACAAGAATTCGACGGGGAGTAGCACTCGATGAATGAAAGCTGCCACTGTGTATTGGGCACGTATTGGGAACTGCCTCGGGAATTGCTGGGTTCTTGTAGATTCTCATTAATTATAGCCACTTTAGCCAGGATTCACTGAAGCAGTCTAAATATTCATCATTTAGTACGCAACTTGAATATAATGCAAGTGAACAGAGAGACGCGGAAAGTTAAAAAAGCTTGAGCATAACTGCACGCTGGTGGTCCTACGTTGGCGCATATAATGGACGCCTTTGAAGCTCGCCTACAGTTTTTGCAAGTTATAAAAAACTTACACAAGACCTTGAATGCCTCAAAAGACAATTCACCGCTTTCTGGCGGAAACCAACAACAAAACGACCCGGTATCCTTTTACTTAAAGCACTATGAGCACCACTTCGAAGATTTTCAACAGTGTATGCTTGATTCTGCTGCGAAAATGGACTCTTTGGACAGGCTCAACGTCCTGGTTTACTGGAGTCGCTTAATATCAATGCTGTGGCCGCGGTGCATGAAAGGTGTCGACGGTGAGCAGAATACTGCTGGAAAGGTTGTACACAACTACTTATTGAGACAGTTAGATGAAATCATATTGCTGGTTCTACCCGACCAAGACTGGAAGGCCTTGACGAACTTGAAAGTTTGTTCCGAAATCGTACAATACTTGAATCGACTGTGTCAGGTGTTAGACAGCGGTACTGCTGAAACTTTGCTGAAGAAGCCTGTGAGTCAAGCTGCTGAAGCACAGACACTACCCACCTTGGAGGGCTCATGGTTAAAGATAGACAAAGGTCATCGATGTGATCACAAACAAGCTATGGTGCACTCTTACCGAATATTAGTAGACCGCAAACAGCGTGCTGCATTCTTACAGGACTACTATCGAAAAAACGGTGTATGTTCAGTCACTGGTTCCTTTAATACTAGCATACTTTTGCATCGGATGGAGAATGACCGCGAGAGACATAAAAAATCAAAAGAGCATCTGTGGGTTACCGAAAGAGATTTTATTCTTGATGCCCAAGAATTTGAGACCCTGTGGAGTTCTTGCAAGGGTATGGCCCGAAATGACTATTGTGATCTACGAGAACTCAACAAAATTGCGCATAGTAGCTACATGTACAATTGAATGCTGCGAGGAACTATAGAGAGGATGGAAAGTGATATCAAAATAAGCGTTCTACAACTACTATAAACTGGGCTTAGTAGTATGGTCTGTATCTTTCCTGACCTGTGGTTTTCGCACCGCAAAAAAGGGCCAACTGACTTTGTAAAACAACAACTAAGGATAATTCAGTCACTACGGAACTCACTCGAATACTTCGTGTGGATGCGGGAAATCCTCACCTTCAATGAACTGGAACTTTGTTAGAAGTTGGGCAGTGGTTATTTATTCACTGATCGCGATATGCCGTTCAGAGTGCTCAAGATTTCAGAAGCTGTGTTATATTTTGGCCTACCTTAAACACCTGCTGAGTATACTCATCGGAGGTGTGGGGTTGTTTCTATAAGTCAACAGAACCCGATTCTATATTTCGCAATTAACGTCTTATTCATTTGTTGATCTTTTGAGCTCATCTTTCGACGTGAGTGTAAGACTTTTAACGACCTAGAGCATTGAGATATGCGCAATGAAAGGCACCTTAAACCTGAAATCAGAAAGCGAGAGTCAGAGGCTAATAGAGCGCGCTCGCCATCTCCTTCTCTGTTCTTTAAGAGCTCGCCCTCGTCAAACTTGCTGAAACTCAGGAAAGCACATTCATCTTTTGGAGATAGCAGAGCATCAACCGGAAACGAACTGGATAGCACGATTCAAACGTCCAAAACAGGGGACCCTGCTGCGTCTTTAAGTACCGAACAAAGCGTGAATAGACCTCCCAATGACATGATGGTCGAAGTCCTGCCATCCTTTGAGCTTTACAATACACTTCACAGGCATATCCCGCAAGGTAATGTCGACCCTGACAGGATCGATTTTCCACCTACTTATCAAGAAGTGCAGGCAAGATCTCCTCTACTCTCTAGTGAAACTGATAGTCAACTTCCTGAATCTTCGGAAGCCTCCGTTCAGTCGTTCGATCATCTTGCGCCATCCCCGAGCGGTGGTGTCAGGGATGAAATGCACAACTTGGAGGCATTGGGTACCGTGCAGGAGCCTATTCAAGATGATGTTGATGAAACGGACAGTATCTACATCGATAAAATCTATTCCCTCCCAAAATCAACAAAACCAATTGAAATCGACATTCACGTTACAAAGGAGCCTGCAGCGGTCGATAAGAAAGCAGAGGACGAGTCGCTATTGAGAGAGTACACTTCGGGAGACATTTTGCACGGTTATGTTATCATCGCCAATAAGTCTTCGGTACCAATCAAATTTGAAATGTTCTATGTAACACTGGAGGGCCATGCGACGGTTGTAGATCGAGAGTGCGGAAAGCGCACCGTCAAGCGCTTTCTTAGAATGGTGGACCTAAGTGCCAGCTGGTCGTACTCGGATATTGACGTCGCAAATGGAGTCAATTATCTTCCAGGTGCCAAAGATTTCGAAAATTGTACCATAGGACTTCTCAACAGTAGGACTCTGCAGCCCAACACCAGGTACAAAAAATACTTTATGTTCAAGTTCCCCTCGCATCTTTTAGATGTTTCTTGTAAACACCAACAATTTTCCCACTGTTTAGTACCGCCAACTCTCGGAATAGACCCTGTCAAAGGGAGTGGTAAATACTCTGGCATAAAAATAAACCCTTTGCTGGGCTATGGGCATACGGGAACCAGAGGCTCTCCCATTTTAACAGATGACCTGAGTGGCAAAGAAACGTCCATTAGTTATATCATTGATACGAAGGTCGTTGGAAAAGACGCTCGGACTAGAAAACTTAACATTTTGAAAGAACGCGAGTACAATTTGCGGTTTGTCCCATTTGGGTTTTGCCGCCCATTCAGCGGTGAACGAAGTCCACTTAATCAACTACAAGATATTACACGACTTGTTCAAGAGAGGCTCGGGGCTCTGAAAAATGTGATGCAACGATTAGAAGCGAACGAGCAGATCACCAATCAGGATTTACACAATACCGACGTCAGTGGATGTGTAAGTGATCCTACCGAAATTGACTCAGAAGAAATATTGAGGCGAAAGCTTAACCAAGTGTATATCAGTAACCGCATCGATCCAATCTCTTCATCGTTTCCTCTCAGGGCCTCGAAAGTTGGGAAAGTGAAAACCAAAATGATCGAGACTGAGTTCAAGTATAGTGTCAAAGGAAGGCAAAAAACATCTAACAAACTCAAGAAAGGTCTCTTTGGAAGCTTAGCGGGCTCGCCTGCGTCGTCTACCGGGTCAGCAAATGCCTCTAGCAATAAGTCTGGGATTATTGTCCTCACAAGTGAAGTTCCTAAAGCGGGGCTTTCTTATATGAAACCTTCCTTGTTAAGAAAAACCAACAAATTCGAAAAGAAAGGTGCCCAGAATAAGGAAAACTGGAAAAATCTCACCACATCCTTGCCGGAAAAGGATAAAGAAATTTTAGATCAAGTTATCATTAATATGAGGTGTATCCAGGCTAATAATGGAGAATCGCATGAACCACCCCAGATTCACTCTGTAACTACAGAGCTCGTCTCTATGTCAGTCAGTTCCACAAATTCGATTCCCATCAAGCTTGACGCAGATCTAATTTTGAGAAAAGGAAGATTAGAGCAAGTTAAAAATGTATTCCAAGGATTTAAGAGCGAAGCAGACGAGTTGAGGGTAAACTTTGAAAAAAATCGAGAAAACTTGAACAAACTCTTCAACAAAAGTGCAAGGCCGGGTGTACATGAGGAGTTAAGATTTTCTAATTTTCTGTCAGATCAAATCCTCTGTGACATTGAAAGCATCGCTACCCTTCGCAGTGGGATCCAGACTCTCCCGCATATCTTCAAAAGGCAAATACATACACTTGTCGACGAGGATGATTCGTTAGAGTGCTCACCAAGCAAAAGTCCCAGCGCCACCAGCCTTTTGTCAGCCACCTTCAGCGGCTCTTCAATTGGCAGCCATGAGGGCTCGGTGACAGAACGGTTGAGAAAACAGCTGTTTCGAGAATGGGTAAGAACAAGTGACCATGAATATGACAGGGTGATTACAGTAAATCTCCAGTTTGGAGATGATATCAGAGAAACTTTGATTCCCACTTTTGAAAGTTGTCTAGTATCAAGACTTTACTGCATTCGCATCAATGTGAAATTTGAAGGACAGCTCGGTATTGCTTCCATTGACGTCCCTGCTCAAGTCAGGCTACTGGAAGCCTAGAGTTGTTATATACATCTATAAGATAGCCAAATGATATATTACTCGCATAAACTTTTAAGTTTTGATACCCCAGTGAATAGCACAAACACCGAATGTTAGAGGCTCGTACCCGGCGGATTGAAAACCAGCTTTTTCGATCATAGATTGGAAACGTTCAGGTTCTGGAAATTTCTGAATAGATTCAACCAGATATTGATAAGAGTCGTAGTCGTTCGCAACAACAGAACCTAGGACCGGTAAAACTTTCGACCATTGTTGGTAAACGGTATCAACAAGAGGATTGTCTACCTTTGAGAATTCTAAACAGTAAAATATCCCACCTGGCTTCAGGACACGATACGCCGTGTTCAATCCTGCTTGTATATTGGTAAAATTCCTGATTCCAAAGGAAACGGTGTACACGTCCTTAGAATTGGACTCAATCTGATCCAAGGTTTCGCCATTTTGTACCAGAAATTTGACTCTCGGATCGTTAAAGTATTTACCCTGGTTCATAGCCCTCTTTTCGCCCTCTTTCAACATATCTGGGTTGATGTCCACGACATGCATTGTAGATTCTTTGTCGTAGAACTTG
Organism: Lachancea dasiensis; assembly: GCA_900074725.1. Taxonomy (NCBI): domain Eukaryota; kingdom Fungi; phylum Ascomycota; class Saccharomycetes; order Saccharomycetales; family Saccharomycetaceae; genus Lachancea; species Lachancea dasiensis. The sequence goes on from LT598461.1 coordinate 492,611, forward strand.
TGCTCCGCGTGGTCTAGCAACCCAAAAGCAATATCGCCAGAGCCCCCAGCAACATCAATGAAATGTAAGGGTTCTTTGGCATTGGGCCTCTTCCCGGCATCTAGTTTGTTGATGAAATGATCTTTCCACAGCCTATGAATCCCTAAAGACATCACATCGTTCATTATATCATACTTGGAGGCAACATTAGAGAAAACGGATCCCACTAGTTTTTCTTTTTCACTCTTTGCCACAGTCTTCGATCCAAAATGCGTTGTTTCGATTGAGTTATCCTTTGCAGTTTCCTTGGCTGTCGAATGCACATTTCTTGCCTGACGTAAGGTTCTCATAGGCAAGGCCCGTATGGAGGGTTTGACCCAAGCGGGTCTAACTAGAACTTTATTCACCATCATGTCTTACAAAATTCAATGATTGTATGAATGATTATATTGCGTAGTCTTAAACTTTCGAAAGCGCCTCTTCAACGCTTTTGGAGCTCTGAGGTAGGTGTAAGGTTGGTGATAGTTGAGTTTTTCATTATTACATACTACTTATTGGTCGACTCGAAAAAAGTTAGCCTTAATTAATGAAATAGAAGAATAGTGAGCCGCCACCACCGACAGCTCTACTGGCATTGGCATGATAGGACTCATTATTCGTTTATGAATTGCCAAGCACCTTAGCTAGAAGATTTTCCGGCATCAAGTGAACATTTTGGATATCATGAATAATGATGCACTACCGTTGATAAACTCCAAAAAAGAGGATCAACCTAAGGTGAAATAAGCAAAGCCCAACATGCCTGGTGTTGCAACGTATGAATAGGGGAATAGAATAAACGATAAGGAGGGCAAAAATGGGGCGAGCTGGGAATTGAACCCAGGGCCTCTCGCATGCTTGTGGTTTATTAGTCCGAGTTAAGGCTCGAACTTCGCCCAAAGCGAGAATCATACCACTAGACCACACGCCCGCTGATCTTGTGATCTTTAAATTTTCTGAAGGCTGTATATGCAATTCAATATCATCTGATTGAATATAATCAACCACAGCTCCAGTCAGGAATATCATATCTCCCGTCGGTACTCAACGGTTGGGACTTACTGCTCACCACTAATCTACTTGCTATAACACTAACTATCATTATTGTCCTTGGTTTGCAGCCTTTGTCTGAAATGTAAGTTGTTGCCCTGCTTGCAACTATGAAGAACCTCCTTGTGGTGACCGTCAACACAGGTCAAAAGTGATATATACAACGTCAGTAAAAGAGGAAAGTACGTTCCACCAGAATAAAAGCTACTACATAGACATGACAGGATCAACCATTTGCAATGCATCTGAAAGTTCAGTTATTGGACTTGCTGGGTTAAAGTGAGACTATCATGGCCTACCTATATCTACATTGATCCAGCCAAAGTTTTACACATATACCCCTTATACGTCTCAGAGATGAACTAGAGGTACATTCTCAGCCAAAAGGAGATAACCAACAGGCCACCATATCCTCTAGACCATTTATCACCTATTAGGATGATGCCCTGCGATGCCTATGAAAAATGTCTCGAAAAAACAGTTCAACGAGTTAAAATTAGCTAGCTTCTAGTAAAGGAAGTAGTTTTAGTGTGGAACAAAGATTGGTAGGCTGAAAGTTTGTCGACACTTTACAGCGGTATTGTAATGTGACATCTCAATGGTTTCTGGCATGGCGAAACACTTGATGCATGTACATTAGCCCAAGATAATCTCCAATTCATTGAAGCTTTACCTGATCATGTACTCTATACTCTATATAATATTCAATCGTTCTTACCATTCTGAGAAAGAACCAGATGAGGACACACTGCACTGACGAACGTCAGACAAATCAATAGAGCAAGGTTGTGAGAATATAAAGCTTACTCATGCCGCAGGGTCGATGTTCGGACATCTAAGATGGCTACTGCGCCTTCCTTGGGCGTCCTCCTCCATCTGCTGACTGGCTGTTCCCATCGTTAAACACGGATGGATAGAGTATTGTCAAACCTTGCCAAATCATGTGCAACCATAACTAAAGCCAAGGTTGCCGACATCCAATAGCTGCTCGCTCTTGGGTCCTTTTAACTCTCCCAATGCAGACCTCGACTTTTCTCATACTGCTCTATATTCCTACCTCATATGTTGCAGCCATACATCTATGGGCTCACCCCATTGGTCGCTACAAAACTAGAAGAGATGACCCCAGAGTGATTAAATCCAGAATACGACGCGTAATGCTTGTGACAGCATTGAACCTGTTACTTATACCTTGGTTTCTTGCTGCTTTTGGGAACCACTCTTTCATCAGCGCTTTTCTATCCATTGGTCTAATCCCTGGTGTCTATTTGAGCCTTGACGGTACCGTAGTTCATTACGATATTCCCCGATTCATCGAGAGTATTCTGAGCTGCTTGAAGTTGGCATGCATTTTGTATAGTGGTCCATTATTAGATAATGTCTCTTACTATCTGCTAGTCCCCGATGCCAGCGTGTTCGAGATGTGGTCCGATGTACGAGACGAAATCTTCACTATATGGGGTTTTCGAAACTATATTTTTGGGCCAGTCACAGAGGAGATCTTTTTTACTGCGATGCTAACCAACTGCCATATACTAACCAGTCCTGATCTTCCGACGCAGACATCAGTATTATGGATTTTACCTCTGTTTTTCGGTCTTGCTCACGTACATCATGCTTGGGAACTACATTCTACTGGTCTGTATGGCCCTGGGCAGGTCATCTTATCGACGCTATTGCAACTGACCTATACTACAATTTTCGGTGCTTTCACCAATTTCATATTCCTGCGCAGTGGCGGCAATCTGTGGTGTTGCATTTTATTACACTGCTTTGCCAACTACATGGGGCTACCTCAAGGCTCGGAGTTGGCTTCCTGTCTAGTGGCTAGTGGTGGATCTACGCCTTTACGCAAGCTTTACGCCCATATCTGGAAATACGCCTATGTAGCGAGCTTGGTGGTTGGAATTGTTGCATTCAAAAACAATATTCATGCCTCCACCTCAGGAAAGTATTCAATCGAACTTCAATGATCGCTATTATAGGGCTGCTGCGCTTTTAAATCACCAGCTAAAATCAAGTTTTATCATAGCTGTCACTATTAATTTGACTGACGTTAATTGGTGAATTTCGTACCATGGTATCAAATTTTAATTGTTACGCGTCTAGCGAAAATGTATACCTTAGCCAAACATTTTGTAGAGGGAAAAACCGAGTGGTCGAGACCAGAGCCTGATCGATTCCAACTGGCATTGGGGCCGTCAATCTAGCTCCTTCATTATTCGCGTGTGTTAGTTGGTAGGTCTAGCGCGTATTATTATTATACAGATTGAACCATTTCATACACATTCCTTCACTGGGCTGTAGTAGCTGATTTGAAGCTGAGCTCCACTATATCGTCAAAAGAATGTCAACCGATAAAGCACACAATGAAAACAGCTCTGAATGTGGCTCTGAAGCGAAAAGAAGGTCCCAATTACGCTCTGAAAAGAGAAAATCTGAGGTTTTGATCGCTGCCCAATCATTGGATTCTGAACTTCAACATGTTAAGAATCTGAAAAGGATATCGATCGGCTCCTTGGATATGCTGATTGATCCAGAAATGGAATATCGTGTGAGTCCTACGACATCGCAAGCCTCGTCACTAAGTGACGACTCTGTATCTATAGAATCCTTACCACAGGAGGAGCATGGTGAACGTTATAGCGTTGAAGAAGCTGTGGGTGAAACGCTTTCATTTGCCAATGATGATAGCATAGATGTTACAAGTGCTGAATATTTACAGGAGTCGGTGGCACCAGCAATTAGCCAGGTTTCTTCTTCAGGGCGTAGTCTAAGCGGCGTTCGCAGAGGTGGTCTCTCTAGTAAATCACCTTCTGATGAAATAATAAATCCGAAATCCCGTGAGGGCCCAGTGAAACAAAATCTTCTGTGGGTCCCTGCTAATCAGCATCCGAGTGTGAAACCCGAAAATTATTTGGAACTTGTCCAAGATACATTGCATACGTTGAAGATAGACAAAGATTTCGACGCTCCCTCCGAACAGCACCCTCCAACAAAATCTGCATTGAAGACTACCAGCTCACCTTCCAATCAACTACGATCGGGTTCAAGCGCAATTGTTCGCCGTCCATCCGGATTGCGCAAATCGTATACAGAACTGGAGGATTTACTGAAGCAAGAGCTGGAAAACGATGGTGGAGAGCACAACGAAAAAGCGAGGGGTGCAAAATGTGCCACTGGTCTCCAACAGGCAACTAGATCAACATCTTTGAGGGACATCACAGAAGAGTTGACGCGAATCTCGAATAGGGCTGGCTTTACCGATGAGGATGCTGTGTCGTTAGCCCGGACTCTTAGTATGGCAGGCTCTTACGATAATCCTGAGATGGTCAATCAATCCCCAGGATCTAATAATCAGACTGACGGTGAACTGGAATATGCTTCCAGCATTTTTACCAAGGGAGGACTAGCTATTCCTGTACGTTCTTCTTTGAGGCGTAGCAAATTCAACTCATATCGCAGAAGGACACCTAGCGGAAGCAGTTTAGGTAGCTCTAGCTTACCATCGTCCATCTCAGAAGCCGCACCACAGCCCCAAGCTGAAAAACCCAGCGTCCCTTCTACTCGGGCTACTGAAAGCGCTGTGCAGTCCCCGAGCTCCATTAGTGATTTCAATGAAATTTACGATCACTACCGACAAAGCAGCTTAGGAAGTCTTTCAGACTTGAACTCGACTGAGAACGACCACGAAGACCCACTTGAGACATCTAGAGCAAGTGATGATAAATCAAGCGCTGCGATAAAAGATCAATACGAATTCTACGACGATTCCCTCAATCATATTGGTAAGGTGCAGAGGGTGGATATAGATCATACTAGTCAAACCTCACGAAAGAAGACAGGTTGGAATTGGTTTGGCAAAAAGACTGCGAAGGACCAAGAGCCTGTCAAAGGGGTTGAGAGACGATTTTCAAACGATTTTGTCAACGTGAAAGAGAACGAAACAAAAACCACAAACAGACCGCTAGACAAGGTGAGTCACTCTAGACATCGCCATCACAGGCTCGAGAATAATGATGGGCGGGAAAGGCAAGACTTAGTTACAACTCATGCGAACACTTCGTCCCTTAAAAAGGCAAAACGAGGAAACAAATTTATACATTTATTCAAACGCAATCGTTCTTCTTCGACGGGTCACAGAGATACCGATGAAGGAAGTGGGTCACAAGGTAACATCAAGAAAGGGATTAGCGGCGTACTTAGAACGAGGGCATCGTCAAACAATCTTACAGAGCGTCATCAAGCTCCCAATTCAGAAAATCGTATCGACTATAGCATTGATGGTCTACCAAGTGACCAAGAGAAGCCGTCACGGGTCACACATAATTTCCAAGGGCATGCCGAAGAGCCGATAACAAAACTCCAACCGTCTGTCAACGTCACATCTACAATCAAAAAGACAGTTACTACAGATTTGGACTCTTCTGAAAAGTTGAGTCTATACTCAACAGACAATTCGGAAGACTCGCCCTCATCCACGGTACAATTCGAACATGAAATTGATCTGAAATTGGCTGACGGAGGGCATTTTGATACCGAGAAAAAAACGGGAGCCAACATCGACAGCAGTATTGCTGTGAGAGAGGACCCGGAGGATGTATTGCAAAAGAGTAGTTCCGCTGACTCTTTGAAACGTGATATCGATTCCAAGCACCCCGAAGCAACAAAAACGGGCTTGGAGGAGAAACCTGCCCAAATTGTCGCACCCGCCGCAGGAGGATATATTCTGCCACCTCGAAAGCTGACGTTTGATGATGTGATGAAACCGGAACGACCCAACTCACCCATGGTTTTCAGCGATAGTTCTTTCGGCTTCCCCCTGCCGCCACTAACCATTTCAACTGTTGTAATGATTGACCAAAGGCTACCAATCAATGTGGAGCGTGCAATCTACCGCCTTAGTCACCTGAAGCTAGGAGATCCCAAAAGGGAACTGCGTCAGCAGGTCGTACTGAGTAACTTCATGTATGCATACCTGAATTTGGTCAACCATAGCTTGTATCTGCAACAGCTGGAAGAACAAAATGCCACCTCCATCTCAACAGATGACATGGAATAATTAGTATCATCCTGACAAGGATGACAACTAGACCAGGGAAGTGTACAGACCTCCACCGTCGTTTACAGGTTTTGTTAGTGTCCGACTACTATATCATGTGGTACGGAATTTCTTCCCACAAAAGTGAAAGCGATGAGCCAGTGTTTTTCACTTGATGGGCTCGAGATCCACGTACAACCACCTAAGCACACATCATCCGAGGTCAAGAGATGAGTGACGAGCGCAGTTATCGCATGTTGGTTCTACTAGAGGACGGGGCGCAGAATTCCGGCTGCGAGCAACTTCAAAATGGCGAAAAGCCCGATCAATCCGCCAAGGTTTCACACGAATTTGTGGACGAGCTGATATTGCCATTCGACGTCGAAGAAATGGACAAGCTGAATCTGTGGTTTGATAAGTTTGATTCTGACATTTGCATTCCCAATGAAGGGTTCATAAAGTATGAAATTAGCAGTGATGGGTTGGTGGTGTTGTTGCTGGATCGATCGCGCGAAGAAGTGGTGGCCCAAGTCCGTAGGTTTGTTGAGTCAACTCTAGTTCCCGAAGCCACCGAGCATAACGACAATGACGAAGAGTCAAATTAGCAACGAATTCTATAAGATAAACATACAATAAATATACAAGGCACGCATTTTTTTTTTTGGTTGGCACACTTATTCAACGTGGGTAGGAGGCTCAACTACCAAGGTAAAATAGAGAGCTCGCAGATAGACTGCTGAAAGAGTAGAATGGGTCTATGTTGGATCACACTCAAACACAGGTCCTCAGAGCAAAAAAATTTCAAAAAGAAGATTAACGACAACTGCAGGATTCGAACCTGCGCGGGCAGAGCCCAAAAGATTTCTAATCTTACGCCTTAACCACTCGGCCAAATTGCCACTATCTTAAAAGAGACTGGTAATTCTATCCGATATTATTCTGGGCAAGGTCAGGTGCCAGGCAGCATGTCACTCAAAATCTCACTGTCTACTTGAAGGAAGACCAACTACTACTCCTGGCCTTGGTTTTGAATGTAGCTTCCTCCTTGCCCTCCCTTGTCTTTATTGAATTGGTACAGAGCAGACAACAAGTTTAATGATTAGGTGTGAATTTACGAATTTTAACGTTGTCGAATGGGTTTTAAAAGACCAAATTTAATAAGGCAATTGATTTTCCGAACCGACACTGCTACCCTTCCTCGTTCCACTATGCTTCTGTACTGATCGCGCCAGCAGAGCTCCATCGGATCCATCGCAGATGCTATGGATACAACTGTTTATTTATGGCTCGTTCCAAGTCGAATGGGACATATCGTATCAGCCCATCGGGAAGCGGAAGCTTCAACGCCTGACGCCAACTGACGCCAAATGTTTCCGATAGCTCTCACTCGCTCGTAGCTTGGTGAACCTTTTTACACAGCGTTAATAGTGATATGGAGCTTGCCGATGCCATTCTCGGCACGAAGGAAACATAAAATATTCACTCTATCGAGCAAGCATCAACATCGTATAAACGATCTTTCTCAAGTGTTGGCAGTACATATAGAGACTACTATATCCGCGAGAATCTAGCGACACTTTGGGATAGATCAAACTTGGAAAACCCTCTTCGTCGAAGAACAATATACACTAATATGGACATTAAAACCAAGACTTTGCCGTTGTACTCTGCACAGCAGCTTAAAGAGCATAATACCCAACAGGATTGTTGGGTTTCGCTGGATGACCGCAAAATCTACGACGTCACATCATTTCTGGAAGACCACCCAGGTGGCGCACAATTGATCGTGGACTACGCCGGCAAAGATATCACTGAAATCATGAAGGATGTGGCATCGCATGAACACTCGTTCACTGCGTACGAAATACTTGATGACAGCTATTTGGTGGGCTACCTGGCCACGCCGGAAGAGGAGGCCAAGCTGTTGAAAGGCTCTGCTACCAATGAACAGATGGAGGTCAAGCTGGAGGACGAGTACGATTCCACTGTTTTTGTGCCCGAAGTGCCCGCTGCGGAGAAACTTAGCATCGTAACGGACTTTTCGCGTGACTACACCCGTCACAAGTTTCTGGATTTGAACAAGCCTTTATTGATACAAATGCTACGTGCGGATTTTACGAAAGAGTTCTACCTGGATCAGATCCACCGTCCTCGTCATTACGGGCGTGGCTCGGCGCCATTATTTGGAAATTTCTTGGAGCCGCTTTCTAAGACATCCTGGTACGTGATCCCCATTGTGTGGCTCCCAGTAATTCTATACCATATTATCACGGCTTTCCAGAATATGAACCAACCTTTTGCAGCGTTTCTGTTCGCTGTGGGTCTCTTCGTGTGGACCCTCATCGAGTACGGAATGCATCGTTTTATCTTCCACTTGGATGAGTATCTGCCAAATAACCAAATTGCTTTCACCCTCCATTTCCTTTTGCACGGCGTCCATCATTACCTTCCAATGGACCGCTACAGATTGGTGATGCCACCCACCTTGTTTGTGTTGTTGTGCACTCCCTTCCACAAGTTAGTATTTGCCATTTTGCCTTATTACTGGGGATGTGCCGGATTCGCCGGTGGTATGTTTGGCTATATGTGCTATGACTTGACGCATTATTTCCTTCACCATGCCAAGCTTCCTAGCTATTTGCAGAAACTAAAGAAATACCACATGGAGCACCACTACAAGAATTACGAGTTAGGGTTTGGCGTGACTTCTTGGTTTTGGGATAAAGTTTTTGGCACTTATTTAGGAGATGATGCTCCATTGTCCAAGATGAAGTTTGAGTAATCTTGTGAGTTATTTAAAATTCCAACATAGATATAGTTGTTAAAAGTTTGCGGGAGTAAATGCATGATAAGGATATGCACACTTGTATTCAAAGTAACCTTTTCAAACTATCGAACCTCTCCGACAACTCCCGGCTTGCGTTTATATCGTCGAGAGATGAGAGCATGATATTTATGAGTTTCATTTCGTCGTGGTATTTGCACCATGCTGTATGGCCACAAAAGTCTGGGTCTTGGAATGAAGTGACAAAAGCGCGCCGATAGCATCCCGAGCACTCGACGATCTTAGGTGTGATGAAAGTGTAGCCTTTGAGCAGAAAATGCAATATCGTGGGATTTATCTTCAAGTCGGGAGTGGCGAATATTGGTACAAGTTTTCTCACACTGTCAGCGCTGGGAATATTTTTCAATCCACTTTCAAGATCTTGATATCCACGCAAGGAAGTTGATATCCTTTGGTATTCCAATGACAAATTCCCACTATTCAAAAAGTAGTCCTTTCCCAGGTCAAGCCTTGGACGCGCACACCGAGGCTTGTGAGCGTTACATAAAAGCTTAGTAGCCTTTTCATCAAATGAGTCTTTTCCCGTGTGGTCTTCAATCTTTAGGTATACCACCTCAGCACACCGAGAGCACTTGAGAACCAACATTCCAGCACCCTTGGAACTGGTTTGCGGCCGTATGTACCACCCCAAACTAGATATCACCGCAATATTGAATCTCTGAGATTCCCAGGCTACTGCAGTGTGCCGGGTGGCACTCGCAGAAAGCTTCAAATCATCTAAAAACCGTTGTTTTCCAAACGCGAGGGCACACTCCCCATCCATGAGATTTTCATAAGGCTTTCCAACGCCCTGCAAGTGGTCTGGCAGAAAAGCATTCCGTTTGACCCTTTTAGATTTGGACTTGTATCTATACTTATTGATGATAAGCTGGGCTGGCGATTGGGCCTTCACAAGGGCTTTGGGACCACTGGGACTCCTCAGTTTCTGCTGTAAGGTCTGCAACCGTAATAGTAAGCTGTCATCCATGCCCCGTGCTAGACCTGGGCTGCGAACAGTGATGGGCCAAACTTGAGTAAACTTGACGACTGTGGTCAGTACATGATTGGCAAAGTGTGTCAGGTGACAGCTCACAGGTGACAGGCGGGGCCTACCGGGAATAGCAGCATCGAAATATAAACCGGGGGACAACAGGTGGCCTCCACTGCATAGGCTAGGAGTCCAAAGCGAACGATGGGGTACTACCAACCTGAATACTCCGATGTGCCAATCCATCAACCAGTTTGCGGTATTTCTGCTTATATAGTGGAACGGGAACCGCGGCCGTGCATCAACAAACCTGAACACGCAGCCTACTGAAATTAGCTTGGAGCTAGTGGCCTACAGGCGCAAAAGACTGAACCACCAGGGTAAAACCTGCCTCTGGTACGTGTAGCTAATCATATGGTGAATACCGACGACAGAATGAGGACAGAGTGACAGAATCACGTGACACAGAGCGCTGGTGACCGAATTAGTGCGAAGTGATAAGATGGTTTTTCCTACTTCCTGATCTTCACGCGCCGCTCCCCCCGCCGCTGTGGCCAGCACTTCGCTAGCAACGGCTGCCAATAGAAAGCTGCACTGCCGGTAGCTCGTCCTTCGTTCTCACAGCAGCCAGAACAGACCATGACGTACGAAGCGACCAGGATCCAATTTGCGTGGGTGAAAAATTTTAGATATTACAACAGCCTAAAGTTCTTAACGAAAGCACTGGGCTTACTACTACTCAAAGAAACAGCAGGAACCGCACCTCAGCACTCTCTGCTGTAGCGCGAGAAGTTTGTCGAGGTTGTGGGATTTTGTAGTGTCTTTTATAGCTCAAAAATTTTTTCTCCTTCGCCGCGTAGGTCTCAATACGTTTGACTTTTTCTCATCATGTTTTTCACCGAAAATCTGATCAAACAAAGTGCTGAAAAACGAGTGTAGTTTGTACGGAAAAGTTTCCAAGTAGATTTCACAACCGAGAGCCCTCCGCTTTGGCATTAGTGATAGACTAGTTTTTAGGAGTGTTCCAGGCCGTTATTACCGTCGGAGAGACAAGCAGAAGTGCGGTTTCGTTGTTAGGTCGTTTCGCCGCTTTTTTTCCGCAGTAAAGAGTCGTGGAGAGCGTACAAGAGAGCAAGCACGCCCCCTCATCCTTGTCAACTTAAGGTTAAGAACAATAGCACCGATGCACGCAGTGTTGGAAGACTACCAGAAAAACTTCCTGGATCTGGCCGTGGAGAGCCAGGCGCTCAAGTTCGGCAGCTTTACGCTGAAATCCGGGCGCCAGTCTCCCTACTTCTTCAATTTGGGTGAGTTCAACACCGGGAAACTGCTGTCGAACTTGGCGACCGCGTACGCGATCGCCATCATCCAGTCGGACCTGAAATTCGACGTAATTTTCGGGCCTGCGTACAAGGGCATCCCCCTGGCGGCGATCGTGTGCGTGAAGCTTGCGGAGATCGGAGGGACCAAGTTTCAAAACGTGCAGTATTCGTTCAACCGTAAAGAGGCGAAGACGCACGGAGAAGGTGGTACTATTGTAGGGGCTCCTCTACAGGAGCAGCGTGTGCTTATCATAGACGACGTGATGACTGCTGGCACTGCCATCAACGAGGCGTTTCAGATCATCGCCCAGAATAACGGTAACGTGGTTGGGGCCATCGTTTCTCTAGACAGACAAGAGGTTCTCAACACCGAGTCCAAGGAAAGACTAAGTGCCACGCAGATGGTTTCCCAAAAGTACGGGATCCCGGTCTTGAGCATCGTTACTTTTGCCAACATCATCAACTACCTCGAGTCCAAGATCAGCCCCGAAGACAAGCGCAAGATGGAGGAGTATCTGCAGACCTACGGTGTGTAACAGCCTTGCAGCGTACGGTGTTGTCCAGTCGCCTCATAGAGCCTTCGGGCTGTTCCAATCCGATAATAGACTACGCCGCTCCAAAAATTTGTTAGCCAGAATCCTTTGGAAGGGTCACTTCTTTGATGTTGATGGTTCTGTCGCCACCGTTAATGATGGGTCTTCATCATATACACGAACAATCACCCGTAAACTCAACTAATATGTATTTTTGATTTGCTAATTGTCATTCTCTCGCAATCTTGAGTATCAGCATGTCCAGGGCCGTCTGAAATTTGGTCAATTGCAAGTACATGAAAGCTCTCGCGAAATGCCTATTATACACAACTAGAAGAGCAGGTCTTTTCTCCACCGTCATTTGTAAACATCGTTGAAAGATTGAAACTCTTAATATACATGTTATCGTCATTTACCATTCATCTACGAACGACTTTATATTTGTTTTTGGGAACTTTCATGGGCTTTTCTGCCACAACAGGCGCTGGCGCTTCATAAATGGACTTGACCATCGGATGACCCATACTAAAAGGACTGTGAATAGGGACGAGATCATTCATGACAAAACCCTTGACTTTTGGAACTCTCCTTGGCTCGTACCCTTCTGCTCCTGCTTCCATTGGTACGTCTTTCAGGACGTCCAGAGTAGTGGGATGCTCTTGCATATACTTGGAGATAAGCTTCAGAAGCATGCGTTTATTCTTAAATAGCGAGGGCTCAGTCGATTGTCCTTCATCCTTCATGAACAAACGTATTCTTCCTGGGTTCCCAAAGTCCTGCGGGTGGCATTTGTGGGGTTCGATAACACACGGAATTTTCAAGTTGCTTACCGCATCAGCGAGCGTTTGAGCCAAGGGATTTTCTACAGCCCACTCAGCGGGCACCCTTCTGCCCTGCTTGTGTGATCTATTCTTATCGAAGTAGCATGGGTACAGAATTTGAAACTTTTTGAGCTGTTGTTTTTGTTCTTCTGTGAAACTGACCACCTGTGGTTGTCCAGAAGCCGTTTGATTCGACTTGGGAACCGGATTATTATTGGTTGGGAATAGTGGCGGTTCTTCATCTTGACTTCTCTTGATCTCTGGCACAATTCTCGGCGCTACCAGCGATGTCATATTTGGATCAATCTCCGCGAGATCCATATCTAGATTGTCAATATCATCATAATCGTCAATTTCCTCGAGCTTAGGCATCTGGTCTTAAGCAGGTGCGTCAACCAGCAGTTTTAAGATGTTTCGCGTAGTTCCGTTAATGTACAATAGCTGGTTGCGGGCTTCAACTTGAACAGTTAAATTTAATTGTAAGAATGGTACGTTCATACGAAACGTAAGTTAAATCAAATACTCTTTAAAAGTTATTTGAACCACTATCATCGTCATCATCATCATCATCGTCATCATAATCATCATCATCATTCCCAACAAGATTTCAGGAAAATAGCCGATACCCAGGCCGGGCCTAACTTCGAAATTTGCTTTTAGTAACCACCCCTCCCGAATGACACACTTAAACAATTTTACTACTGATCTGATATGTAGCTGTTATGGACTGGGAAAATTACACGGAAGCTAAAATACGGCTTGATATAGTACGCTTTACCAGAATGAAGCATGTAGACCATGCCATGACAAAAAAAAAAAATTACAGCTAACGACGTGACGATACAGGGTGAACTATTCTCTTTTTAATATCTCCAGAGTCTCCTCTAGTTCCGCATCAAAGGTTGTTAGTCATAAGGGTCGAACTAGACCATTTGAGGAAAGCGCAAAGTTGGCGAAGCGAGGCAGAAGAAAGCATTCCAGCACAATGACAAAACAAAAACGCGGAGGGCAATGCTTCTTTCCCTAAATCAAGAACAGCCATGTCAACCAGATGAGTAGCTTGAAATTCTCGGATGGCCATAACAGCGAGTACAGCAGAATATATCTGTGAGGTATCATTGTCACGTAAAACGAACCGACGTCCCATTTTATAACCGTAAACCATGTATTGGGCGAGTGTTCACCAACTAGCGAAGCTGATGGCCATTGTCAGATGAGCGCCCATTCCAACGTTGATTGCATTGAATCAGAGGCTCAAAATATACGAGAAATCTCTAAGGTATCCTCGATTGACAACGAATCGTTGAGAGAGGTCAATCAGTTGTTAGAGTCGCTGGAACACACTCATCGAAATGACTTGGCATTGCATCTGTACTCGACGTATTTGTTAAAGACGCAACTTAGGGCTGCTAACCGAAAGAAATTTGCTTTGGAGACCGAGACCTACATAAAGACCCAGGTTAAAGATAATTGGACAAGTTGGCCAAATCCATCTACTGTCATCGATCCGCAAATCGGTACTGTTTATGAAGATACAACAGCGTTGAGTAACATTGACCTGGATAAGCTAAAGCCTGGTGAGATATCTCCAAATGCTCTACGCCATGCTTCAACCATGGTAAAGCAAGAGTTAAATGCTGTCTGGCAACAGTCAATGGCGCAAATGGCATCTGACCGTGGAGTCACTCTCGATATTGACAATATGACCATCCCAAACGGTGTGGCGACGGTAATAATGGACAAAATGGACCGATTCTTTAAAGGACTGCATACTACCCTGGCGTCTACAAACAAGCTTAAATTATCCCAGACAAATGGTTCTTCTCATTTGACAATATCCGAGTTACAGCACAATCAGAAACCAGTTGCGATGAATAAGAAATGCAAGCTTGATTACAGGGATGTACTCATGCGTGGCTGCCAAATGGGGGAGGACATATATGGCATTTACATGAAGACGTTGGAGCTGTATGGAGATATACCTTTAACCTATCGAAAAGAGGAATTCAAATTACCCAAAAGAGAACTTATGAAGTACGCGTCAAAGAAAAGGCGGACGGATGACCAGCAACCCGTGCCTAGATCGAAAAGCGGGTACATTTCCACAGAAAAATTACTGAAGCAGAATGTTTTGTCCTTTGAAAACAGGACAAAACTAAGGTCAATCCTCCATAGGCATCGCAACCATATACTCGATCAGAAAACTTTTCTTTGGGTGAAGGGCCCGACCCCCGACGATTCTGAATACACGCCGCGTGAAGCCCTAAGCATCAACGACTGGATCGTTCCGCTGGCTCGCAATCGTAGAAGGGTCGCTCGCAAAAATTTCCGCCAATAGGATATCTAACAACGTAAAAACCAAACTTGCATTCAAATATTCATTTTGCAGCATTGCATGAATTTCGTCACTTGCCATTTTGGAGCTGGCCAGGCCAACTACTCTACCACAGGTCTCTCCGAGTAATGTCTCCAACTTTTGTTTCGCGTCTCTCCGAGTTTGGACTTGCTCCTCTCTCGTTTTTGGCGAACCCTCTTCCCCTCCCGGTAACTTTTTAAAAAAATACCCTGTACCCAAAGTTTTGAACGAATTTTGCTTGTAGCTTCCGAAATATTGTCCTCACTTGTGATTCTATCAATCAAATCTTTGACGTATTTTTCTACTGTACCCCCCAATAGCTGCTGAATGACCACTAGCAGTGCCCTACCTCTTAGCCAGCTCGAGCGCGATTTTGAGAATGCAAAAAGAGCAACAAAGAGATCGCAAATAGCTTTGATGAAGGAACCCTTTTTGGAACTTTCTTCGTGCGATGATAGCAGATCTCGGCCACGAGAGCCAAGCCCATCAAGCTCTAATTCTTCCTCACAGGCAAGGTTGTCAAACGGCGAGCTCGCAACTGCATTATCAAATAACTTGGATGACACAGAGTCAATCCTCGACAAAAGGTTCTTCCTATTCTCGAAATTCTCTGACGTTTCCTTTATACTAAATGCCGAATTTGTGTCTGTTAGAAACTTTCTTACGCTGATATCCTGGCAAATTTCCGGTATTGCTAGAAGGCCTCGTAGATACTTCTCGAGTTTCACAGTCCTCTCTTTGTAGAGTAATGTCTTGGAAACATGGTATATTAGCGACATTTTGACCCTTTCAGGAAAAAAGTCCTTGTTTTGCAAGTGTTTAACTAGATTTCGATATCTCCTCTTTAGGTACGCGTTGAGTTCATAAAACTCACTATACCTGCGCGGTATGTCCCAAGAAGTGACTCTTCCATCCGAATAATGATTTACACTTATAACATAGTACACCACTTCCTGCCCGCTTTTTGGAGAGATATCACTCAAATGAGCTTTGATACAGGTCTGACATTTTCCAAAGAGGCTATTATCATTTTCCTGTACAATGAGTTGTTCCCTCAGTAGCTCTTGTTGATGCATTTCTTTGATAACAGCTCGCTCTGACTTTCTTAGAATTCTACGCTCGGACGTGCTGTCCGTAAGGTCAGCTTTAAGCCCAAGGTGATTTAAAAGGGAGAGTTGTTTTTTTAATTTGTCGATTGATATAGTAAGTTCCGCGATTGTGTTTTTCAAAGTGTATTGGTTCAGACTGCTTACAACCAGATTCGGATCCGTGTCCTCATTAAAATCCTTTCTGGAAGCCTCGGAATTGTTCAAATAATCAGACGCATCATCTTCGCTGAAGCCCTCTAGCTCGTCCATGGAGTTATCGTCTTCAAAAAGCTTGTTCTCAAATAAACTACTGCCTTCATTTTCTCCAAACAAATTTGAAAATGATTTCCGTCCTCGAGGTTCACTTTCCCCCGCTTCACCAACAACGGGCAAGTTTCTAAATGATTTAGCTGGAGAGTCTATAACTTGGGTGAGTACTGTGGGGCTGGTCTCATTGCCCATATCTTTATAGTTGCATTGAGACCCCGTAGTCGCCTTCTGATAATCATCAGAACAGGGGAATTCGACCGTAGCAATCATACTGACAAATTGCTGAGACAGCTTGAAATTCTGAAACGAGGTACCCAGAACATCGTACGCAAGTGTTTGTAATTGTAAAGCGCTCCTTCGGGCAGTTTGATAGAATTGATGAGCAAGCAAGTTGTCATCTTTGCTGAGAGCATCCTGGAAAAGTTGGATATCAGACACACATTGTTCGTTTAGCGATTGCATGATAAAAAGATTTCTTCCGCTAAAGTACTCACTTGAAACTTTCACGAGACATTCAAAATCGTCATCAGATGTCATTGCCAGTTCATCGTTACTGGGATCTTCCAACGGATTTTTCAGATCCTCAATTTTTTGCCAAAATCTCAGACACCGATACATTTTAGTATCATTGAGTTGAAGGAATTCAGAAAAATGTTCGCTGCTTAGTCTATCCTTTAAGATATCATCCAAAGTGATAGAGCTGACGAATTTCTCAAATGAATCAATTTGTGCAGAGTTGAAGGTTATTTTTGAGGGTGGTAATTGAAACAAATTGGTTGACAAGTACTTTAGGCGGTTCTCTATCAAGTTCAGCGCTAAAAGGAGCCGGTTGACGATAAGTGAGTCTTTCTTGTCGACTTCATTGGATTTCTTTTTTCTTAATAGTTGTAACAAAATGGAAAACTTAGCTGCCATTAAGGCTCCTTTAGTCTCTATGCTACTAACCCTTTTGAGTAGCTCCTCAAAGTTCTTGCCTCCAGCATCGCTTTCTAGAATCAGCTGATGAAGGAGTGTATCGCCCTTTGAATGCTGCTTATTATCTAACTTCTGAGGAGTACCCTCGACTTGACTGGACAATGCTGCTCGAAATTCTTTAACCTGATACCTTTCTTTCAGTAGCGTGTTAGAAACTGAAGCTATCAGTACGTTCCAATGATCAGCATCTGAAGCGATTTTTAGTATTGGGCTCAAGAGACAGCAGCCCAATATTTCTCGACCAACTACCTTTACAAATCTAGATGATAGCTCTGTTGGTGGGACAAGATTTTGAAGCAAAAAATCCGCGTTGGCCCTGGAATAATTCTCAATGCACAGTGACAGGTTACCCGAGCCCAATGATATGGATTTGTGGATACTATATTGGCGTCCGAACTCTACGGCAATCGCAAATGAATGGTCTTCCTTCAATCGCTCTTCTGTGGTCAATGTGCCCAGCACAGTTTTGTGAGCAGCTTTGAAAGCAACAACATGCTCTGTGATAAGAGGTAAAATCTTTAGAACAAGAAGGATTGGGAGATTGACAGTTGACAATGCCAATTGAATGTTCCGAGCCACTAAATCCAAAAGATCTTTAATTTCCATCAAAAAGGGTGCGTCAAGATTGTCATCAAAAGATCCGTACCAACTCGCAACAAAATCTCTCACAATATTGTCGATGATCAGTTCCACTTCACGAGAAATATCTTGAGATTGTGGAAAAAGGGGTCGCCTAGGTTTTGAGGAAACATGAGCCTCGTCGATATTCGTCTTCTGCGGAGGTACTCCACGTACCGTAGGATCTGGTACCACTTGAAACTCTTCTAACCATAAAAGACGCACCAGGCGAAAGAACACTGCAGATCCCAAAGCTAATAGTAAAAAGGGAATAATTTGCCATGAGGGTGTTGTAAAAGGAATGGCCACGGCAATGCTAGTGAAAATGATCTTTTGCCGTAGTTTTGAACTTGACAGATATTGGAGTACTGTTGCGAACAGAACGCAGACAATAGTTAATGAGACTCTCCACATTTAAGTGCGTCAAATTAACATGGGTTGCAGGTTTAATCTCAAGACTGTAGCGGCGCAACAGCGATTGTTGTTGGTTCGGGATACTTGTAAGCGCTTTTCTTGATTAAAGTGTTTGGTTTGTCGAGCACTATGTACGATAAGTCAAAACTATGCAGGGCAATGTGGGACGACTAAATGCTGTCATTTGAACAACTGCTCAGGAACCAAACCCTTAAACTGTACGAGGATCATCATCTGTACCTATGGAAATTTTGCCCCATAAAAAAAGAGTCTTCTGACATTGTGGTCTGTAATTTTACGAAGTTCGGGAATTAATTACCTCCGTTCACGAGAACAGCGTTCGACATGGAATAATCAATTGGGAAACATTCCCCAGAACTCGTTCGTACTTTCTAGCAATTATCTTCGTTCAAGTTCGGCTGCATGTATATAAGCTGAAGTAAAAGGTTTCAATACATGCGGCTGCGAAATTAACACTGGGAACTAGTGCTTGACTCATTTTGGATTTTGCCTGAAGCCTGGGGCTTACCAGTGTCATCCCAAAGGAGCTACTTGTCGCCATCGTTCTCCCGCATTAAGTCTCATCTTAACTTTAGGCCCTTCTTTATGCTCTTGGAACGTTTATATTTTCAATCGTCTCAATGCCAGCTTTTTTGCAGTTTTTCTATCACCTGAATGTTTTCCCTGTTCTATCAATTTAAGAATTAAGTTTTCCGTTGTCTTTCTTGTCTCTCTTCTCTTTCTTGTCTTTCTTGGCTTTCTTGTCTTTCTTGTCTTTCTTCTCTTTCTTGGCTTTCTTCTCTTTCTTCTCTTTCTTGTCTTTCTTGACCTTCTGGACCTTCTTGACCTTCTTGTCTTTTTTATCATTCTTGTCCTTTTTATCTTTCTTCACCTTCTTCACCGTCTTTTCCTTACCTTTCGGCACCTCATCGCTTAAATGACGTTTTTTAGATGTTATCAGACTACTCTCCTCTTCCGAGTCTCGACGACGTTTGCTTCCATCCGTCGTCCTTACTGTCCTTACTTCACTGCTCTTACCATTTGTATCGATAGTACCCTTCAGAACTTCACCTTTCACAAACATATTATATAAAGGCGATTTGTCCTTGATTACCGTCGTGCTGTTAGCAATATTCTTCTTGAAGTTGATGTTACCGTCACTAGCTTTGCCTATTTCCAGGTTTTTCAAGTGACCATCAAATAACGTTTCCCACCACATGTCTCCATCGTCTCCGCCCGGAGCTGAACCTAAACCTTTTTTATCCGCCTTGTGCTTGACCAATATGGGTCGTTTTAAGCCACCTGCCCTCAGAGCTTCCCCTTCAACCCAGCCATAAGATTTCAAGTAGCTCCTACTATCCATTGCAGACCAAGGTAACAATATTGGGCCGCGTTAGAGCTCTGGGTATACTTGATCGACGTCAGCTCATCGCGTTGAAGTTTTTCAGATCGAACGTACAGCGGTAAAATTAACGGCTACGTACCAAAGTATAATAAGATCTACGACAAAGTCTACACTCTCGAGATCAGTAATTGAGGGCTAGGTGCCAAGCAAACACATTTCAAGACTCATTTTGTGATTGATTAAATGTCATCTTACACTTGCTCAAACTCCCAGCACCCAAATCGCCTTTTTTGTCTTGTGCGTTTTCGATAAATCACTCTAATAACACTCGGTATCAATATGGATGCTGCATAAGTCACTCCGGGACAAAATAACTTGATCGCTTTGCTCAATGCTTTGTTTTTTGCACCCAGCTGTAAAACTACCGGCGGAAGTTAGCGTCAAAACTATTGAGTCTGTTAGGCTGCTCCTTCTCGTATTCGAGGGACATCAAGGATTCTGGTGAATTGTGCCAGCATCAATAGTAGATGACTCGTTAAATTCATCGTTCAACTTTTCTATGGACAGTGCGATTAGAAACACTTGGATTATCACTTTAAATAATTCTGTCATAATCTCGGTTTCCTATCATGAAAGTCGATACTTGCCAAGCGACACTATGTCAATACCACTCGGTAGAGCTCTTGATATAAGCTATCATACATTGCTACCATTGGATCCAATACTGACGCTGTCATCACCACAAAGCTTAGTCACGTGTGCGTTTAATATTTGTGCGCAGCGCTCGGAGCTGGACAGTTCGTTAATGTGGTAATGTCATCCCAAGAAAGGCATCGGCATGAAGAGGCCAAGTTCCTCTGTCAATGCAGTGGAGGCTAAACGGGCTAATCAAGCCAGCAAAAGGAATCGAGAGACTTGTACCGTACTGGCAAGTAACTTGCCTTTGAACTACAATTTTTCGAAAGTACGAAAACTATTTGGAGCATGCGGAGAGATTGAGCACATAGACTTGCAAAAAAGTGCTACCGGTGATACCAGGATAGCGCGAATTGAATTCAAAGATTATAACGATGTTCTTACCGCTCTGACGAAGTCGCATAAGTCTCTTGGCGGAAGGGAAATAATAGTTGTTCCAATAGAAAATTGTACATTATGGGTAACGAACTTCCCACCTAGTTTCGACGAAAACGATCTTCGCCGCTTATTTGGCGAATCCGGTGGTACTGTTATGAGTGTACGCTTGCCTTCGCTTAGGTACGACTCGCATAGACGATTTGCATTCATTGACATGGCATCGGAAAATGAAGCTACCCAAGTCTTGAACCAACTCCATGATTCGTGTATCGAAAAGTACAGACTTGTTGTAAAACTATCACAACCTTCGATGGCTGTCAAAAGGACGGATTCAGCCCTGCTAGAGAAGAGACAAGTACTAGTAAAAAATCTAAACCAGTTCAAGGTTATTAAGCAGAGGATTGAAGAAGAGTTCGGTCGTTTTGGAGAAATAGAAAAGGTCACCATTCCAGAGCCTCAACAGGACATTGGTTCAAAGAGTGAGGATATTAAAGTGAATAAGGGCTTCGCTTTCATCGATTTCTCGCAGCTGCAATCGGCTCAGCAATCACTGGAGCTGAATGGAAAGGAGTTCGAAGGGACTACGATTGAGGTAACAATCGCAGATAAGAAGGCTTTTCTTGAAAGAAAGGCCATAAAGCGTCTTTTTGCAAAAAATGGTGCGATGGAAAATGTCTTAAGTTTATATCCTCTTGATGATAGGACCTCCATCACGCAACTACAAAATTTCATTGTTGATCAATCCAAAGTCAAAAAAACTGACATCAAGGAGATTTATTTGGCATATGACCATCACGGTGCGCTGGTTGTCACCAAAGATGCCTCTTCTGCAGCCCGGATCAGGCTAGGTGTCTCTGGCGCTAAGTTTGGTAAAAGGATAATACGATGCGGAAGTGCCAAAGAATTGCAAGGTCATAAACCAGCTGCCGCTTCCGCTTCAACCGGCAGCTCTAAAATTTTGGAAGAGAGTCAAAGAGATGAATCGGTACACGATCGGTCAATTGATGCTCCGACTAAGAAAATGACGAATGACGATTTCAGAAAGATGTTTTTGGGAGTCTAATAAACTGCATTATATATATAACACGTATTAGCTTTCTATAAAATAGTTTCATGCAAAGGTGACGAAAGGCTTTGATTCAAATTTTTGAGGCTGATTGTGATGGCTTTCACATAATTTGCTCTAGCATCATCATCTTCTAAGATACGCTGCTCCTCGAGGGTTGTCGCCACTATTCTTGAATTCAAATACTTGGGGTGGGTCAAAAGATGTTTGAAAGAATAACTTAGTTCTTTTCTTTCGGTGTCGGTGTCTAGCCCTGGGAATAATTCGTACACAACCTCACCACTAACAGCTTTGGTTCGTATATTTGAGTCTGTCAAGTAATTTTGATAGTCCAGAGTATTCAAGATTCCCTGCATAGTTATCAATTGTGAAGTCTCCTTAACTGCCGCTTTAGAGACTGACAGAGAAGAATCGGACCACTGTGAAATTGAGTAACTGACCTGGGTGTAAAAGTAGGAAAGGAATAGGCAGCATTCGGGCAATACTTTCTTTCCAAATCTACTAAGTAGCTGTAGCATGATTGTCAAAAGGCCGTCGGACCATAGAGCGTGTAATTTGGGCTGTATATCAGCTGTCACCTTTCCTTGCTGAATGGCCACAGAAATGGGGCTCTCCAAGATAACAGAGAACAGGTCGTTGCCAAGCAGTCTTTCGGCCACGGACCCTACAGAGCAAAGTTCGGTCAAAAAGGTCAGTGATAAATCGCAAAGAACTGGTTCTTCTTCAATATTTAGAAGATGTGAACTTGAGTAGACATTGAGGATGGCTTTGATTGTACCCACTTCGTTGATGGACGAAGCCAGTATTAGCTCAAAGTCACTTGGCGGATGAAGATTCTTGACTTTAGTGAACAGCGAAAGAAGCAATAGAAGATCTTGTATCTTATCCGCTAAATTTGGAATGACAGGCTTCTTCCCGTGTGACACTGACTGGTTGATTTCAGAGAGTATATTTGACATTATCAAATTTACACCGTGGCCAAAAGTTAACTCAAAAAATTCAAGTAAGCAATTTGACACCGACTCGGCGAATAACTTCCCATCTTTCACCAGAGAGCAAATAATTATTACTATCCGAATCAACGGCCTGTAGTAAGAATATTTGAAAGGCTGTGCAACGCTATTCAAGTAATTGACCTCTTTTGACTTCATCATACCAGCCGCACAGAATAACAGGCCCTTCAATTTATCATCTGGGATCTTTCTGTTTGTTTGGAGGCATGAATAGAGAATGTAAAAAGCTAGTTCAATCTTGGTCAAATAAACATCCCGGAAAATAGACGCATCAATACCAATTAAGGAATCAGGCTCCAGTAATTCATGTGCAATTTCCAAGTAGGTGTCATTCAATGGTGTAGGTGTTCTCCGAATAAATGATGTGAGTAAAGCCCCCCATGATTTACAGGCGGATATTTGATACGTTATGAAATGTAGGGAGCTTGAAGCTGACATAACCTCGTTTCTGAAACCTGGTGTATTATGCGACCCGACCCACCTCTCATCTGATCCGAAAAATTGATCCATAAGAGGTATGTCAAAAAAACTAGATTGAAATGATCTGCTCGAACGTAGCAGGAGTGAGGATGTGAACATTGATAAGTCCAACTCTGGCCAGTATGCTTTGAATTTTACTTGCAGAGAGCGCTGCAGCTGTTTATCATATCCATCGATATGAAATATTTTCTTCACCATAACCGCAAGATTAGGCTTGTTCAAGACTGTCATGAGAAGTTCGTTATCGGCAGTTGATGTAAATAGAGCCAAGGCGAGAATTTCAGCAACTCTAGAAAGCACCCTATACTGGTTGGACAGTTGTACAACGTTTTCCTTTGACTTATCTGTTTCTTTATCATCGTTCAAACTCAAAGTCCCAAATGATTCTAACCTCTTAACAAGAATAGTAATGAGTTTGGAATCGTTTTCGTAGCCTGTAGCAGCGGTCCAGGTATTGAAGGCATACGCTATAGCGTCGAGCAATTGAGAACTGACAGCCTCTGACAGCTTGTCTAATTTCAAAGAATTATCTTTCAAAATCCTTAGCAGCGAGTTAGATGGTAGAACCTCACCTTCGGCATTTTTGGCCTTCTCCGTTGTACATACTAATTTGCCGGTGAGGAATAAAATAGCTAGACCATCCTGCTTGCCCTCCATTATGGATGAAAAGAAGCTGTACAGGCTCTTAGCCAAATTTGAGTTTATTAAAGGCCCTTTCAGGTCGTAGGCCACGCAGTTAAGCAGCAATCTCGAGTTGTCTTGTCCCAAGTAGGAAAGCAATGAGGGTGGCTCCATCTTCCATGGGGCCCGCACTAGATGCGTGAGAAGTCTCGTGACATGAACACATTGGTCCCAATAACAAGCGTAGATGTTAACCAAATTAGCGGATGATGAGTAAATGCATCTCTCTAATGCTGAAGGAGGATTTTTTAGAAGTGACCTCACCGATATAAGAAGGTTGGCAAGATCGAAGCTTTGCTCAATCAACTGAGAGTACAAGGAGGCAAATGGTAAACTGTTACGGGCTAGTGCACCATCAGTGTTAATAGAAATCAAAATCGTAATCAAGGAATTGACGGTCCTGCTGTCTAGCCGCGATGAGTTCAAGAAAGCGTCGATAATAACTTGCGCAGATTCAGCTAAGACTTTAGTTACTTTCCTTTCCGGAGGAGAAGATGGATCAACCCCATAAACCGCGTAAAGAACCTTAGTAAATAACGAGGTTAATAGCTGTCCAATCTCTAAACGCTGCCGTTGATAAGAATAGCTCTGAAATTGAAATCCTTCGTAAATTCGAACCATATGCGTCATTAGTTTGCCAAAGATTTCTTTTTTCATTCTTTCGGGAAATGTCTCCTCAATACTCAGTGATTCTGAAATCAAGCAGTTCGTTAATTTTATCAGCAAGAGAGTCGATTCAAAATCGGCTGAAGCACGCCCCATACTGTCTAAGACTGATACAGCTAAGCTTTCCTTCCCATTCCTGTCAATCAGACTTGAACGCGCCAAATGAGACCAGACAAAGTGGGGAAAGTTTGGAGTTAGCTCGATCATTAACCCAAGACCAGCGTTGATAACTTTAAAATCTTTTGAATGTAGGGCCAATTCAAATAACTTGAAAAGTGTTGACACAATGTCACCATTTTCCACATAGCCAGAGAGGTGCTGTAATATTTCTGTAGACCTCTCCAGGGGAACGTCAACACCTACCGCGCTGGCAATAAGATCAATTATAGCGATGGCGACTTCCGTCTTTTCAATCTTTACTTGATCTTCTTCGAATTGTGTATAAGTTTCACAGATGTTTTGTATAATTCGACCTAGCATGGACCAACCATTGTAGGAATGCATGAATATGACTGCATCCTCCGTAGAGGAGGAAGTAGGTATGACCTTACCCCTTGTACCTTCTGGTATGGGCATGAGAACATTTGGCCGGTATTCGAATGGCGGGCAAACAAGAAGTTCCTGCTTAAGTACAATGAGGTCACTACTTTCGGTGAAAGGGCCATCGCTGTCGGCAAGGTCATATGAGAAGCTGGAAAGTGGAAGCTTAACCGTGTAAGTGTTCATGTTCTTCCACTCAAAGTTAGCAAATTCGGGATGTGCAGTGGTTAGATAAATCAAAGGAAGAAGGCCTTCTTTGACAAGGGGTATTTTGTTGCGGATTAAACTCAGCTTTTTCTCAACTTCATCGTTTGTCAAGAACTTTTCCACGAAAGACTGCGGAACTCTTGTCAAAATATCCCTTACAGTCTTAGCTGTAGCTTTGGTCATGGTTACGAAATGCAATGCAACTCCAAGAAGAGAAGCTAAAACAGTAATCCATAGTTCGTCAAAATTGAGACAATGCGAATATTTCACAAATGATTCAAGAACGCCTATCTGTTCGGCCCTCTGTACGTAAATAGAAATCATCTGATTGATCGGAGTCTCACCGTATACTTTTTCGACAAACGAAGAGTTCTGTTCAGGAAATTCCTCGAATAAGTAAGCCTTCAATGAAGTGACAAATGACCAGTAGTATACTATCAGACCATTTTGTGAATGATCTAACAGTATATCATTGATGAGTTTGAAGCAGCCAACATCTTGGAAAAACGGGGCATCTGTATTGATTGAAAAAGAAGAAGCGTTCAAACCAAGCATCAGAACGGTGGTAATGGAGGTAAAAGCCTCTATTTGATCGAAATTCTCGGATGGAAAATTTTTAGTTTTGAAGCATGTTAGGTGATTAGTATCCTGCAGTAGTAAGAACCACTCAGTTATAACACCTACCGGTGTCTCGGTATTCATTATTAGTAAGGACAAAAGTTTTAAAATGCTTCCGGCATATGCAATATCATAACAGTTTTTGATATCCTGTATTTCCTCGGACCAGAGACGGTCTGTTTGATCTAGTTTCGTAAAGTTTTTGGCTAGTTTTGATAAATTTTGCATCAAATGCAGGCAAAATGTTGTCTTTTCAGCGGCAATCGCGCTAATGAATTCTTTCCTTACATCTACTGTCTCATCTTCTGCGTTTAAGATGGCTAGCAGCGTTTCTACTACCCCATTGCGCTCTTGTAAAATGCGCTTAGCGTAGATTATCATTCGGTTGTTGCCCATATTATTTCGGGAGTGAGTTTGAGCCACCACTCGCAAACACTGCTGGTAGCTTATATTGAAGAATTTGGATAGTCTTATGGCATCCTTCCAATCTTCCCCAACGATTTCATAGCTGATCCCTCCGATCTTGAGCGGAGAGCTTTTTCCCGCAAGTTCCGGTCCCAACTCATTGAAAACACCAGGTTCAATTATGAGTTGACGGTTGGCCCGTAAAAACTGTGATACCAAGCCCTGTACTTCTATCACATCCTGTGAAGCACGTTCCGATGCCGTGATATACGTGCAAACATTGCTAAAGCATAAATACGAAATGTCCATCCCAAGAATGGAAATACACTTTCTTAGAACAATTGATGTAGATTTTTCGAGACTCGAGATGACCACGAGTAATCGGTCTACACACGGCTTTGGCTTCAAGAGTCCTCGTTTTCCGCTTCCAGGCCAATACCTAACTTACTTAAAATTTTGACCCACATTACATGTCATTTACGTCTGTAGTGACCTACCAGGATCAACGGTTGTAAGCAGTAATGATTGGCTTATTGATCATACAGATCGATGCCATTCTGTCTCAAAAAGTTCATACTGATTGCCTCACAAGTTCTGTGTTGAATACTTAGGTTAGAGGTACTTTGCGAAGCTCAGCACTTAATTTTCTTTTAGGTAATGCCATCTTCCAACTTCTGGTGGAATGGGAGCGTCGGGTAGCTCGTTAGGGTGAAACACTACCCCACCACCAGCTCTTTGGCGCTGTGGTAATTTCTTATCGGTCAAATCTTCTTCAAGGAGTTTGACCCAGGAAGCATGGCATTCTTCAATCACCTCTAAGGTCTCTTGCACACTTTTGTATTGACCGTTAAACGCGAATTCATTGGCAGGTCTACCGGTAGGTATTTTATAATTGCGAAACCAGCTACGAGTGGACCCCAGAAGTTTGGGAAAATATGTTTCGACATCGTTCAGATTTCCCACTTTTGTGGCTAGGGGATCGTTAACATCTATGACCAGCACTTTCCAGTCCAGTTCTCCTTGATCAATAAGCGCCAATGAGCCTAGAACCTTGACTTTTTTTATGTCTCCCATGGAAAGCACAGCGGAACCAATCTCGCAGCAGTCCAAAGGATCGTTGTCGCCCTTGATTCCAGTAACGCCCTCATGGGCACTCACGACGGTCGGGTCTTCCCAAGTCTGTGGAATCGCGCCATAATTATGTATGAAACCATGAGCGGGGAATACGTTGTCTACAAAGCGTACTTTCCCGTTCTTGTTGTCCTGTACTATAGGGTTGAAAGCCCGATCCCTCGAAATCTCGAATTTGGCATTCGACCAACGAGGTACTTCTACAACCATGTTGACAGTGTGCTTTTTATGATCGATATCTATCGGAATGTCATGAAAGTATGAACCTACCTCGCCATTAGGTAGTTTTAAATATTGTGCGTATTCTGAAGTGAACTTGCTGCCTTGTACAACTTTGCCGTAGAAAGGGGTTTCGAGATGAGACTTGGTCATTAATAGTCTTTTCATCACTGAATTGAGACCTCTAATCATAACGTCAGTACTGCTAACTTGGAGCTTTGGCGATTTCTTTGCATTTCTCAGAGTAACTAATATATAACAGAACTTTCAACTAATAATGTGGCTAAATGAAAAAAGGTCGATGTACTAGTGGGTGGAAATTATTGAGTATCTATCTATATACATTACATTACTTGGATTAAAATTAGAATTGGATTGACTTCACATGTCCTCGTCCTCTTCATTAAACGGATTGTATTTATCATCAGACTTCTCATTGGATGGGGGACCTGTTTCCCAAAAGATCCTACCTCTTTCATCGATAACGGCACCGCTGTCGCTCGCTTCAGTAATGTGCGAGAGGTTAACCAGTTCTACGGTTGAGAAGCCGTACGGATCGCGAGGGAGCCAAATGCTGGGACACTTGGCGCTTACAGCAGGGTAGTCGTACGCATGTTTCGCGTTTGTTGGAGGGACCTCTGGAGTTGGGTCAGGGAGGTTATAAATATCTGGTAAAACAGACTTAACCGCGTTATAGGACAGGAAAATATGAGGTTGGAAGTAACGCTTCCAGAAGGGTGTAGCCGATAGCACCGTACCGTCACCATCTGCTAAAAGTGGTGTTGTTACTACACTATTCTCATTGTCGAATCCGACGGTGCCATTAATATCAATTGTGTTTTCACTTCTCACGCTTGCCGTCTTTTGATCAATTAGAGGTGAGTGTCTGGCTTGATACTTCCTGATAGGGAAATGGGGTAATTCCTGAACATCTTGGTCCTTTGGTTTCGGGTGGTCACGAGTGTTGAAAGAGGGTGTATTAGAAACACCATCCAGTGGCATCATTGCGTCAACAGGAACGTATTTCATAAGTCTGTCAAACGAGGAGTTGAAGTTCAAATGTATGAACGTTGTGACACCCAAGCTTAAGGCTTGTAGCACAATTGGTCCCCAGCCCTTTCCGACGACAAACAAGCCCAGTAGACACACTTGCCCAATGTACATTCCAACAAAAGTCTGGAACAGGGCTCTGGGATAGTGTGCACCCTTGGCGTCTGGCGATTCCTTGAAAACGTAGGTCAGGTTGTACAAATAGGCAACGTATAGTAGG
Organism: Lachancea dasiensis; assembly: GCA_900074725.1. Taxonomy (NCBI): domain Eukaryota; kingdom Fungi; phylum Ascomycota; class Saccharomycetes; order Saccharomycetales; family Saccharomycetaceae; genus Lachancea; species Lachancea dasiensis. The sequence goes on from LT598461.1 coordinate 521,644, forward strand.
AAAAATGAAACCGCTCCAAACAGCAGGATGATAGGGGCAATGATGGCGTAAGAGAAGATGATAATTGTCAAAGTGTTATAGACGGGGAAAGTGGTTCCCCATGCCATGGAGCCCAAATTTGTGAAACGGGTCCACTTCTTCCTTGGAGTGCTATCAAACAGGAAGCTCATGATGTAAAATAGAATCAAAGTCACTAGTTGCAATAGAGCTCCTGAAGAAATGGATAAACCTTGTAATAGAATGTAGGAGATAAAGAAGTTGGAAACTTTAGGAAGATTTTGGGCAAGTAAACTCATGGCGGAAGTAGGCTTGTTGATAATCGCAGGGACCACCACAGTGGCCGAAGAAGCGATTGTTGTAACCAAAAAAGTTTGGACGACTTGAAACCCAAAGTAGGACTGCTGAGTGAAATATTCAACGGCTTGCAACGAAGGACTGCCCGCTAGCCATGCCATCCTACGGATGAAGATAGGCAGGAGCATCATCAAAACAGCTAGACCGATAATAGGGGCCAAAGAAGTTAGAATACCCAGTAGCTGGTCGGGGAGATTATTGATAAAGCCCAACCAAGGAACTTTCTCTGTCAAATAAGATATTTGGGATATAGAACCAACAAAGGCCACGGGAAATGTCCATAATAGAACAAGCGCAACGATAGCAGCCACTGCGGCATATTTTCTTACAGCCCTTTCAAACCAAAACATTCTTAAATTTGACCAAATCACATCCTTTGGAGCGATCCCGATGTGCGCAGGGACCATTGCCAACGGTTCGTGATGAATAATAGTTTGAGCAGCCACTTGCGCAGCATACTGAGACTCAAATTCCACGAATACTGAATTGAATGGAGAAGCTTCCGCCTGCTTCTTTTGTAACTCCTCTACCTCGGCATTCAATTTGGGCAACTCCTGAGAAATGTAATCGATTGTGTCGACTTTCTTGCCCACAAGGAATTTCAAGCGGTGTTGTGGTCTCTGTTTTAAAGGAACATAGTCGCCAATGTTAGTTGTAGGAACGAACGATGGATCTTTTTTCTTGAGCTTGGCAATCGCCTTGACAGCCTTAGACAATAACTTGGTCTCCGCATTCTCAAGTTGAACAGCCATTTTGTCCCGCTTTGCGACCTGTTTGCCAAGTCCGTTAGCAGCCCGAGCGATCCAGACGTTCTTTACACCATGAAACAATTTGGAGAATTCATTCTCACTTAAAAACTGCTTGGGCACAGTCTGAAATAAAACAGTCCGGGAGGAAAGCTTTTTGGCGTACCTGGGGGAGGCCATTACTACCTGCCTGAGTGATGTGTAGTACACCAATTCACGGTAAATAACAAACAAGAATCCCCAGTAAAAAACCCACCCGACAAATACGTGGGCGTAGTAGCGGCCCTTTTTGTCCACGTTTGTGTATGCTAACATATCCAATCCCTTCTTAAGAACACCATTGGCCGCATTTATGGGAAGTAAGATAGGCAGCACGTAAAGCGAAGAAACGGCAAGGAAACAAGCCATTATGAACAAGTAACGGATAAAAAAATAGCCATCGAGACCGGCTTGCTGAATAATGAAGTTATCTGATTTCTTCAACAGGGGCATAAACCACTGCCAGATACCGCGAGGCAGCGGATCGGGCCGTTTTTCATCATTGATAAGGTCAAACGACGACTTGGGCTCATATATTCTTTTGAGCTTCAAACGTTGAAGCAAGAATATGAGCACAAACACCAGGAAAACAATACCGTTGGCAATTATGGCTGTGACCACCTGCTGGGTGCCCATAGCCTTGTCACTAGATTTGGCCATCTTGACTCACACAAAAATACGACAAGCTGAAGGAAGGCCCGGAACGGCAATTGATGTGAAATGCAAAGGACCGAAAATATGGGGCTCTATCGGTACCGGGATAAGCAGCTCGGGCTTTTACTTGAAAAGAATCACCTTTAGTTATTGGCACGAGTGTGAGAGTCCAAACAAATCAGCAATAGCCATCGCAGGTTGATTTATTTATCTTTTTGTGCTAGATTTTCAGCCCTGTCCTAAAATTTCTTTTTTTTCTCTAGGGCCTGCGAACATGCAAGGAATTCAGATAACGGCCCATGGCTTGCTTGGCAAATTTCAACGGGGAATGGGCTGCTAAAGCCTTACCTTTTGCCAGGTGTTGATCGGCGTGCTTGGCGCGATGCATGCTAACGACATCATTTCGAAAATCCCATGGCTGGGTGGCTCGGGTTCCACGAAAGTATTGAAAATTCCTGTGCACTGTTTTCTTACTGGCCGGTGAATGACTGTTGCCTGTCTGCACAGTTACCAACGGTTAGAAACATTTTCTGCGGCCAGCCTTCCAGATATGCATAGTATCGTCGCACCGAATTAACATTCTGGGTCCGTGGGTCCATGTTCAGTGGTCGCTTGCGAAACGGGATGTAGGCGCGCAACAGAACAATTGAGCGCGGAAGTTGAGGCGTGTGTGAAGTGGTTGTTGATAGTAACTCGATCTGAGTCGAGGTTGTCGTCGCATGCGCGACTAAACACGTGCAGATTGTGAAATCTGCACGGGCACTCATGATTCGCGACCAACCGTGGTTGGTCACACTGATCCTTGCCCCGCCGCAGATCAACATCTTGAGAAGAATAGGTTCACCACTGCCTGTGAGTAAGCAAACTGCCTTTGGCTCATATACGAGCTTCAAATACCTCGCCTCATGTGTCTATGTGCCTGGGTATTTCGGGGGAACTCATGCAGGTCAGCCATATAATCGATCTTTGGTTTCTCAGGCTCATCGACACCGTCAAGCAAGTTCTCCGTCGCAACAAAAGCCCAGGTATCTTCCACAAGTACTTGCCACCAAGCCTGCTATCAATCCACATTAGGTGAGATTGAACTTCACGTCTACAGCCATAGTCCGAATTGACAAATTGATGCCAAGAGCTTTGGTAAATGACTATAGCTAACGTCATTCGGCCGTATGCTTCTCATTGAGATTGTTGTTCATGTTCATCGTCAAAAGCCCTATCGTAACACTGAGTTTACCGACTTCCGCGGCTAAAGTTGTTCAAACGATTGGTCTGGTGGATCATACCTTGTTAACGAATGTCCTACCTTTCATTTTCGAGAGTTCGACTCTCACCGGTAGAGTGGATGTGAGTGTCTTCATTTGAAGTCGGCTCTTGTTGGCGGTTAATTGGTCTTATCACATAGGTGTTTGAAGCTGAAGATCAATCTTCATAACTGGAGACATTTTAGTTCCTGTCAGCCCTAGCTGGAGAGCTATGGAGCCGCCCCATTTGCCAATTAATGATGCACTGACTCAAGTGGAAACCTTGGGTATGTAAATGCGTTCTTTTCATTTTTGTAAAAACGACTATAGAGGGGAACAAAACAAGATGTCACAATCAAGATGATAAAACTCTCATCCGACTTAAAAGTGTTCACTCGTAGCTTAGCGTCACCGTTGCGATACTTTTCGGTTCTTCCGCGATTTTGTATCTTCCCGTTATTTTAGATAATTTGGAAGTGTCAAGAATATTAACAACTGATGTATTGGCATCAGTACAGAGTTTGGTTTGGTTGAAAGGGTGAAGGTATAAGGCTCTGGTTTCACCCTCTAGCACTAGGTTGAAGTTCTCCGGAAATTTATGTTCAGGAGCCGCGCTTTGGTTAAAGGCATTGGACATCGTTATATGGCGAGTAGTTAGAAAATGGTAGTCTATGGTGGATGATTATCGCTTGAGTGTGTTCAGTATCTCATCAATGACGCTCTCGTCTGACTTATGTTGGGCTAGTACCGCAGCCGTGTGTAGTGCCACATCATCTTAAAATAGGCCTCAGTGATGCCATATAGATCACAACATAAGCATTCCTGTCTGTGATGTACTGATTGCTCATGCCTCAAGATAATCGTGGCCCGAGTAATTGTATCGGAACGCACTCTCCATTAGACAAATGGAATAGCTGTAGTTCGCACCTGAATGCTCCTGAGCGTCTCCCGAAACAGCACATTCGCAGTATCCACATCTATGATTTCGATAACACACTATTCAAATCCCCGGCTCCAAATCCAAATCTATTATCTTCCTTCTTGACTAATTTATTGACTGACCCTCAGCGACTCAGCAATGGCGGCTGGTGGAGTGAACCGCGTTTCCTGGAAGAACTTGTAGATGAATGGATCGCGCTGAGGTCATCCACGTCGAATGTCGTGGAGCAGGAAGGAATAGATGATGGCTACTGGAACAGAGACATTGTTGAGCTATGCAGACTGTCTCATAAAGATCCCCATACATTATCAATTTTGATGACGGGTCGCAAAGAGGCCCATTTCGAGCCTACGTTTAAGAAGGTGTTGGATCAGCCGATTTTTGGTTCTGACAAACTTCACTTCAACGCAGTATGTTTAAAAAAAGATGGTTTTAAGACCACTATGCTCTATAAGACTGCATGTCTCACGGATCTTTTGGTCCATTACGACCGGTGTGACGCCATCACCATCTATGATGACCGGCCCCGACAATTGCATGGATTTAGACAATTTTTGAACGAATTTGTGGAAGCTATGCGTCCGTCCTTGCAGTTCAACTTGGTACACGTTCCTGGGATTATCAAATTCCTCAAGCCGTCGAAAGAAAGACACATTATTACAGAGATATTCAAAGAGCACAATGACGCGGTTAGCAACGCTATATTTCAGCCATCTACTATAAAAGAACAGCATTTTTATATGGGAAAAATGTTTATCAAGGAAAAGCGCCTGTGCGCCGCCTATGTGTTGACTACCGCGTCACGGCAAGAGCTGGCAAAGTACTTCGTCAGCGAAATGGGCCATCTGATCGATTCTAATGGCACTCGAATAGCTGCCAGATCAATACCATGTACCCAGTATGGTACAATTACGACGCGCAAAATTGCCACTATGATCATTAGTGGCTGTCGAACCGAACCTACGGAGGAAATTATCGAAAAAATTATGCAGGCCATGAATAGCGGCGTGGAGAAGTCTCGAATACGCTTTCGCATAAGTCGTTTCGGGATTTCGTCCAGTGGAGATTGCGTTTGTGATTTGGAACCCGAGGATGAAAAACGCTACACCTACACCGAGTTTGCCACACTCCGCTTGCTAGTTGCTACGGCAGGTCGTCAACAAGACATCGATACAACCTCCAATTTATATGTTGACGAACTTTTTGAGTGGAGATCCGTAGAGGAGCCTGCACCCATAATTGAGACGGATTTTGGATATGTCTATGCCCTCACCGCTATCATGGCCAAGAAAGCTAAAAAGTCAAGAAGAACTCGACCTCAGTCTTGATCCAGTATCGATGATTTCATCATAGAAATTGCATACCACTAAACCCATCTTTGTATCATTATCAATCATTCATTCATATGGTGTAGCTGGTTTAACTTTATATATTGATGATCAGATTGTCAATTGATTGTATACTTGGCTTGGAAAATTGTCATAAAGATCGAGTTCATCTTTACGCGAACAGCAACAGTTAGCGCATACATCAAACCCAATGGAGGCCTCAAATTTGCAAATATATTGGCATGAATCGCAACCGATCTACAGTCTCTGCTTTCAGTCAATAGAAAGGGAGAAGGATCAACCAACAAGACTAGTCACTGCCGGCGGGGATAATAAAATAAGAATTTGGCAACTGAACTTCAGCAAGACCAACAACGGAAAAGTGGATACCATTGATTTCCTGTCTTCATTGAACCAGCACGAACAAGCCGTCAATGTAGTGAGGTTTGACTCCAGAAACGAAGTTTTAGCTTCCGCTGGTGATGATGGGCAACTGCTTCTCTGGAAAAAGAACGATACCATGACCAAAGATTTTGGTTTGAGCGAGGAGGACTACGCAGATTTCAAGGAATCCTGGTACGTTTGGAAGAGGCTGCGCTCTTCTGCTGCGGCTGGCTCGTCAGAAATATATGACATATCTTGGAGTCCCGATGACAAGTACATTGTAAGTGGATCAATGGATAACAGCATAAGAGTCTTTGACGTTGAGGAAAGTACTTGTGTAGCTACTAGTGGTGACCACAATCACTATGTGCAAGGTGTTGTTTGGGACCCGCAGAACGAGCTCATTATTTCGCAGTCTGCAGATCGTTCGGTACATTTGCATCGAATAGATAGGGATTCCAGCGGATCGATAGTCGACTTAAAGCTGATCAACAAAATTACAAAAGGAGAGCTTCCCAGTAGGAGAGGGTTCAATTCCACAGAACTAGACTATTCTGTTATTAAGTCTTCATTTTTGTTCCACAATGAGACTCTGCCATCTTTTTTTCGCCGTCTTGCCATGTCGCCCTGCGGAAACCTTTTGTGCGTGCCCACAGGTGTATTCAAGAATTGCGATAGCTCATCTGAAAGTGGTAACGGTAGTGATGTACTCGCTAATGCGGTGTATGTCTTCACAAGATCTTACCTGATGCAAAATAGTAACACACCAGCACTCGTTCTGCCATTTCTGAAAAAACCGGCTCTAGTCATCGCATTCAACCCTCGGTATTATCAGCTTTCTGGTAGCGGAAAACCATATATTCAAGTGCCTTATAAGCTGATCTTCGCTGTTGCCACCACTGATGAGGTTTTCATTTACGATACAGAATCTGTCGAGCCAGTTTGCACAATTGGCAATTTACATTATACGCCGATAACCGACTTGTCATGGTGTCGAGATGGTTCAATGCTAATGATATCGTCTACGGATGGTTTTTGTTCCTATGTATCCATTGATAAAGGAACCCTGGGGTCACTTTTCGCCGGAAAAGAAGTCGATCCGCAGGACAAAGTCTCCCAAAAGGCGCCGGACTTCAAAACTCAAACTCCTTCGATCATAAATACGCTACAGATCAAGCGGAAGGTGCCGCCTCGTGACAAAGCGATTGACAAAATGCCACCCTCAGTTGGAAATGTCGGCGACTTAACAGCTGCTTCTCAAGAAATTGGCAGCGAGGAAGGACCCAAAAAGCGCAGGATACAGCCCACGCTTTTAGAGGGCGCAATGAAGTGAATATGTGTATTTTATATATATATAGGTCAAAAAGTTGGGAATAGGTTCACTTCAGCAATTGTGCTAGCTGATCATCGTTTTCTAAACGGTTTTCCATGTCCTTTCGAGCCTGCCACACCAAGAATCTTTTCCGCTCCTCAATGCTCAATTCGGGATAATTGACACCTTTCAAGTCAGCATCGACTTCAACTTTATATTTATTCAAGAGGTTGTCAGGATGAATGTTGCTCTTCTTCCGAGGATCTGAGCTTTCCACATTTCTTGATCTTTGATCGGATGTCTCTTGGCCAGTGTTGGAGCTTTGACCGGTGTAGCCTGGGGGCATCAAAAATTCGTCGCCTCTCAAAAACTTCTCCACAGTTTCTTCCACGGATCCTGTTTCCTCTAAACTATATCTTATTTGTTCTTCGTGCAACGTGGGAGCTAAACTTCTGACCACGTCTATCATGTCATTTGTGACCGGTCTCCTGGGTCGCCTTCTAATGGCTGAGATATTTGACGAACGGCCCGAACCGGTTCCAGTTACAGGACTGCCATCACTAGAGGTGGAAGATGGCGACTGTAGAGCTGATGGATGGGATTCAGACTGCAAAAGCCACTTTACCAATACGAATGTCGTTAGTATAACACCGAAGAAAGCTAGCGTTGAAGCGTCCATTGATTCTCGTCCTGTCTCTAATTTCCAGTGTGCACAGAAGTTAGGAAGTGGTTGATGTAGAAAATGGACCTGTTTCGTACTCCGAGACTACTCACACGAATGTCGACAGCCCAATGTTTCAAAGGCTAAAGATGGAGAAACCGCTATCGCAACGGATTCGTAACACGCGAAATACGCCATCTAGTCTCTGAATTCCATCTTGAAGCTTTTCTTCCGGTTCTTGACTTTGTATATGAATGCCGGGATGCACTCCGTTTCCTTGACATTGTGAGCTGTGAAATGCTTCTTCACCTCCAAAGCAAGCTGCTTCTTGGTAACTCGAGCATCTGGGCCCCTGCCTTCGTTTCTCCTATGGGTGTACGTTTTTTCACCTAACTTCGATCCCAGAAGATATCCCTGCAGAGAGAGGTTGTCCTCGAGCGGCAATTTGAAACGATCTTTGTACCGACGTAAAAAGCTGTCTGAGTATGCTTCGAAGTCTACAGGGTGCGGTTTAATCCTTGTATCTGGATGATTGTTGTGGACATGAGTATTTACCAGGTCTTTCAGATATTGTTGCTGAGCGGTGGTGAGCCGTTGCTTGCCCGCGTTTCTGGAATTATTAGTGGCATTTCCAGCACTCATGTGCCCCGCATTAGACCTCGTGCGAGATTCAGACTCTGAATTTGAATTGTGGGCTTTAGGGGGCATCTCTAGCTGTTACTTCTTGTATCCTTTATTTGAATGTTTTGAAGATGAGCAGTGAGTTTATATACAATGATTGATATTATTAAATATACAAAGCACACGGCGCACCAAGCGAAACAGCACCATAGAAACCTGAGCTGAGTGGAGTTACCGGCCAGCTCCCGAGACTAGCTTGTCGTCGCTTTCCAACTCAGTTCTAACTTGCAAGACAAGACTCATCTACTTTAGTGGACGTTGTACATACTGTCTGAAGCAGGCGTAGAAACATCACCGCCTTCCACAAATCGACGAAAATTTGCATACACAATCTCTTTGGCGCGCTCGACAGAGGGGAGGTCATGTTCGTGAGTAATTCGCGAAAGAACGAAATCTAACGCTTCCTGGATGTCATTCTCACTTGAAGTATCCCAGGTGAAATCGGTTTCCGTGAGAATACATTCTAGAGGTAGTGCCTGTAGCAGTTTGGATGCCGATTCTAAGTTCTTGAAGTTCACGTAGCTTGATATACTCAAGAAAAGACGCTCGCGGGGAAAATTTTTGAGCCATGCGCCCGTCAGCGTCTCTACAGATCCGGTGTATGAGTGCAGACATATGTTGATGCCCTTGTGTGGAAGCAAGTGCGTCTGGCACAGCTCGAACATCTGGTTGGGAGCCTTCACACAGTGAAGCGAGACTGGTAGTGAGTGCTTCACAGCCAATTGGCACATTTGCACGAACACTTTGACTTGATGATCCATTTTCACTTTGACGCGACTCAAGGGAGCCGTGTCGTCACCTTGGTAAAACCCGTTTTCAGGCAGCCTAAAAAGCTTGTCCAGCCCAATTTCCCCGATGCAGTCGCAGGACGTTGTGCTGAAATTTGCGTCGATGTAAGAGACTAAGTTTTTGGGCTCTGGAAGCCGCAGGATGATGCGATTCAACTCCGCTTCTCGTGGACCCTGAAGAATTGACCTGTAGTGGGCTTCTTTAGAGGGTGACGTCCCATCTTCTGACAAATAATACAGGTGGCTGTACCATGGGTGCACTCCGAAGCCCAGTTTGGTATTTGCATCTGCAACAGGGGAGTTTACCAGTTTCCACCAGTCGTAGCCATTGTTGGACATGATACAGCACTGAAAGGGCACATTTGGCAGCCGAATCGATTTTGGTTCTATGCTGGTCGTGACATGGCAGTGGGAGTCAACATACGGAGTCATCGTCCCGGCTTGCCAGGCCCTCCCGACGAGAACTGGCCTTACTTGCTTTACAATCTTCCACTTGCTGTGCTACCGGTACTCATGTACTCACGTTATATTTCTTGACCAATCGTGGCCATCCGCCAGCCTATACCACTCTTCCACTGCTGAAAGCTCACTTCATGCAGTAAAATCTACGCACTGCCAGGTGCAGCGTTGCTGTTTGCTTCACTATAACTAAGATATACATGACGTGCATTCTCCCTTACAGTTTGAACTGCTCCCCTCCCAGCAGTATGTCAAGGAAGCAGTAGAAATGCACAAGCCAATTTTTGAAGGGTGCGCACTAATATAGTCGACCTACTGATTGTTGTTCTGGAGGATCTCTCACAATTTACTGGCGCACGCAAAGAACATTTCGAGGTGCTACACCATATCGCGAGTAGATTCCGTACTCAAAGTGCGGCAGACTGGGACAGAGTTGTTGACAGCAAAAGGACGCTTGCAAGACGTTGATCATTTGGATTATATCTTACTTGGTCACCACAATATACTGACATTACCAGGCACTCTGAAGATGTATATACCGTATAGTATGATATTGGTGAACTAAAGGGGCCCTACTCTTAGCAAACTAGAACCACGTTTGACCCACCTTCTTGCGTCGACACATCTACAGTTAAGCTCAATTACAATTGAGTCCCCGTATAACATTGAGGTGCTGGTGGTATCGCAGGGAACATTAAAGCAGTATGGTTGTCATTATTGCGTCTCTGTTCTTACCATTTCAACCACAGTTCGAGGTGTGTGGATCCGACGCTGATACAGCTGCCCTTCTCGAACATGACGCTGTCAAGGTTCCACAAGCGAACCCCTCTGGTCCTGGGCCAATGGAAAACGCTGATCCGCTACGCCGGAACAGAACCAGCTCTGTGCACTCGAACTCGCCCTTCTCTAACCCTGAAAGTGGGATTGCATCGGCAGAAGTCGCGGATCACCATTTTCCACCAGGATTACGGGAGAGCGAGTCTGGTGCCCGATTGGCCAGCCCCGGCATGTCGTCTGAGATGTTCATGGAGAATTTGACTGCCAACGCTGTCAATACGGGGGCTGGTGGAACTCCGGCCAACCCTGTCCATAACCAGGGAAACACTTCAGTCGAGGAGTTTTTTAACTCACATCCAGGAGGTTCAATGCAGGCGTTTTTCAATCACAGCTCTTTGTCTAGCAGGAACTTCTCCACCACTTCGACACCCGGAGGAGAGATTTTCAGTCCAATTCCGCAGCACGATTCTACTGCCAATTTGCTGAAGAATGTCAACAAGTCTCTGTACCAAAACATGATCGGGTCCAGTGGCAGTCCTGTTGCAGCGGCCGCGTTCGAAGGTAAAAGTCATCCACAAGCCTCCCAACCCTCCAGTACGGTCATCACGCCAAAGTCAAGAGAAGTACCAGACTTAAGTTCCAGTGTTGTGGACTTGCCAAAAGCAAAGCAGCAGCATCAACAGCAACAGTACTCTCTACCTGCCATGAGACGAGTTCACCGGAAATCATCTGGCGCGTCAGCTCCTTTGACTTCTGATGTAAGGGAAAACAGAGCCACTCCACACCATCAACATCATTCGAGACCCCCACCTCGCACCCAAGAGTCAAACCTTCGGGTACCCTCGACTCTGAAGAATGAGGTCATCGAGGAAAGCGACAGCGATCATTTCAACTCCGACGACGACGCAGAGGAAAAGGCATTCATTCCTGAATTTGGTGGATTTTCTACAGATCCCAAAGCTAGGGCTAGTGTGTTGCTAGGATCTAAGAACATTTTTGCTCAAGTACCATGGAAAATCGTTCCCTCTGGAAAAGGCAATGGCGGATTAAAAAATGCTGTCTCGACCGCAGCGGTCGAGAAGACCATAGAAGAGCCCGTCAGATGGGTAGGAACCATGAGTATTCCGACTGATAGCATTCCTGAGGATGTTCTGCAAAAAGTGTGTGCTGAGTTGGGCAATAGTTATGATTGTGCTCCAGTCATCTCCGATGATATCACATTCAAAGTCGCTTACAAGAACTTTTGTAAGCAGATTGTATGGCCAACATTACACTATCAGATTCCCGATAATCCCAATTCCAAAGCTTTTGAGGATCATTCGTGGAATTTTTACCAGGATTTGAATCAACTGTTTGCAGACAAAATTGTGCAAACTTACAAGGATGGTGACACTATCTGGGTTCATGACTATCACTTGATGCTGGTTCCAGGTATGGTCAGAGCTAAGTTGCCACATGCCAAGATTAGCTTCTTTTTGCATGTCTCATTTCCCAGCAGTGAGGTGTTCAGATGTTTTGCACAGAGGGATAAGATATTGAACGGAATTGTAGGTGCTAATTACGTCGGCTTTCAAACTGAAGAATACGCCCGTCATTTTTTACAAACGACTAATAGGCTGCTAATGACAGACGTTGACAGCAAAACTTTGAAGTATAAGGGTCGCATTATACAAGTGGGTAGTGCGCCAATTGGTGTTGACACTTTTATGTTAGAAGCTCAATTGAGGTCAGATGACGTCGAAAATTGGCGTCAACTAATTCGTAGCAGATGGGCTGGTAAGAAACTGATTGTTGGCCGTGACCAGTTCGACCGCATAAGGGGTCTGAAGAAGAAGCTGTTAGCCTACGAAAGATTTTTACGTGCCAATCCAGAGTATGTTACGCAGGTCGTTTTGATTCAGATCTGTTTAGGATCAGACAAAGATCAAGAAATGGAGCGGGAGATCATGATAGTTATCGATCGTATAAATGCGTTATCACCGGATATTAGCGTCTCACAACCTGTGGTATTTTTGCATCAAGACATCGATTTTGCTCAATATTTGGCATTGAATTCAGAGGCCGATCTATTCTTGGTGACCACCATGAGAGAAGGTATGAATTTGACTTGTCATGAATTCATCATTTCGTCGCGAGAGCGTAATGCACCTTTAGTCTTGTCTGAGTTTACTGGTAGTGCATACATTTTGAAGGATGGTGCCTTCCTCGTCAATCCTTGGAATGTGAAACAAGTAGCCCAGACAATCAAGCGTGCTCTAGAATTACCATCTGAGGACAAAAGACGTCGTTGGAAGCGGCTATTCAAAAGTATAATGAAAAATGATTCAGATTCGTGGGTCCAAAGCTGTTTGGGCAGCACCGCGTCCGCGTGGGACTTCGAACGAGAAAGATCAACCGTGTTCAACTTGTCTTTCGATACTATGCTCTCAAGCTACAATGCCTCCAAAAAACGTCTGTTCATTCTCAAAATTTCAGAGCCTCCTACCCCGCGGGTCCTATCGATTTTGACCGACCTTTCCGTAAACAGTATTGTCTACGTCTTCAGTTCTTTTTCAAGAACTACCATGGAAAGGCTATACACACGAACCACGCACGTCGGACTGATAGCTGAAAATGGTGCATACGTTAGACTCAATGGACACTGGTTCAGTATCGTTGAGAATAACTCGTGGAAGGATGATATTGTGAGGGTAATAGAAGATAAAGTCGAAAGGCTTCCTGGCTCGTACTACAAGGAAGGGGAATCGATGATCCGTTTCCATACCGAAAACGCTGAGGATAAAGATCGTGTATCAGGCGTAGTAGGGGAAGCAATAACTCATGTCAACACTTTATTCGGTGACAAAGGTATTCATGCATACTTGCATAAAAACGTCGTCTTTGTGCAACAAGTTGGACTTGCTTTGAAAGCCCTCCACTTCCTCCTTGCGTACTTCAATTCTGTGAACACTACTGCCAATTCGACTCCTCAACATTCCGTCGAAAACTCGCCCTTGTTGAGTCCTATCATGGGATCTTCTGCTGCTCATGGAATACTTTCTCCTAATGCACAACCAACAGGTAACTCTTATTTTGCAATGGGTCGTTCTACATCTCACATTGACTTCTTATCGGTCACCGGTTCTACCTCCCCAGTGATCGAGCCGATGTTTGAATATGTCAACGAACTTGCCAAGAGTAGGACTCTCAAGGCAGGATACAGTGTTGTGTACGGCGTCTCTTTGTCAACGTATGCTAAAGAGCACATTGAAGGGTTGAACGAGTTATTGTCGATGCTCGAAAAGCTTAACAAGACTCAGTTGAAGTAAGATAATAATCATTGTCCTTGTAACTTCATTGAAAATTTCCCTTTACCGAATCTCGAGAAAAGCTGAATGGGTCTCGGTAGTTAGGTTTATGCGTGTGATGTTGGCTCCTCTTTCATGGAGTCCAGACGCTACTCCGCAGATAAAAGTCCAGTCTACCAAGCTGTTTGGTCTTTATATCATTATAAACTTATGTGACATCTCTTATGAAAGATCTTTATTTACGAACAATTGAAAAATTTTAAAAGTTCCTCTTTTATAACAGTGAAGGCAGCGTCTGAACAATCTAGAGCTTCGTTACTCTAACAGATCAAAGCACATCCACGTACTCCTTTCAATATGGGTAAGAAGAATACCAAGGGTGGTAAAAAAGGTAGAAGAGGTAAGAACGATACCGATGGTCCTAAGCGTGAGCTTATATACAAGGACGAGGGCCAAGAGTACGCTCAAATCACGAAGATGTTGGGTAACGGTAGAGTAGAGGCCTCATGCTTCGATGGTGAAAAGAGGATGGCACATATCAGAGGTAAGCTTAGAAAGAGAGTGTGGATGGGTCAAGGTGACATCATTTTAGTGTCGCTCAGGGATTTCCAGGACGATCAATGCGATGTTGTTCACAAGTACAATTTGGACGAAGCTCGTACTTTGAAAAACCAGGGAGAGTTGCCAGAAAACGCCAAAATCAATGAAACTGACAACTTTGGTTTCGAGTCCGATGAGGACGTCAACTTTGAGTTTGGAAATGCCGATGACGACGACGATGAAGAAGACGAGGATGATCTTGATATTGATGACATCTAAGTTCCTTGGAAGGGTTCACCATACACAATACCTTCTTTAGCATTCGCACACGACCAGCGCGCACAGAAAAAGTGCAACTTGTTTCTGTGTTCTTCTATGTACCATTATATAAAGCAAATCCATATACCATTGACTCTATCTAAGGGTATATTTTGCTCAGAGCACATAGTAGCGCCAAGAATGGCGACTTTGAAGAATGCTTTTTAGGTGCACTGCTTTCGTTATTTGACAGCGGCCCTCCATATTTGGGCCATGCTTGTTGAGACTTCAAGTCCCTAGCTTTCATAAGTGCAAGAGTGAGGCCACATGTTCGACTTAAACTCTGAACCGGTCGAGGTCTGGGTCGTCGCGAGTCAAGTGGACCATCTCTTCACTTTCATACTGTTGTGAAGCCACGCGATGATGTGTCCCTTGGAAGGACTTTCTCACCGTGAAACCGCCGACGTTATTGTCCATTGGTATATTTTCAACATCTGATTGATGACTGAACAAATTATTGTGATTTTTCTTTCTAGCCAAGTTCAGTAAGTAAACTCCGGTGAAGATAATGATGAAGCCACAAACTAACGAAACTGAATCCTTCTGGTCGCTTTCATCGAAGTTGCGGAACAAAATGAAAGAAGCCACTAACGTCGCTGTGGTGAAGGTGACATAGTATAGTGGGTTCACGATGGAGGTATCGAATTGGTCCAAAGCCTTGTTGAAGTAGTTCATCTGGGTCATGATGCATGTCACTACCACTATGATGAACAAGTAAGTTGACAAATGGGTAAATTGGTTATTGCCACCTAATGTTAACTTTAGTGCAATTCCAAAGGCCTTGATGGACATCACAGAAATCGATCCAACCGTAGAACAAATGGAAATATAGACCATCGGATTTTTGGTTCCGTAGTTAGGAACCACTCTGGTGATCATGAAAACTGTGAACACAGCCACCATCAGGGCATAACACAAAAAGGCAGGTTGCATTGCGTAGCCCAAAATCTCATCTACCGTTTCGATATTTTTATCTGATGGAGCATGCAAAATGATGATCACAGAGCCCAGAAGACAGACAGTACACCCGAGCTTCCCTAAAGTACCCAATTCTTCCTTCAAGAACAATGCGGCTAATATGGCACCAATGATCACCGAGAGAGCACCCAAAGGTGTAACCATGATCGCGGGAGCGAAAGTATACGCTGCAAAATTGGCAATTTCTCCAATTGCCATCGTTGTCATACCTCCCCACCAAATGGGATTTTTTAAGTATTCGTAACCGGCTCCCTCGAAGTTGTTTTGTTCTGATGCCGCGTTCAATCCCATTTTCGTAAGGATGAACGAACTTCCAATCGCCAAGGAGGACGTTATCGCCAAGAGCAAACCGATATACTTATCTTCCAGCATGGCCAAGGTTCAATAGAGCTACCAGTCTTATTCCATTACTTGAATTGTGATACTGTTTTGTGCATAAGTAGGCGTATTATGAACAGAGTTACCAAGATCTTGATACCTATATACGAATGAACTCAATTAACCTTAAAATGATTAGTACTCTAGACTTCTTGATCTCATGCTTAAACCACTATTATAAAGCCTCAGTCGGGCTTTGGGATTCCTGCTACTTGCATTAAAAACTTCAAGGTTCTGAAAATTTATCTGACCTTTATTTGACCTTTATTTAAATTTCAATTAACTATTAGACTTTATTTCGCCTTATACTCCATTTCAGAAGGGATTTCTCTGATCCCTGGAAGTCGAGAACAGCATGCGTCTTCTTTTCAGCGACTAGTTCCGGTATTTACGGTCCCCGGAGTATTTTGGACCACAAGTGGTGGTCGCCCTTGCATATAAGCTGAGGCTCATCATCTCGGCCTTCCGCGACACCGGAAATTTTGGAAGAAAGCTGTGAAAAATAGCAAGAGGGCCCTTTTTTTCGAAGAGCCGTCTTTATCATGGAAATGGATGATTCGAAGTGATTCTTAAGCATAGCTGTCGAGCTCGCCTCTCAAGTTGAAGCAAATCTCACGAGCAAATCCGAGGTGTGGCTCAAGGTACGTCCTATTTACATACAACAAACTTTGTCGTAAACCAAACATGAGCTATGTATCGTTTCGATAGTATACAGGCTATTTGGAAAGTATCGGTTTCCTCTCATCGTAATGGTACCAGTTGGCTAATAGCATTGTCGTGATAGCGAGAATTTGAAATTGAAGTTAAAAAAAAATGATATTGAACTGTCAACACCGCTATCGGATAGGAAACCCAAGATCGGTTCGATGGACCATATAGCTGCCTATAAGCGCTTTCTTATAGGTATAAAACCACGGGACTTGAAAAACTTGGACAAAGAGGCCATTGACAAGCTCTACTTTATCTTCAATGATATATTCCAAATTCTAAGCGATACAACCGCCATTGAAGACCGGGCGCGGCTCCTCCTCACCGACACACTAGGGATATGGATGGTAAGAATTCGGCAGTGGGTCGAAATCGTGAGACACTTGCAATCGTTAGATGACAATCAGGCGTTGCTGTTGCAAAAACTGAATACTCATCTTTTGACACAAGTGCGTTGTGATTTTCTGTTTCGCTACGTCATCGACTTCTGGAATGAGAGCGGAGCAGCTTTGGCAAACTCTCTAGATGGTCTACTGCACAAACTACTGCATCTTGTGAAACTAGTTCGGGTCGAAGAGGACTATCAAGTGATGCTGAGATCGTGGTTATCGGAGACTCTGCAGATTCCCTACACTATGCGTGTTTTGTATTATTTGACTCACGTTTTAGCACCCGAAGTTGATGTTCTTCAAATCCTCGAGAGCCGACCCGATTTCATAGAGCACTCACTTGGCCTAATGTGGACAGAATCTTTGGCGACTCCTATCGGGAAATGTATCGCGAGCATACTGATCAATGCTTACAATCGCCATTACAGGTCTGCAAGTGACCTAGATGCTTGGTTTTCATTGTGGGAGAGGTCAACAATGCATTTTTTCCAAAATCCTCGAATGCGCAAGCGCATAGAAATCTGTATCCTAGTCCCTGTTTTCACAACCGTCAAGGAGAATGTTTTCAATCACTTTATTTCGCGTAACTTTCAGCGTGATTCTCCCGAGTTGATTCCCATTCTGAAGATTGGCCAAGAGCTTTCTCTCGAGGAGGAACCATTTCACGATGATAAACTTGTTTCATTAAGCTTTATGGAACAACTACTGCGGCAAGATCAATACAAGCTGCCTGTTTTCGAGCTACTTACCTTCGCAACGAAGAAATCAATGCCTGTTGCCTCATACATATACGATATCATAAAGCGAAACATGAACCTATTCTTCGTGGACATCGAGGTGAAATGTAGGAACGAGTTTCGTAGTCTGTTCAAAAAGTTTATCGATAGAATACGCGACTCCACCTATTCACTCAATAGAGATAGTCTCAAGCTTCAAGCAAAAAACAAATTTCCAGAAGAACAAGCACAGAAGAGAAGAATGATAAGTGAGGCCATTGCTTTCATGGATTGGCTTGTACAATTTCTTAAATCTCAAATTATCCCAGGTTCACAGTACCAACGGCAAATTCTGGCTACTAAACTGCTAAAAACACTTGTGTCATCTAGTCTTGACCCCAATATCCCCAAGCTCTACCTCGACCCCAGACTGGTCATGAACTTTCCTTTTAACGTCTTCCTTTCTGATGATCGAGCGTTGGGACGATTGCTTTTAGACAACCTAACGGACAACTATAATGACGTTAGAGATAATTGTTTGGAATTGCTGACTATATTTTCTCAAGCTACCGACAAGAAAAACAACATAAATCTTCATTATGATGTGCTTCTAGAAAAATGCTATGCGCTGTTAGGCTCTTACAAGGGCTGTGAGGGTGGTTCCAAACTAGCTGAATTTCTTTTCATCGTAAGCACCAACAAACCAAGTGTGATTCAAAACCTTCTGGATAAACTTAGTCAAAGAATTGAGTCATCTAACCACAATCTGATAGCTAACTTTAGCAAATCGGTACATGGTTACTTTTTAGCGCTAAGTCTCTTGCTCCACAAGTCTGACTTTATCAGAGAATTGGGCGACATAGAGGCCACTATCGATACGTGCATCCGTCTTATTGCACTCAATTGGGCTACTGTTGAGCACATACTGTGTGATGATCCATTCGAAAATCAAAAAGATTGCATGAAAGCTGGATTCGATGTGTCGGATCCTCAGGTAATTACATATGCTTTCAGGTCTATAAAGGATTCCGCTGAGCTTTTGCGTACCATTATAGGTATTCCTAGTTTGTCTGAAAGTCAACTTGTTTCTTGTGGTGAGTTGATGCTAGAGCAGCTTGCTACCATTCGTCACAGTGGCGCTTTTCAATCCGTTGTACCCAGCTTTGTGGCATGCTGTCAACGTTGTTATCAACAATGCCCCAAAATTACTGAGATTTGGCTTCATAGAATGTTGGGTTTACTTGAAAAAAAGACCCAGTTCATTACGCGGCGATCTGGCGGTGTACCCCATATTATCTGCAGCATAGTTTCACCGGAGACTGCTGTCAAGAGACCATTACTAAAGCTCACGTTTGACCACTTGTTTAAAATTGCGAAAATACCCGTCTCAGAACACGAGGAGAGAAATGATCTGCCGCAAGTAAATGCTTTCAATTGCATAAAGGTACTATTTATAGAGTCGACGTTGTCCGATGCCTGTGCGCCTTTCGTCTATCCTGCTCTGGCATTGTGCTTGAGATCCTTCACGTCACCTCTTTGGTCATTAAGAAACTGCTCTTTTATGTTGTTCTCTGCCTTGCAAAATCGCTTATTTGGTAAATCTGGAAAGAGTGTAAGCGCACGCCTATTCTTTTCACGGTATGAAGGAGTACAGAGTAGCTTACGCGAACAATTTGAAAAATCTCTCAATAAATCACTACTCATTCAAGGAACGAGAGAGAGTGGGACTGACCTTCCTACACTTGATTCCCAGATCGAAAGCATATTCTTGGTACTGACGATACTGTCAAGACTCAAACAAACGCCAGGTTTTGATGGACTGGCAGACTTCAAAAAGTTGGTAGTCTTGTGTCTGGAGTCCCAGAATTGGACGGTTCGGCAATTGGCAGCGCGAACATTGCCAAATCTCGTCAATGATTCCTCCGCCGAAATTTTAAACCTCGTACGCAACCTTCAATTGTCTGGATTAAAGCAGAACACGGCACACGGATACATTTTGGCCATACATGAGTTTCTTGGCTCCGAGGATAATCAATTCTTGTCTGGCACTGAGTTGGCTTACATGGTAAACTCGATCGTAGATTTGGCCGGCAGCTTCATTTTCGAGAATAAGTGCTTCGTTACCGCAAAGGCCTTCGTGAGCTTGGTGGACATTTGTCTATCAAAGGGAGCCCTAAGCACTGCAGAAGGAAAGAGGTTGACATCCCAACTAGGCACTTACTTTCTAAAACTCAACGATGATTACTCAATGGATGGAACCAAACAACTCCTGCTCAAAGAACTGTTCTCCATCCTAACAAAAAGAGAAAGCAAGGATAATTTGTTGGATCTAACAGCGGTTGCTCTGCTGTCGCCTTTTTACGAAGTTCAAATAGCTGCTGCAGAGTACGTTGCCCAGAATGAGAATTTGAATATCGGCAAGGAGAGCGTCATTGCCGAAATACTTCTTGAACTGTTCTTCGAAGAAAAGGTGTGGAACCACATCAAACTATCGGTTCTGAGGGCCCTAATCACATTGAAAGTTACTATAGATGTCAAAAAGCTCATGGCGCTGATCGAGGAAACTCACAGTGATGATCTCAGGGCTACTGCCCTTGAATATGCTGGCCTGTTTGTGGGTGCAGGTGACAATCTGTACAGAGGGCTCGTAGAGAAATTGTCACGCGATGAGATACCTTTTGAACTCAGAAAGTCCGCGCTTGTTTCATTGACCAACGCAACTAATCGTTTTCCTGACGTAAAGATGTTTTTCGTGATCAGCCGCTTTCTGTATGATGACGACCTCGTACTCCGCGAAACGTCTTCAACACATCTTAACAGAGTTTTGTTCAAGACAGACACAGTGTCCCTTGGAACTGCTTTTCCTGTTACAGCCAATTTGTTCGTAGCGCACATGCAAAATAATCCAGAAGCACACGCTATTGCCTTTGCGGCTGTCAAGGGGGATCTCGAACCCTTGACGTCTCAAACCTGCTGGGAAAAAGATGAAGAGGCAGACGAGCTGTTCGAGGTTGAACCAGAAAATCAATTTAGAAACTTTGTTGAGGAGGGCCTACGACATGTAGAGCTTTTGAGGCACGCTAAAGATTTGAAAGAAGAGCTTCACAGTTTCGTTCTGTCGCTAGTCCTTGTCTTGAATAGAAGGATGTACCATTATGTGGTAAAAGATGCACCACTGGGTTGGGGTTCAAACTATAAACTTTTCGGGCAACTTGTCATCCTACGCAAGTTGGCGTTGAGCCTTGAAATCACCGAAATAGAACTACTGGACCAGCATCTGACGTCCTTGGATTGTCATCCGTCAGTATTTGAACTTTCTTCCGGAAGCGCCTAGTTGTATTCCTGGACACAAAGACATCATATAATAAGTAAATTCTGTGGCAAACGTCATCTAACCCAATGTGTCTTTCACTTTTTGGAAAAGCCTCTAAAACTCGGGTTTTTGTTTACAAACATTAATTAACTTAGAGAACAATAAGCATGGATAGCATGAATAGCCTGATTTCATTTGAGCCCAATTGAGAGGTAAAGTAGTGTTGTATAGCGCATGAAAACTGGATCCGCAAGCCTCGTTCGGAATGGAGACGTCGAAGGTAAATTGAAAGAAATGATCCACTGGCTATGTCATATTAAAGTCAGCATTTTTGGCAGTGTATCGCATGGAGCAGTTAACACTATATGTTTTGAAAAGATTATCGGAATAATCACAAGTTGACTTCGTGGCCAAGCTGGTTAAGGCGTGCGACTGTTAATCGCAAGATCGTGAGTTCAATCCTCACCGAGGTCGTTAATTTTTATTTTTGCCTCAAAGCTAAGCTCTGTAAGTGATAAATACACCTCAACGAGTGTCCTTTTAGCCGTAAAGATGAAGCAGAGCATATATATTTCAATTTTTAGGTTTGCGAAGGTATCTATTCGTCGGTCGGGCTGGCGTCACTGTGTGCGATATATTTTTATTAGGTGGTATATACGCCCAGGCGAGACTAAAATGGATCCTAACATGATTAAATTGCATATATTAGAATATATGAGTCACTGCGCGTCTCAACATGTGTTTGGCGGTGATAAGATTAGGTACGCACCGAGGAAATTATATCAAATATACCTGAACTAACGCGATGCGCGGTCACGCACTCATGTTGAAACTTTCCGGCGCAATTTTAGTAACCTCATGGCTGGTCCATGTTAGCCAATGTGCTCATGAACCGTGGAAGTTTGACCTGTGGTATTAAAGTGTGTAACGGATATATTCCAGCGCCGTCATCATCGATGTAGCTTGATGCTGAGTGCAACTCACGTGATCAGGATGGTATGAAATGGAGATGCGCTTATGCTCATACACTCTTGAACAGGGTTTCGTTGATCCCCAGAACTAGTACCATTTTGGATATGACGACCTACCAACCTCTACCAGCTCCAGCGAAGTTGAATGGTGGGTTCTGGAAGAGTGCAATTGAGTTTTTGAATCAGAATGATCTTCTATCGTTGGCCCGCACAAATTCACAATTTCACCAGTTATGCGTGGAGGAAATATATCATACGATTGTTATATCAAGAGACTCGGTTCTACGTTCTGGGGAATGGTTTTTGGACTGTGGAAAAACATATCTTGCCGGGTACAGATCAGTGAAGAAAAGCCCCGATCAAGTCGATCTTTTCCTCTATGATCGAATTAACAGGCTGAACGAGTCCTCACATCTTCACCTGGTAAAGGAAGTAATCATCCAAGAAGACGTGTTCCACGACCGACAAGCCGGGCTTGTCGTGCTGGAAGAGCTGGTACAAAAGTTGCTGGATTTAGGTTTGTTGGAAGTTCTAGATATTAGAGATAACGAATTGTTCGCGAGGTTCTATCCTCACTATTTGAATCTGCAGCATTTACGAAAGTGCCGCATTCTTGATCTTGCAGATTTGAACCAGCTGCGATCAATTGCACAAGTGAAGTCCTTACAACTCATGCTCTCGCATGTTTCCTTTGAAGCTGGATGCCTGAATGAGAATGCCAAGAGCGCACTTTCCCTCAACATTGAGGAAGTAGCCATAGAAGACTTAGAGCACTCAAGTCTGCGGCTGTTTGAATACCTACATGACGAAAAAATGGCCATGAGTGCTCTGAAGTCGCTTAAATTTAATCACGTCCACGGGATGCAGAACTACAACAAGACGATGAGGGAATTCACCACGCTATTCCTTGATAGCGTACTGGAAATCGATCGAATAAAACGGTTAGAGCTAGAAGGGTCATGCGAGGTTCCAGGCTGTTCTTGCTTCCACGACTTTTTAATGGCTCTCGCTCCCCACGTACACAATCTCAAAGAGCTAAGTCTTATAGAGAAAACCTTTGTCACCCAAGGGGATCACTATACCGAGGAAAACTGGGATTTGACAATAAACAAATTTCTTATCAACCTCCCCAACGTCTCGGATAGGCTGGAAAAACTGGCTATTCGTCACAACCCGCCATTGAATGGAATTCAAAAAGACTCAGTAGAAGGTAATTACATTCGCCGTCGTACGCTTTATGAAAGCGTCCTTCCCAGATTAACGAGCCTCAAGACACTCATTGCCCCAACATTTCTGAGGTCTATTGCTCCTTACGAGGTGCTTGTATGCGATTTACTTTGGAATGGATGCGAGTGTGATTATTGCACTAAAGTTTTAGCTGTCATCGACAAGTTCATCATGAACCATCAATTCTATTCATTTTCTGAGGGCCGTTTCAAAGACATTATTCCAACAGTTTTCTTTGGTTTTACTGGCGACGCTCTCTCCCGGCGCTTCGTTACTACCACAGATTGGGATTTGAACACCTGGTCTATCTGTCCCGTTGCTCACTATTGGGATTTACACGGCTATGAAAACATCCAGCACTTCCACGATTTTGATTGTCACTATGATGAGTCCGTATACATAGCGTTGGCTGGATGTATTGCACACTTTTTCAATTCATACATGGATCATTTAGTTCAGCTTCTTCCAAGCTTACGTTCCTGCGTTTTATCCGGAGTTTACTATGCCGTGGACGGCGAACAAGAATATAGGTCGATCTACGATTGAATACGACAGTAACTAACGGATTTATCGCCAGTCAGTTGATGACGGCTATTCGCTGCGTTTTCGAGTATGTTTTTCTGTAAGTGTTAGTAGTGCTAGGTTCGAAAATTTTTATAAGACTACTATCGATGCCCAGCTGAGTATTTTGTAAAAGGCATAAGTTATAAACCAAAATCGAACCAAGAAGCCCTTGAGGCTCCCATTTAGTCTAGACGGTGTTGTGTTGCTAAGGTTTGCAGCTATTAATTGGGCAATAATAGTACCTGGGCTGGCCATCTTCTAATCGAACGACATCTGTACATAAAGCACAGCAACCTACCAAAGAGGCAAGAGGCAAGAGGTACGAGAAGGAGAGAAGGGATAGAAAGCTAATAATCAGTACTCTAACGTACAGAAATCAGTCTGATAGCGTATCGAAAGCACCCATGCAATTACCTGATACACGAAAGGCATTATGTTCCATTTAAAGCACGGCAATGGCTTCTTCTTGTTTCAGCGACCGGTCAGGACAAGAGGAAGTCGCATACGCGCAGCGCTATGTTTCCGACGATACGACTCAACTTTTCAAGGTGGGAAGTACAAGGAGGTTTTCAAAAACTTGGCCTGCAGCAACCAAATCAATGGGATAAAGCGAATTCCGCTTTCGCACATAGGTGCTTCGAAGGCGGAGAGAAATGCAACACTGAGTGTGAATAAGCCAGAAAAGGAAGTGGTAGACAAGGCGTCTTTGAATATTTCCCTTGAGTCAGCTAATCGACTGATCTCTCAAAGCAAAGAGGTCACGGCGAGCCTGCCGGCGGAGTTGTTACATATTCTCTTCGCACTTGGGCGCCTTCACCAGTTTTACGTGATACACAAACTTTATAAAACTTTCAGACTTCACCTACTAGCATCCAAACACAGCATTTTACCGGAGACATACTCACAACTCGTCGAACTAATGCTCAAGACTGAATTTGCCCTTCGGAATTACGATCTTTGCGAAGCACTGTTTTCCGAATATATCAAGTTTCCTAAAATAAAGCCAGGAATGATAGAAATTGGTCTCGTTACATTTGTCAAGAACAAGAACATCCCACTTGCAAAAGAATTTTATGCCCAAATACTCAAAGACCCCGAAACTTTCCCAATTACTCCTCATACATTGCATGTTTTTGCATTCGAGATATTCAAGGCCTCTGATCTGGCTTTACTGAAACAAATCATTTATACGTGGCTGAAGGAAGCATCCGCTCCCCAACTTATGCCTGAAAACAGGACAATTGCTCTGCTTCACAGGCTTTTGCTGAATTTTGAGGATTTCGAAGGAATTGGTACCTTAAATTCGCATCCCAGGATACAAATATCCAACTATAATGATAGCGACGATTATCGACTTTGTTTATTTCGCAACGATTTAGCAAAAAGTAAGCTTGTGACCACTCTCGAGATCACTGGCGCACTTGAATTGTTACTCGCTCAAACCGCTGTACCAAGAAGAGTTGAATTCTATATTGAAGCGCTCAACGCCTTCGTCTCTCGAAACAATCTTGCTGATATCAAACTCATCACCACGAGAGCACTATCCGATAGATCTGTGCAGCTAACAAATGGTTTCCACAAGCGCGTTTGCCATTATTTTGTCAAGAACGGATTATTAAAGACACTTGTTCAGTACATGAGAGACGTCATACGCACTTCTCCGGAATGCCAAATAAACCACGTATATGTTGAACAGCTCTGGTCTTGTGCGATAGAGAATTATCCCATACTTTCAAGAGAGTTTACTAAAGATTTGCAGTTGACTCTTGACAAAGATAGCTATCTTCGCCAGTACCATTGGCTCGGACACTTTATCACTAGCAAACTGAACAGGCGGCTGCTAACCAATGAATCTAATGGAGGGGCTCTCCACAAATACTTGGCTTTGAGTCCGCACTTTAGCCCGGACTGCGCAAAGGCCATAGCCGACTGCGTCGAAATTGGCGATGCTGCCCGCATCAGGGCTATCATTTTGAATGAATTGCAACACGGAATAAGGCCACGCTTTCCGGTTCTTTACTCACTGCTCAAAATTTTAATGGATGATTGTATAGAGTCAGCACGCATAGTTGATAATATCATGCGTGAAACGTACCACAATATTCCGCTCAAGCTGGACATTTTGTGGCTTAAGCATAGCACTCTCAAGATTACCAGTGAGTCTGCACAAAAAGGTCACACAATAGCTGCAAAGACGGAGGCATCTCTGATGGCCTCTCAGAAAGTCAAAGACTTTGAGAGAGAACGCCGCCTTCATTTAAACTTTCAAAATTACATGCAACTTTCCAGCATATTTCTTGTGCTTCAGGATCCTACTACGGCTACATTCTGCCTAGATCAGGGTAAAAAGCGTATGAATAGTAATAACCAAAGGGACTGGTTCATCTATTATTCTAATGCTTTGAAGATCCACACGCGTGCTCGAGATCCGCTCAGTTTTCTGTCAGTGTTGAGCGAATGGAACAAAAACCGCAACGCAGGTTTGATCACTCGCGACTCTTTACGATCTTGTAAGGGCTATGTGAAATATTTAACAAAGCATTCTGCTGCCTCGAGCTCACACATGTCCAACAGGGATATGATAAAGCTTATAAATGAGGAGATTGACGCACTTCTGGTAAGATACGTCAATTACAAGTTTGAGGGCCTCAATGATATGCGTATGGCATCTCAATTCTTACACGAATGGATGAATAACGATGCCAAGAAGAGAGTTGCGGAGGCCCCAACTATGGCAAGCAAGGATAGCTCCGCCTTACTCAAACACTGAACATACTTGAAGATACACACTACTCACTACATCAACGATCACCCTATGCATGCGTAACAAGAGTGTTCTGTTACGCCACACCAAATGAGGGCACTTAACGCCCGAGTAAAAGAAAAAGACTGTACATAGATGGGTGTATAAAAAGATATATATCTACAATTTAATGCTTACTACAACAAAGCTGAGGTCGAAAGAATACCATTGGGGATATGATCTTCGTTGCCCGCTTTCCACCATATTTTATTTACTATGTATGCATCTTTAATTAAGCTTTAAAGACAATTTAGGTCTAAAATATCAATACCACCGAGAATCAGGCGGGCGAACTACAACAAACTGCCAAACAGAAGCTTCTCTGGTAATGACTGGCCATTTTCTAGACAAAGTAAAAACACTTGTAAGTCAAAACTGTCCCGAAACTGAATAATTCAAGCACGGTGATCGGAAACTAACTAAAAATTAATTACTAGCCTGGAGATGACCTGAAGTTAATACCGTTGAAGGTCTTAGAGACAAGCACTTGCTCAATATGTCAAGATTATATGTACGTGCCAGTGATGACTACCTGTGGCCACAATTATTGTTATGATTGCCTTTCGAACTGGTTGGTAAGTAATAACGCAAATGAGCTGACATGTCCACAATGTCGCACTCCCTTGAAAGATGCACCTTCCCTGAACTCAGCCCTACAAGAGCTCTTAAACACAGTTATTGAGATTTGCGGACTGAACGATACCCATGATCTGCTAAGAGGACAGAGTATTACTCAATACAAGGAGGATTACGAAAATGAGACTTTATTCAAAAACGTCTTCAAAAACACCGCCGTAGCGGTTGTTGACGACGACGATGGCGTAGCGAGATGCAGTAACTGCCATTGGGAAGTTGAAGGTGATGTATGTCCTCATTGCAGTGCAAGGATGAGAAACCGATCGCGCGAATACGACGAAGATGAGGACGAGGAAGCGCTCTCTGATACATCTGAACATGATCTGGCCACTCTTCGAAGTCACGGTCACCATACCCTGCCTGGGGAGAGCGATGAGTCCGATAGTGACTACGACAGCGAGGAGCCGAGCAGTCACGCAGCTCGACATCGTTTTGCGCCATTCGGGAGTGCCAGAGATATCTTGAATCGCATCAATGCACAGGACCGCAGGCACATATCAGGAGATGAGGATGACATGGGATCCGACTTAGACTCTTTTATTGACGACGACGACCAGGATGACCTTCATTCCAGAAGAACTGACCCTAACGAGTATGACGATCCTAGTTCGATTCGAAAAGGAAAAACTACTTCCCATGGGCCAATTTTGTTAAGTTCAAGTGAAGACGAGGATGAAAGCGAAGGGGATGAGGAGCATATACGTCTTACCCAGGAATTCGAGAACTCAGTTCGCAACTCTCACCCTGAGGTTGGCGGGAGCGATGATATTGACGAAGAAGGAGAAGAAGAAGAAGAAGAGCCTAATAGCGATTATTGGGAACACCATGATGGCGGTGGGTTTGTGAGCGGAGACAGTCTGGACATGGAGGACATTGACCGCGCTCAGAGAAAGACGATGGCGAAGAAACGCAGGTTTCGAGTAGTCGATGACACCGATGACGAAGAATAAGTGCTTAGTTGCAAAAGTGCGGGGCCGGAGATAAGCTTTAACGCGCTCACGAAGAGACGGATGTGAACACGCCCGCGCAAAGAAAAACACATGCTGCGGCTTTTTACTGTCATTACCACAGAGCATATTAAGGGCAGCATCTAAAAATCTACAAGATCACACGAAGGTGCCCCGTTTAGTAGACGGTAACCGAACCATGTCAGACCATTTCTCAGTTTGAAACAATACATATTGGTTTTACTGTGACGCCCGGACATAATAGGCTGCGACAAAAGAGAGCGGTAAACATGAAACTAAAAAAACAAAATCGGCAAAATTACAACAGCAGATTTAACGTATGGTCGAGTGAATAAGAGCCCGATGTGCTCTTGGAAGGACAGAACCCTGGTGACTGAGTCTTCGGGAAATACGCTTTCGTACTTGACGATCACAATCAGCGCTGCTTTTGATTGGCTCAACTTTCACCACTTTAGAAAATTTTCTGGTTGATAGTGTGATTTCCACACCTCTCCTTTTAAGAACTTACAACGCATCAGTCCTCTTCAATTCCAATCCACTCAAAGGCTCATCTGTGCGTGCAAAAATGGCCAACAAGATTATCGAATACCAAAAGCTATTCCAAGCTTCTTCCAAGCCATTGTGGTGGAGACACCCAAGATCGGCCTTGTACCTGTACCCTTTCTACGCTTTGTTCGCCGTGGCCGTTGTGGGACCATTCCTTTACCTCCCAAACACCATCAGAGGTATCAAGGATAAGAGAAACTAAGGTGTGACGTGGCCCACACCAGATACAGCAGGGTCAGAGACTGTCAGCATTTCTTTCTTTGTTTTTTGTCTTTTATTTATCCTTTTCAAGAACCCAAGCCCGAACCACCACAACCATGAGCTAAGTTTCGCACATTTGTTTCTACAAGAATTGGAGACTTCGACTGACACGATTTTAGGAAATCTCCAACTCAGGAAAGCTCTCCTATGCGACCAAGGATGATCTATGGGTTTTTAGAACAGTATCTTTGGCTAGACGCCGAACTTTCCTATGGCTTGTTCCCCATTGCCACCGAATCGCGTTGCTCCAACGTTACTTTCGATAAGAATACACTCGCGAACTTGACTCGTTATGCATATAGCACATTGTGTATTTCATAGTAAACACAAGAATATTCCTGGAACGAAAACAATCACACCTAAACTGTTGGCACGCTAAAAAATCATGGGGGTTTACTTGTAGTGGTAGGTTCCAATGTTCCTCAGTTCCCTTTTCTTCAATGCCATTTCCCCTAAGTATAAGGGGCGTCTGTGTCTTCTTCACTTATACAATCTAAGAATCTTGAAAAGTTATTACTTAGCTGAAGATCCAAAATTACAAGCAACTTATGATCCGGTTTCAAGCCTTTTCGCGGCGGAGACTATATCTAAATGCTTGGTTGCCGCAGCAGAGAGTTCATAGCAGCACGAAGCTAGAGGCACCCAGGGTTTTTAGCCGATGGCTCAATGTCAATAACGTCCATGATCCAAAACATGTATTTACAAACCCTTCCAACAACGAAGTTCCGGATTCCATGCATTTTTTCTCTCGTCCCGACTCGAAAATGGTCTCAGAAGAGGAGCTCGTCGTCGGTAGCATTCAGCAGTCTATTAAAAACCAGCGTCGAAAGCGCTTAAGAGATATATGTGGTGCTTTCGCAGTAGCATTAGTGGGGACAATACTCGGCTATTCTATTGGTTATAGAGTGGTATACTTACATGAAGAGTCCTTTATACCGGTATACCCGGTGCCCAAAGCTCGTAATTTTAGTGACGACGAGCTCCGATCTATCAATACCCAAGAAATCAGGGAAATGGCAGAGTACAAACTCCTGGAGAAACTATCGATGCATCCAATGATTAAAGAAGAGTACGGTGTACCATTGCATAAGTCTCCTGGCGTTTCTCTGAAGACTCATGAATTTTCAGTTTGGCAGGAGGACCCTAACCCGTGTCTTGCGGGATTCCAAGTTGTACCACGGAGTTCACCGAATGACGGTATTGGCTGGCATTTAGTTCCATTCCTTTTCAAGTGGAGACTGAGTACTCGTTCCATCGATCTGACCGACTTCGCAGATCGCATTTTGGGCCTGTTTGGGGTTGAGTCGTCAGACATATACCAAATAGTGAATCCTAGCCTTGAACCAGGAGGTTACAAATATGAAAGACCACCACATTACTCGCAAAATCACCGCGCTACAAACTTGTGCTTTATGGGGGAATTAGATTTGGGTCAAAACGACAGGATAGTTTTCAAAGGTCGGTACCATGTCGACATCAAACTGCAGCAGGTAGATCTCTTGCGCAAAGAAAAAGGTAAGTTAGTGCGCTACGTGCTGTACCAAAGCAACGCGAGATGAAATTAGAGAGTTCACTTATCTGCACTATATCTCGTCGTCCCAATTTGTATAAGAATCGTCATTTAAAAAGTCCTTTAGCAAGTCAGATTGCTGTGCCTTGTGGAGGTTAGCTGCTCTTATCTTTCTCTGCTCCTCTATCTTGCGCTTCAATATTTCGCTTTTAGGTTGCTTCGAGCGAGCTACGGCATGCCGAGGCTCCTCTGTGTTGGCCGAGCTGCGTACGGGCTTGATCCGATCAAAAATTCGGCCTTTGTCGCTTGTAGAAGGCCTGGAAGGTTCGTCGGAGTCTATTTCCTCACTTTGCTCACCTGAGTCCACCATACCAAGTCGGACGGCGAGTGGGTTCGCTGGTTTTTTATGTTCTGAATTTTCTGCCGATGCCTTGATCGACTTTGACTTTGGCTTTGACTTCAATTCGCTGTTGACAGAGGCATTTTTTCCGCGGCCCACTCTCTCTTTCGATGAATACGCAGCATTGTCTTTGATATCAACCATGCCCAGTCGAGCAGCCAGAGCGTTAACATCAGATCCGCCTTCATGCTTCGGCTTTCCTCCGCCGCCCGAACTACGGCGGGGTCTCCTTGGAGGTCGTCCTGAGCCTTTCTCACTTGATGATTCTCTCTTTTCAGGCTCCACCCCATCGTTAGGTGTGGCCCATCGACTGGAATTGAGTCCCTTTACGACCGTCTTAGGCTCAGCTTTGGTGGGCGCACTGGCCCAGCGAGATGAGTCCAAAGACATTTCCGACAATAAAGATCTTATGAAACTTGTCTAGTAAATGACAGCTGTTTGTATTCAAAGGTCGGAGGGCCTCCACTAATGGCTTGAGTATCTCGATTTATCTGGCCCTGCTAAATTTCACTCTTATAAACTTACTTTGGCTTGCTAATTTCATGTCATCTTCCCCTTTCTACTCCGGGCCTCGAGGTATTTAGAAACATATCATGAATGAGAGAAATCACGACTGGGATGCCATGGTCGAGCATCAAGATGGAGATCTCGGGGCCATGGAGAAAACCCAATTAGAACGGCTTTCTAGCGACTACTTGAAGCCGAATATCGGGTTGATATATCTTTTGACAGCAAACTTGTTCAACAGTGCAATGGTTGTTTCGACCAAGCTGTTGGAAACAGATCCTAGCCTGGAAAAGCCGATAACACCATTGCAGATCCTGGCAGTGCGAATGATTATCACATATGGGGGAACACTTATCTACATGTATATGAACAGATCGAAAATAGAACATGTGCCGTGGGGACCGCCAGGCTTGCGAAAGTGGTTTGTGCTTCGTGGCGTTTTTGGATTTTTCGGGGTGTTTGGGATGTACTATGCTTTGATGTACCTTTCGGTTCCGGACGCTACAGTGATTTCGTTTCTCGGCCCGTCGCTGACAGGTATTATGGCCTGGATGATATTGCACGAGCGATACTCAAAAATTGAGGCCTCGGGTGCTTTTGTTTCGCTGTTCGGCGTTGTAATGATCGTACGGCCAGCTTTTCTGTTTGGAAGCCCCGACAATCGGCCTGCCAATGACGCCGTTGAGTCGAACAGTCCACGGGACCGCCTAGTTGCCTCGCTGATCGCTCTGCTGGGTGTCTTTGGCGCATCTAACGTCTATATCATCATCCGCCACATAGGTAACAGGGCCCATGCGATCATGACAGTTTCTTACTTTGCGCTCATTGTATCTGTCATATCCGTGGTAGGAATCTGCACGATCCCATCTATAGGCTTCCAGACTCCACAAACCAGCCGCCAGTGGCTCTTGTTTTCCATCATTGGATTTTCGGGCTTTTTCATGCAACTCCTCTTGACTATGGGGATTCAGCGAGAGCGTGCAGGTCGAGGCGCTTTCATGTCATACTCGCAGATCCTTTACGCTTTGCTGTGGGATCTCTTAATTTGGAACCACCTACCCGGATTGTGGTCTTGGTGCGGAATAGTCATCATAATCGGCTCTGCGATTTGCGTGCTCAAGTACAAGCCGAAGGCCGAAGCACCAGTTTTGACCGACCAAGAGGCCAACCGCGCCATTCAACTGCAGGATCTTGAAGTCGACGAAGCACATCAGCAAACCAAGGGGTAATAAAGGAATGGGTAAACGGAAAGGAAGGGAGAAATGGAATAAGGATAGGAATAGGAATTAGCTGAGTACCACAGCGCAATGAGTTTTAGTTATACACATATTATACATTCAAGTACAATTTTATATACATATGCGGGTTTTTCTCGGCCTATCAACGCAAAGAAAAGGACTAAAATGCTAACGTTGAAGCTACTAGTACTAAAATGAACTCGAACCTTGTAAACTTCGGCGCAGTCTGTGATTGAATCAAGATGGGCATTGAAGTACTGATTGGCATGGCATTTACCCAGATAGTCATTATATACGTAAATAGTTCATATATATGAAGCTGAGGCTAAATAACGAAAGTATCTAATAGACCCAATTCAACACTGCGGGAAGCGAAGCACACCAAGTCTGGCCTCTCTGAGTAATATGCTGCGATCACCACTTGCTATCAAATTCGGGAGACGCTTCCAAAGTGACTTCACCTATAAAAAGTGGATACATCTGAGCTTGCCACAGAAGCAGGATTTCGTGAAGGGGTTTGTCGAGAACTACAGGAAACAATATCCAGGCTCCAAAACGAACGTCTCACTGAGAGGCTTGGCGCTAGATATGGAAGGACATGGTGATGCCCCTTCAGTCTTTGGAATATTCTATGATGACGTGTGGGAATTATGCAAAAAGTCTAAAGAAGGTCTCTACTCTGAAGAGAGACAGGCATTGCAGAGGAACGATATTAAACAGACTGGACGTTTTGGCCATGAAAGCTTTTACGATTTGCTGGTGGAAGATGACAGGTAGATGGACGGATTGTCTTGCGACTAGCGTCTTTCAATACCTAGGATTGATACAATCTTCTTAGTAGCAGCAACAACATCCTCATCGCAATAGCGTTTACCGGTGAGCTGAAGGGCAACGGGACCCCCAACGTAACTCTCTGCGTTGTATTTGATACCTCCCTTGTCGTCACACCAGACCATTTTCTCGTAAGCGTTATTTTTTAGCTCAGGAACAACAGCATCTTTCTCCACATCGTGGTAAACTCCTGCTGGGAACACAACGTTGGGGTAGTCCAATAGATTCCAGAAGGACGTGTACCCCCAGTAGAGCGACTGGCCTGGAATCTCAGCTGGCCCATTGTAAGTTGGCGAAAGTATGAAATCAAGATCTGAAAAGTACTTCTGCAACATTTCAACTCTCAAGGCATCTCTCATTCCATTCAACTCCTTGTTACCGCAGACGGAGAGCTCTTCA
This sequence comes from Lachancea dasiensis, assembly GCA_900074725.1. Lineage (NCBI taxonomy): Eukaryota > Fungi > Ascomycota > Saccharomycetes > Saccharomycetales > Saccharomycetaceae > Lachancea > Lachancea dasiensis. The sequence continues at coordinate 555,496 of LT598461.1, forward strand.
CCGCCACCAAATTTCATATAATGCTTGGTGAGAGGCAATAATGGCTCGCCGCTTGGGGCCCACATGGATAGCTGCACTTTGTTTCCATCGCAGGTGTATAGTTTTAGGTTGGCGGTATAAATATCGAACATTTCTTTCTCAGAGTACCATGTGGGGTTTAGCTCAACGATCTCGATGTCTGGACACTTCGAAAGTTTGGCCACGGTCTCACGAACACCTCTCGAAACAGCAGGGAAGGGAGTTACCAAGTTATCATCATACAGAACACCAATCTTGATTTTTGCTGGCAATTGTTCTTTGCGCCATTCGATTGGGACGCACATAGGATCATATAGCCATGGCTTTCCCTCGTTGATATAAGCCTTCATGTAGCTGTCTAATTCATCAATAGATCTTGCCAGAGGTCCTTGAACAGCCACAATCGATTCTTGGCCCTTACCGCTAGACAAGCCGTTCATCAACGACAAACGCCTAGTGGTTGGTCTCAAACCGAATAAGTTAGTGAAAGCAGCTGGCGCGCGAACGCTACCGCCGATATCACTACCGTGACCCACAACTGAACCGTGCATAGCCACAATCGCGGATTCACCACCGGAGGACCCGCCTGGCGACAAACGTGTGGAGAGAGGATTTCTGGTTCTTCCGGTGATGTTATTCCACGTATCCAGATGCATGATACCTTGAGGCTGCGCCGTCCGGGTGTGGAAGACGGCACCCAATTTGTTCAAGATGGTGATAGACACAGCTTCGTTTTCTGGGAAATTATCCATGTAGGCCACGTAAGACGCCGTAGTCATTTTATTCTTGTAGTTCATGTGCTCCTTCAATGACACCACTACTCCGTGCAATGGGCCCACAAGTTTCTGGGTGTCCTTCAAATACTGGTCAAGCTCCCTTGCTCTTTGTAGGGCTTCTGGGATCAAAAATTGCATCACACAGTTTGTAGCAAGTTGCGCTACAATAGCTGCTTTGATATAAGCCTCGGTAATCTGCAGCGCTGTGAGTTCGCCGGACAGCTGTTTTTGGGTGAGATCGGCAATAGTTAGGTTCCCCACTATATTTTGTTCCTCGGACGACAGCAAATTCCAGAATTTGGTGGCATCAACAGGATCTGAGTCCAGCACCTCTGCCGATGGAATCGCTGCCGTACATTTTTTGTAGAACTCTGGATCAAATGCCTGCATCTGGTCAACCGCATCCTTGTTGTAGGCGTCAATCTTTGGCCCGAAGGTGGCAAATTTGACAGCATCTTCGCTAGGATAAGAGTTATCTTGAGTCATGGTTTGGATACAGTACCTCGATGGGGCTTTAACTACTGTTGCGATAGCTGAGTTTTTGTTGTAGGCGACGTTTTTCGTCTGGCCTGGTCAATTGTTCAAACTGGCCTAGTATGAAGAAAACCACAAGCAAACTGAGAAAGAAAAATCGCAACAGCTTGTCGCCTATTACATTTATAACCATCTCTTTGGATTGCTGGGTGCGGTGTGAGCCGGTTATCGTCTGTGTATATGTGTTCGCTAAAGGGCGATTTTCTTATCTCTGATAAGAATTATATTAAACCTAAGCGCACGATAACAGTGACACGCTTAGGTTCCACAGGAAAAGCTGATTGGAACGAAGGAAAAGCGCGGTGTGAGTGCGGACGATAACGAGTCAACGGGACTGGCGCTTGATTTATTGTATGTATACGGTAGCGAGCAGCGAAGGTTCAGAGCTCCACCGTGCTGAGAACTTGATTATCTCGTGACAGATAATATCAAGGTGATGTGGCTGGTAACTTGAAGACGGCCATCGACTTGTTCCGGCGGAACAGGTAATCGGGGAACGCATATAGATGACGAGTTTGCAGCTATGCGGTATTTGTACGTGAGGCGAATGGTGTATTGTCGGAGATTATGATAGTCGTTGAGCTTGGCAGTCCAACATCTCGCTGCATGTGTCGTTTAGCAGCCGGTCATAAGGACACGAGGAATGTGCTCAGGAATATGCGAAGAGCGCTTCTTGGGTAGCTTCTTTATAGTGGGTTTATGCAATGAGGACGAGGTGCGGTTACAGACAGGAAGGACACAATAGGACGGGCGGCGCGTCCGCATGCTGAGGGAAGCCGGGGAATCAAGTGGATGTAGAATGAAATCGACGAGCAGCTTCATCACGGGGTGATACCGGCTTATGTATTTTCCTCACTACTGAGACGGGTGGCTTTGGAGGCTAGTCCATGCGTTTGGGCTCGGCTGGTACTTGCTGGAGGCCGAGAGGTTGTACGAAACAGTCTTCAAGACCATATCAGCGATAGGGTAGGCGCAGCAAGCTTGGATTATCTTGGGATTGTTTCACGGGATTGATATGGGCGTACATGCAAAGAAGGGCCCGCCTGCAATCGTTATAGTGGCGTGTTGCTGGTATGGAATCCCAAATATCGCGGTCAGCGCAGACATCTCGGGCTTTGAGCAGCGTAATGATACTCGGCATGGATGGAACCGAGATAGGCAGCTAGCTTTGTGCAAAGCTACTAGAGCTATCTCGCTGGGTGGATGTGTCATTATGGTATCAAGTGACGATGAGGTTGCTATACTATATTGGTAACGGTTTGGCCATCGGAACCGGACAACATACTGGAAGAGCATGGAAATCCTCCCAGCAAACCAAAAGCTTTATGGAATAGTTGGAGGAAATTTTCACCTGTCTTCTGACCTAAAGTTAGTAGAGTGCGGAATAAAACACAATGTCACCTTGATAAAGGGCTGCCCCGAAATTTGCGGGAAATAACGAAAACCCTGACTTTTTTATGAGATCTTCTCCTGTTACTGCATCTTCCCGAATGTAAGACTAGGATATTCAAATGTGTAGGGCTTCAGAATGGCCGCGGCTGACATCACTTTACTTCACAGCACGGCGTTATCCGTTCCCTCCGAACAGCAAGGCAGCTCCTAAGCTAAATATTTGGCTAGTTGTATATGTCCACAACATCCGATCAAAGGCAGATGCCTTGCATTCACGTTTCGAAGAGATGAATGGTAACGGCAGGATAGTAAAAGCGCGTCACACTCGTCCAAGATGCTCTGAGCTGTCTCCCATCTTGTAATATCCCAATGTGTAGTTTTACAAAAGACTTATTACAAACACCTTCCTGCTAGAGGTGGCCAAAATCGCAAGGTCAAAAAGACAGGGCTCGTTCACTCCCAGCAGGATCTGCGCTTACGATAGAATGAGCAACCGCAAAAACACGGCCGCCAACTTACTGTTGCGACAATATCGGGAGCTTACCGATGCCAAAAAAGCGATTCCATCGTTTCATATTGAGCTGGACGATGATTCTAATATATTCCTGTGGAACGTAGGTGTGATGGTACTTAACGAAGACTCAATATACCACGGCGGATATTTCAAGGCGCAGATGCGGTTCCCAGAGGATTTCCCATTTTCCCCGCCCACTTTCCGATTTACGCCTGCGATATACCATCCCAACGTTTACCGCGATGGGAGGCTATGCATTTCGATCCTGCACACTAGCGGCGACCCAACTTCGGAGGAACCGGACTCCGAGACATGGTCACCCGTGCAGACCGTAGAGAGCGTTTTGATCTCAATCGTATCGCTGCTGGAGGATCCCAACATCTCGTCTCCAGCTAACGTCGACGCTGCCGTGGACTACCGTAAGAATGTAGACCAGTACAAGCAGCGGGTGCGGCTGGAGGTAGAACGCTCCAAACAAGATATCCCTGAAGGATTTGTCATGCCCTCTGCACGTACCGCCTACGTGGCTCAACAGCACACAGAACCAGAGGACACCCGTGACCTCGGAGACAACTTCTGGTACGACAGTGACGAGGAGGACGATGACGACAACGAGCCCGCTGCCGACATTTACGGGTACGGCCACGATGACGATGAGGACGACGAGGACGTCCAGTTCGAGGAAGACGATGACCTGAGCGTCGATAACGACAGCGTGATGGACCGGAAGCAACCTTGCAAGGCAGAAGACGAGAGTGAGGAACTTGAGGACGAGATGAAGCTGGAAAAGTAAGACGGCGACATACTGCATGCAACATCTACTCTACATGTATTTTCCGACACATATTGCAGCGTCCTGCACGTAGTGACAGACTACGACACTGCCAAGTGCAGTGCCCATTCGGAATTCTCACAACAACGACGACAACGGGGATTTCATCATTATTTTACTACTTGTCATTTCACTTTTTGGTTTTTTTTAATTTTTGGGAGTGGTCCGCAAATCCCGGGGCCTGTAGATCGTTTGTGGACATCCTTGAGAGTTCCTTGGGCCTGGCGAGGAGACCGAGGAATCCCTCTGCATACAGCTACTCCCTTCCTTACACGGAAAGCTTACATGGATGTCTCCAGGAAAGTCCGAAAGCCTAGCTAAATGTCGATAGACCTATGTAATTCACACGTGAATAGTGATCCTAATGGTTTTGTTTTAGCGCAAGTCGTAAAGACACTTACTCATAGGTATCAGCTTTATCTCGCAGCGCTAGCGAAAGTGTCTTTGGAAAGCACTGGGAAGGCTGTGTAATCACAACATGCTACATGGTCAAAATATTCACAAGCTTCTGACGCAAACTTTACGTTCGGTCCAAACTTTAACCTCTGACCGCGAGGAAGTACTCTACTCATCGATCTTATTATCGGGCCTCAATGGAAGCATTATATCTTACGCAAACCGCGAAGATACTCCCGCGTCTTACAACAAATCTACCAACAACTTGAAAATGATGTCCCTCCTCATACGGGACAAATGGAATGAAGACCAAATGGATCCCAGTGCGCAGTCCACATCGAGTTGTTACACTTGCGAGCTGCGGACAGACCCTGAAGATGGAAACTCAGAGGCTACGCATATTTACACTTACGAGATAGAGGACCTGCATGCTTGTGTCGCACAGATTCCCAGAAGCGATCTACTACTGCTGTTCATCGGCAGTGGGCAGTATCCCTACGGGCTTGAAGTCCTCAAAATGAAGGCTGCCTTGGAAGGTCTCGCCAGTATGCAAGGGTACAAGCTGAACTAGAAGAAGACCGGGAAACACGGATAGACGGGCCGAAAGTAATGGTCCGAATGCAATGAACGACCTGCCTGCGAGCAGGTTCGAAAACGTGCTTAATGATCTAACAATGCTCTACCCTTCACATCATTGCCACAACTAAAACGAAAAAAGAGGGCATGGCGATCTCAGATGAGCGGCGCCTTGCGCTGGGGATCAATTTGACACCAATGGAGCCTTAGGAACGGCCACGGCACACCATTTCGTGATGTTCCTCATATTGAGCAACTTGGTAGGGATCTGGGCTTACACTAATCATAAATAACACCTATCATATACGCACTGAATACAGCGCTGGATGTCCGACCACGCCGCTCGAATCCCCGAGTATTTTCGCTAACATAATACATTTTCACAGCGTCAGTTACGAAAAAAGTGATCTAAACTTTCATAATCACATATTACGGAAACGCGAATTGTAACTATCATCGCGTCAAGCTGGAAAATTCAATTCAGAAGCAAGCTTAGCAAGGAGGTGAAATACAGAATCACATCTCCAGCACTCACCAGCTTTATTGCAAGGCCCGGGGCCGCTCTATTACAATGTCGACGTTGAAGAGATCGCCTTTGAAGCAGACGGATAGCAACATTCGGGCTGGAACGCAAGCCGCCGTCAAAAGGCGAAGCGTGGAAAAACTCGAGATTCAACATCGCAAGAGGGTGAGGACGGTGGAGGGAGGCGGCCGCAGCAGAACTATCGAGGGTGCCGTCCAGCACCAGCACCGGAAAGCGGAGTTCAAAAAGGTGGACGAAGGGAATGATGAAGGTGAGGAGCGACAGAACGTCAATGACAACAAAACTTCGAACAATAACATAACGGGTGCCAAGTCCGCCAAAACCGGTGGGGGTAAGGTCACACCACAGGATTTACTCGAATGGCAAACCAATTGGAGACGAATAATGCGGCGGGACACCAAAATATATTTCGATACCACAGAAGCATCGCACAAAAACGATAAGAAACGAGACCTTTTGAAGCGAGGGTTCATGTCTTTAGGCGCTCGCATTACACCCTTTTTCGATACCGATGTCACTATTGTCGTTACGCAGAGGGTGATTCGAGAATATTCACGGTTGCCTGAAACAGATGTGTTGGCCAGGGCCATGATCCGCGAGATGAAGATCTGGGATTACGAGAAAGCCTCCAGATTTCTGAACAACTTGGATGTGGATTTGGAAGCACAAGAATGCAAGAACCCCCTTCCACCATCCACCTTGTCAAATCTACTACACAACGAAAAACTTTATGGACCGACCGACCGAGATCCTAGGGCTAAGCGTGAGGACGTCCATTACTTCAAATACCCACACGTTTATCTATATGACCTGTGGCAAGTATGGGCGCCGGTAGTGATAGCAGAATGGAGGCCCCAGGAGCTAAACAACCCCGATCGCTTGCCGTATCCTCGCGTCAAACCGGGCACTTTTGGAAGGTGCCCATTCGTTGGAGATGGTCATTGCGATGAGCTCAGCGCCAAGAGAATAATGAAGCGCTACAAACGCGACAACCAGAATGAGAAATATGCATTACAATTGCGGATTCTTTACCAGAAGTCCGCAGAACCGTTGAGTTATACGTTCGACGAGTTCAAAACTACGAAACCGCTAATTCTATCGCACAACTACCCAAATTCACACGAGTGCCACGATAAGCTCATGGGCGTGAATACACAGTCCTCGGAAGAAACGCGATCGAATCAATCTGTGGAATCAATAAATTCAAGGGTGGATGCGGACACCACCACCGCTAACGCGATAAAGCCACCTGTAAAGACCGTGTGGAAGACTCCCGCGGTCGCAAACCTGCCACCCATGATGATGCTATCCCGCCAGGATACGGAGGACATGGGTGCGGACGATTTGTGTCGCAAGAAACCACGCATCCCACAAGAGATCAAAGCCAGTGGGGTGGTGCAATCGAACGACGGCTCTGCAGTACAGGGTAACGGACTCGGGCCCACGAGGGCTTCGGTGATGAATAAAAACATGCGTACCCTGAACCGATTGGTGGTTGACAAGAAATTTCATGGGGCCACTGTGAGTCCGGCTAATGCATCAATAGGATCCACGAAACCAGATGAAGGAGAGCACAGCGTCAAGTCGGACGCTGCGAAGCGGCCAACCACGAGTGCTGCGACCGTCAAGACATCCACGGGTACGACTGCCACCGCTGTTCCCACTGCCACCCCGGCTGCGCATCACGTGAAAATGACTTCGGGTTATTGCGAAAATTGCCGCGTGAAATACGAATGCCTTGACGAACACATTGGCTCCGAGAAACATCAAGAGTTTGCGCATGATGATTTGAATTTTGAACCCATTGATGCTTTAATCGAGCGTTTAGCAGCATCCCGAGCATTTACAAATCGCTTTTAACGTAATACTACGCTATCTCTAATAGTGTATAGCTTTGTAATAGAGTCAAATTTGCATACTTCTTGGGGCCGGGGGTACGCATGCCCGCGACTCAATTCTATACCCGAATCCCGAGTCAGTTATTCAAATTTCACGGAAGAAGTGTGCCCACCTGCACGACGCACCATGCATGCAACTATAATTACTAAGCAAAAGACTGTGACGAAAGGTTACATACTGCGTAGAACATGCATCCAGGCGTGGGGTCGGCAGAAATGTATTTGGGTTGAGCAGGACTCGTGAAACGAGCATTGTGGGCATACAATACTTCGTTTTGATAGAGAGTATACCTTTACAAGAACCTTGTACTGCTAGTCATACACACCAATACATATTTACACCGGCGATCAACGCTATATACATTGTTGTGTTTAAATAGTAGTAATGCCTGACGCTCGCACGACGACCAGCGTCCCACGGGCGCCCTAGATTACCTCCTCAGCGCTGAAAGCGGCGTTGCTGCTTGTTCAGCTCCGCCAATGTCGCCGAGTCCTGGAGGTGTGGAGTTTGGGTCGCCATTTTTGAAATGCAGTCTGTAATGACGGACCATGTTTGATCGCGCGTTAAAGTGACGCCTGCAGCCTTGAAATGGACACTGAAACGGTTTTTCGCCAGTGTGAATGTTGATGTGAGTAGCGAGTGAGGAAGGCCTCTGGAAGACCTTCCCACACTCCGGGCAAACGTACTTTAGCTGGGAACGCGCACGTGGTAGCCGTGCCGGATGCTTGCAGGTGACGCGACACGGGTGGGAGTGGTGTTGAACGTCGTCCGCGGACCAGTAGCGCTTGAGATTCGGCGCACACGGTTCAGAGGGTGTGGTGACGCTTGAGACCGATTGTAGCAGCGAGGCGTGTTCTTCCGGAGTGAACAGCACGGGAGTACTCGCGAAGGTGCTCGTACTCGTACTCCTGCTGGAGCCGGTACTCGGGAGCGTGCTCCCGTCTATGTCCGTTTTGGCATCCTCTATGGCTAGCGTCGGCCACGGCCATGGCTTTTCTGTATCGTTCGGATGCCCATCTGTGTAGGGCCTCAGTGCACCGGGCGTATCGAGATCGTCAACCTCGCCGCGCTCGTCTGGCGACCCCGGTCCCAGGCTTTTGAGCACCTCTTCGGAAGACTTGAATGTGTGGAAAAAGTAGTCTTGTGAACACTCCAGTGCGCCGGCCGTTTCCCAGAACGCAGGGGGCTGCTGGTTGGAACTCGAACTCATAGTGGGGTGGCGATCACGCGAGCGCTTGAGCCTGTTCTCATCGCTTAGCTTCAAGCTTGAGAGAAGGAGTAATCTTCATTCTTATATACTAGTTATTATTACCATGCGAGGTCCCAAGTAGAGTAGCTCCACATCTCGCGGCTTCTTGCATGTGCGTCACAGTGGCGATGCGTCTCTTGCAGTAGAGGATCGTCCAAACGGAAGAACAATGAGTGGAGGAAGTCGGCCAGCTAGTAGCTCATCTACCTATTCCCGTCCCGATTAGGCTATAATTCCCGGTGATGCTATCAAACGCCACATTTTATCAAAGATTAGGTGCGCCAAACGTTCTTTCGGTGAACCCATTCCTCGTCACTCACCTGCTGAATTTTTTTTCTGTTCCGCCGTGCAGCTCCTGCAGCTCGCGAATTTGGGTTACCGATGAGTTGACTGATAAAGTAGGTGGATGAACATACAACTCAGCACCAGCACGAATTTGCATGGCTGGTTACCAAGCCGTCGTCGACAATGGCGACGATATCATAGCTGCTAGGCTGTCAGTGATTAAGACACTGTGTACGAGAGAGCTACTCATCACATACGTACAGAGTGATACCAGCCATTAATGAAAATGAAAAGGCTAACCTTCAATACAATGGCCAATTTAACGGTTTATGCCAAAGCCAACCTTTTCATACAATGGCCTGATTTAACGGGCTGGTTAGGTAGTTAAAGGGCCCGCCAAGATGGTGGGCCGTGCATTGATTCGTAGTATTTAATGAGGGACGTTGGCGGATGCTTGTATCAAATCAGGAATGTAGCTTCACTTTCAACGATCAGTATACCATGCACCCGTCGCTGTTGGTTCTAGCCGCAGCTTATGTCCCCGTCGCATCGGGTATGTTTGCGAATTCGACGGCAATGTATGTCAATTCGACGGCAATGTATGTCAATTCGACTTGGGGAACAGCAAGCCCCGCCCGTGTGTTGGAAACCGACGCTCTTGAGACGCTGAGTTACACGACTTTGGAGTACGGTGAGGTTTATGTGACAACGCCAGATTCCAGACCCGTGCGGGTTTCGGCCTCGAGCAGTGCAGAGAGTCTTACCGCAGCTGGTACTGCGAGCTCATTGAGTGTGTTCGAAACTGACGGTAGCACTGCGAATACTGTGAGTACGTCTGTGGGTGGTGCAGCAACGGGCCCCACGACTGCTGGGAACCCACAGCTAAGAGTGAGCAGCCTAGCTAGTAGAGCGATGAGCGTGAGTACAGTTTCACACTCGAGTACTGACCGTGTTGCCGATGAAGCGAGTACCAGCGCGAGTACCAGCGCGAGCACCAGCGCGAGCACCAGCGGCCCGAGATCAGTCGTCCAAGTCTCTACTTCTCCCGCGAGCCATTGGCTTACCCACACGGCGTCCTCGTCCACTAGTACCATTCACAAGGCTACTGTGACTACCTCGACTAGTGTGTCTGCATCGTACGTCTCCACAGTTTCGTCCAGATCCGAAATGCCATTGGTAACCCATTCTTTGGCCAGCTCCTCGCTGTCGCAGAGCATATCCACTTCCTATACTGCTCCGAAAACCATTACAGAGTCGAGCACCATAAGTGTAGCTAGTGACGAAAGCAGCGGCAGCAACAGCAGTGGGCCAAGCACTTTGCATCAAAGCAAAAGTGGGATGAACTCAATGAGTTCGATTTCTGAGTCTAGAGAGGTGGCTTCCATGAGCAACGACATAATACGCTCCGATATTTCCACTTCCTTTAGCTCGTCTCCCTATGTGATCATTCCTTCATTGTCCATTGCGTCTTCCGAGAGCCGCGTGCCCACTGTTACTGGGGCCTCATCTATTGCGGGGGCTTCGGCTTTGATAAGCTCATTCTCCTTCTCTACGTCTACCCTAACGATTGGATCTTTGAGCGTCGACCCATCGTCCGCCACCGCCTTCCCATTTTCGAACACGTCCTTGGCATCCTCGTCTTATTCTGCCTTCCCTATTGTTAGTATGGCGAATTCTACAGCTAGTTCAGCGACTTTCCCCTCCAGCACACAAGCAACAAGCGTGAGATCCAGCTCCTCAACCGGCACCGAAACTACAAACAACTCTACGTCCAATAGCTCCACCACAAATGTTCTCCCGGTATCGATGTCCGGCACCATGAGCGCAGGCGAGTTTGGAAGTTCATCTGAACCCCATATATACTCAACGTCGCCTAGCTCATCAACGTCCCCTAGCTCATCAGCGTCTCCTAGCTCATCAACGTCCCCTAGCTCATCGGTGTCCCCAAGCTCATCGGCGTCCCCAAGCTCATCGACGTCCCCTATCTCCTCAAGCTCCTCAGCTACCTTAAGCTCGTCAACGTCGTCAAGTTCCTCAAGCTCCTCGACCTCGGTCCCGGCATTGTCCTCCACTTCCGTCTCCTCCGCCACAGCCTCTAGCGTCAACCTATTCAACGCTATCGACACAGAAGCTCCTCCTTCCGTATTTGCTAGACACTCTAACCCGCTCGATCTCTCAAATGGTGTTCTCAACTCTGATGCGCCCTATGAAACCAACAAGTTTTACACCAATTTGATTGTAGGTGATCAATCCAGTGCATCCTTCGTATATCCATACTCCCTATGGAAATACTCATCCAACGACGCGTATGGGTTTGCTGTTTCTCACACTACGAAAGAGCAGTACGCCTTTGGAAACTATGACAGTGCAGGCTATTCTGAGTATCTAGTCAACCCGTTAGGCATTGCCTCACTCGTATTTTCGGCAACATCCTTCGCTCAGTCGAGTTTCAACATGTTCGTAAGTGACATGACCATGTCGTCTTGCGATGTTACCATCAACGATGGCTCTACCAGCAATATTCTACAAATTCCTCTAGTACAAGGCATGGGCTTCTCCACCGGTATCTACCACGGATCTTTAACGCCAGTTATCAGAACATCTGCAGCATTCATGTCATTAGAACAAGTTTCCTCTGATGTCTTGCCCGAGGGTGTTTTGAAATATCGTATTGGGTTGAACAGCGGCTCGACCTGGCTGATATATGTGACCTTACCGGACGGCTACTCCGAAGACTCATTTTCTTTTACCTATTCAGATGCCTCGACAATACTCGGATCTCAGGCAATTGACGGCCTGATCGTTCAATTTGCCGTGGCTCCTGATGACGACGCTTACGAAACCTACTATGATAACGCGGCTGGTATGTACCCAACAACCTTCGAATTAACAGGTTCCTCAGATGGGGCCACCGCGCAATACTCATTCGAGTACCAAACTTCAGGTAAGTCAGTCTCCGGTAACACCATGGTTTTTGCATTTCCCCACCACATGTCTGCTCTTTCTACGGCCTCGCAAGCTGCTCTCACTGGCATTACGTTACAATCGACCACGAAGGGTACTATGCAAGGCTTATTGTCCAATAGTATATCTTTCACCGAAAGCATAAACACTGAAATAGGCTGGTTGCCTTGGTCTTCTCAGTTGGGTGAAAACAGTCTCAGCTACAGCACCGAACAGTTAAAACTACTTGCGGAAACTGCCAATTCAGAAATCAACATTAATGTTTGGGACTCAATCTGCGGGCTCAACACATATTACTTGGGCAAGGTAGCCGACAAGTACAGTTATATTCTTCTAACAATCGCCGATATCTTGCAAGACTCTGAAGTCGCGCAGGCCGTGGTCGCTAATTTGAAAGAAGCGATGGACAACGTGGCCTTGAACCAACAGCTGTATCCATTGTACTACGACACCAAATTCGGCGGTATTGTTTCATCCGGGGATTGGGCATCCACCTCCACGGGCTATGACTTTGGCAACACATACTACAACGACCATCATTTCCATTACGGGTACATCATTCACGCTGCGGCAGTCCTGGGGCGGATAGATCAAGAACAAGGTGGAACCTGGGCTCAGGAGAACAAGGGCTTTGTCAACAGTTTGATAAGGGACGTCGCCAACCCTAGCTCTTCGGATTCATTTTTCCCGGTTTCCCGTATGTTTGACTGGTTTGGAGGCCACTCATGGGCCGCCGGGCTCTTCGCTAATCCTAACGGTAAAAATGAAGAATCTAGTTCCGAGGATTACAACTTTGCGTACGCAATGAAGCTTTGGGGGTCTGTGATTGGCGATGAATCAATGGAAAGACGCGCGGATGTCATGATTGCGATAATGAAGAGGTCCATGAACTCGTATTTCCTCATGGCTGAAGACAACGAAGTGGAACCTTCTGAAATCTGCGGAAATCAGGTTGCAGGCATTTTGTTTGACAACATCATCGACTACACGACTTACTTTGGCACCGCAGTGCAGTATAAGCACGGTATTCACATGATTCCGATCACACCTGTATCTTCCGAAATCAGAACGCCGTCTTTTGTGCAGCAAGAATGGGAAGGGACACTAAGCACGGTGGTCGATGGACTCAGCGATGGTTGGAAAGGGCTCTTGAAATTAAATCAAGCGTTGTACGATCCAGTGAGCGCTTATGAGTTCTTTTCGGCCTCAGACTTCGATTATGGTACTTTGGACAACGGTATGTCAAGGACTTGGTCGCTGGCATTTTCTGGGGGGCTTGCTTACTCTTCGGCATAGAGAATGGCCCTAGCCCATAAAGACCGACCTATCTACAATACTTCTGGCAGCTCGTGCACTGGCCCGTAAAGACCAACCCATCTACAAAACCTTCTGAAAGTTCGCGCACCTTCCGGGGCCGAACTCAATGTATTATTAACGTTACTATTTTATAGACACTCTTAATGAATCGCAAATGAAAAGATCACAAATGGTGGAGCAAGCTTCGCCAGACGACAGGTATTCTCGCTGCTCAAGAGATCCAGCGAATGTATGTCCTGTGGCGCTCGAGATCACTTTGTACCAGACTGGCGCTGGAAGTATATTGAGGGCCATGACATAATCGGCCATTTCCAAAATGAGCCATCACCGCTCCCTCCTGACAAGCACTGGCAATAACACCATCTGCCCTATTGATCAGCCTCCGCAATTTTCTGTTGATCTTTGTGTTTTTTTTTTTTTGTTCAACCTTTTTGTCAAACCTTCAGCAGCTCTCGTTGCCTAACCTACAAAGCATTTCGACGCGGCATATCAAGACAAGCTTAGAATATGTCTGCGTCGGGCTAAACCGTTATAAAATTTTTTGTGTATGTCCAGTGCCCTCAGGCGCACACGGCAAAAAGCTGCAGCTTTGATACACGTGGCAACTTAGCACTGTTTTTGCCCACTCCGCTTGCAAAGATATCGGACTCAGGGGCAAGCAAACCAGAACTTCAAAAAGTTTGTCCACAGAAAGCTTAGAGACATACGAGCCCCTTGAAACTATCTGAATATATGGTTAGGCTACAAGTATGTGACCACCAACTGCGTATGGTAATGATGTCAATTGGCAAATATCAGTATTGGCGCCAAAAGGGAGCTCGAGATCTCGTGCTTAGGTGAGCTCATGCCGCACCGGCTCTTACCGGGTTTCTCACTTGATTATGCATGGCTTCTCTGCATATAGTTCTTTTTCTGTGCTCGCTGCACAGAAGCCGGAAAAACGCCAGTGTTTCTCGACAGTTTATTCCGGGCCATGCCTGCAGCAGGTTTTTCCGGCTTCCATGCGTCTCCATCCCGAAGTACTGGGTGTCCAATTGACTTGGCTTCTCGGCTTAGGTGTTGTCGACCCTGCTGCGTTGATCGCGGCCTGCGCTCGCGGTGTGGCAAAAGCAGTGATGCGGGACTGTTTTTGAGTGGATTTGCGTCTGGAGGAAGCGGGCCGTTCTAGGACTGTGAATGGCTTCTTGTAGATAGTGCTTTTCGGGCGTTGCCAAATTGAAGAAGTTGGATCCATTTCCGTGGATGTGTACATTAATTATAGTTCCTACGTATCTATTTGGTGCCTGATCTACTGCCACTGCATGAGCACAAAAAGGGCGAGTCAGCAGTATTTGGTACGAGCGAAAGAAACACTGCGATTTTGTTGAAGCCAGCAAACTACACCCCAGGATACGCCACGAGTGTTTGAGATAGTAACTTTTGGATCAAGGACGCGGGTGTTTATAAAGAGTCGTTGCCGAATCTACTCTCTAACGACTTGTCGGTTCAACATCCATGAGCGTGTCCACCTCGAAAAAGCCCAGAAAACGATTAGAAAAGGGCGAAGAACTCAGGGCTCAGAAAACTGGCCCTCGCAGTACAGCATCGCAAACCGGTTTGTCACAGCCAGAAAACGCTAGCGGGGGCTGTAGCGAAAAGCTCAATGGCAGGCCGGACAGCGCTCACGAACATAGGAGCAGGGCGATGGAATTCGACCGGGTTCTAGGCGAGGCTTATAACTTATGTGGCCGTCTAGCGCTGGAAATGGGGCAGCCAGAGGCGGCCACGGCCAATTTCTCCAAGGCTGTAGAGAAGAACTCTCAAGATATAGAAGCAATAGTGGGTTATGCGCGGTCTTTGGGTCTACAATCCGGGTCGGAAGAGATCGTCATCTCCACCCTCATCGACGCTTTGAAACTCTGCGAGGATTACACGAACTACCGGATTTGGGCCCAACTAGCGCATTCTTATTTTACATTGAGCAAACCCGAAGATGCATTTCAAAGCGTTTCGAGGGCGATAGCGGGACGTGAGGGGCAGGGCGTCAATGACCCAGAATTGTGGGTTCTTCAAAATAGAATATTGCTCCTGTGGATGGATGCTGACAGCAAGACGGGTTTGCAGACACTCGTTCCTTATTTTACCACGGCAGTCCAAGTGACCTCGAGTTGTCAGGATAGCAAGAAAGAGCTCCAGGCAAGAGTGTCGCTTGCCCAACTCTATCATAGATTTGCATGCTACGCGGAGTCACACGCGGAGCTGATGCAGTGTCTGGCGCTGGTGCGCCAAAGTCCTCTTTTCGATCTATCGAAACCAAGTGCGATCAGTGTTGTTTGTTACCTGTATAACTTCATGAGCATCATACAGTTCAAACTGAACCAGCGTGCAAATGCTTATGGTCTTCTTCGAGAGGCAATGTGCATTCTCCCCCAAGTTTCGCGCACCAGTCGCCTGCTGGCTACCTTGGCGCAATTCTACATGATTGACGGTGATGTAACCAGCTTAGGGTCTTTGCTACCCACCTTAGTCCTAGAGCGAGAAGCTCTACTCAACGGCGATCAAGATAGGGTCTATATCTACAGCTGGATTCTGGGTAGGATATATGATATGCTTGATGATACTAAGCAAAGTTATGAGTTCTATCAGTTGGCGATAAGTTGTAAGCCTCAAGCTGCCTCCTTATGGATAGCAATAGGCTACCTTTACTTGCGAATGCGTCAATTTGAAGATGCCCATATTGCATTTTCACACGCATTCAATTATGCCTCCAAGATTGAGAATAACGGCCACCCTTATCTGCTTCGCTTTAACCGTTTATTTGCCGCTTTTGCCTGGGTTGGGTTATCTCAGGTATCTGTGGCGACCTTTCAAAAACAAAAGGCATTGGATGCTCTACGGCAGGCCTCTGTGTTATTCGCATCCGAGGGCGACGTTGTTCACGCGAGACAAGTTGACCAGATCTTCAGTGACGTTTTTGCATCAGTGGGGCAAAATCCCGTCTGTGTGATTATGAATGTACCACCGCAGATACTACTAGAACTATTTCTATACTATGATGCTGGTATCTATAGTCTAGATTCTGAGATAGCTGCTAGTGGTGCTCCAGACAAAACTCTAGCTCACCGTTCGTCTCCCGTGCCACATAGTCCTGCTACACCCCTTGAAGTGGCTAATAGTCAAACCATGACGAACGGCTATGTGATCCCACATCACGTTCCTCAAGATTTTATTCCTCAATCACTTGGTGCTTCACATGTTGTTCCTCCACCTTTATTGCATGTGGGCTCTAAGCTCGTCGATGCATTGGACTCAAATGATGATACAAATTCCGCCTATGGCCGCAGCCTAAAAAGCATCTTTCCAACTAAAATGTGAAACTAACACTCATTTCAAAGACCCAACATTCGAAACTTTATTTTAATAGTTCCTTGACCTTGCATTTGCTCTTTTCCTAATTAATCAAAATTTGTACTTGTTTTACTTATTATTCTAACTTCAGAATGATATCTGACTTTCACAGGCATAGTAGTCCTGGTCGAAATCATGTTTTATGGTTTGAACTATATTTCTATTGTTTACCATCCAGTATCGCTTGTGTGCGTGACAATAAAAAACCTCTATAACCATGCTTATAGTTCAATATAATCATTGAAGATCACCATCCCTGCTTCTCTGTTTGCATAAGAGACCGAAGCGGGAGAAAATTTCAGTAACTCATCATAAGCAGGAACTTTACGTTTGGAGTCGCCTCCAACAATCGACACAGAGTCGTAATCGCCCCAGAAACAACGGATTTGCAACCCAAGCACATCTTTATCTTCCTCTTCTCCATCAGCTTCTTGGCTTGAGATCTTAGGAATCCATTGTATCCCTACACGATAGAAATTCTTCTCGAAGTCAAGCTTGTGAAGTTGGAGACTATCAATGCCCTTTCCCCACTTAAAGACCTGATCGCCGCTCACGTCTTGCGATGATCCATCCGCCGCTAATAATTCTACCTGAGTCCGGTTATCGTAGTGATGTGAATTGAACACCGTTATTTGCTTTACAGGGGACTGACCAAAAGTGAAGTCTGAATATTGAGATGAATTGAATTTGATTGAACATAGTCGATTCTCCAATGCTTTGATCTGCAGCTCAGCATAAATCGGTTCATAAGGTGATCTTTCTGGCGCTTTTCTATTGTTTGAAAGAACTTTAACAGACATGACTTCTGTAGACCGCAATTCTTTCGCTGAACTTACGACGTTTGGAGCGGGACCGTTGTAAGTACAAGTTTCTGAACCTTGGCCGCTGGCATGACATTTTATATGCCCATTCGAGCTTTTCACAGAAGGCATATCTTTTAGGATTCCTTCAATACCAGCGCCCTGTCGACCGAGTATGTTGACAACGGCGGATTGCTGATGTTGCGTCAAATCAATGTGCTGTGAAAATCGAAGTTTGAGAGGAGCACTACTTGTAAATGGCTCTGCGATGAAAGTCGATATGCCTGTACAAGCTGCAAGAAAAATGATCGACATGGAGGCAAAATAATTTAGTTTGTAGGAAAAGGGTAAAAGGGGCAAAGCAACCAGCATTGACCCTAGCATTGATATCAGCGAAACGTTCCATGAGGCCTGAAATCCGTCTTGACAGGTCTGGTTCACGGCGTCAAGCACTTGCGATAAACAAGTGAAAGCGAAAAACGTCGCAATCGGCACGAGGGCGAGAAACTGAAGGCTCCAATCGTAGTTGAGAGCTAGTTTCAAAATTGGGCTAACTCCTTCATTTCCAGCTTTTGAAAGTTGAGTGAGGGCACTGCTTCGAGAAGATGTTGAAGTTCGTAACAAAGGTGCTCTCTCATCTGGCTCCTCATTAGACTGCACTTCAACAGTCGCGTCTTCTTCATGGTCATGCTCACCTCTTGAACTCAAAGACAGAGCATCGACATTTTCCACATCCTTTCCCTTCAGAGTCGAGCACAAAAGTCCTATGATCGCACTAAGAGAAGTCAATGCAAAAAGAATTGTGAAAAGATATACGCCTGTGGCTTCATAATTGTGAGTATACAGGCGAACAGAAGCCAGCAAGAGAAGAGCCCAAAAACAGAAAGACAACTCAACTAAGGCAACTGTCTTCAGATCCTGCGTTGGTGCCACATACTCCAGGAAAGATAGAATCAAGTAGTTCACTGTAACGAAGCTCGAAAAAAACGCAAAAGTCGGCAGGAAATAGTTCCGCGAGAAAATCAAAGGATTTTTACGGAACAGAAAGGATTTCCCACTGGTTATTACGAGATACGAGACCAAAAAACTCAAAGGGAATCTCAACCATAGCATTAGCGACTTTTGATGGGTTTTCCTCTTCGAAATAATGATTTCTAACGAAAGTATGATGAGTGGCACGACTGCCAAGAGGATACAATTGATAGTGAATAAGGTTTTGGCTTTCATGGTGATAAAAATTAATCCTAGGACATCGAAATAAATAGCCGGAACTCGATCTTCAGAATTGTCTTCCACTTTTTCAAAAGCCACAAAGTCCACTATCTGCAAAGCAGTACTCATCATTTGCCACAACGAGGCCTTGCTTGTTTGAGAGATAGAGTCCATAGCAGTGTGGTAAAATACTCTGGGTTTATAAAATGCAATGTCCCATCCTCGTAAGCCCTTCTGTTCGTATATCTTATAGTCGGTCTCACTAGAAATGTACCGCTCGTAAAAGCCTTGCTGATACATGGAGTTTCCGAAAGGTTGCTCTTGAACTGCTTGCTTGTAAATCGACGAAGTAGCACTATCAGAAGTTCTAAAAAGTACCGCTTTATTGCCAGCACCAGCTCCCTCCAAATTAAGAACATAGTGAACGATTTTGCTCCAAGAGTGGTTGAAAAACGCTGATGCACCCAGCAAGCCGAATTCCTCATTATTGTTGAAGTTAAAAACAACGGTTCGTAACGGTTGCTTTTCTGACAGTCTCGATAGCAGCGCCAAAAGAGTAGCGACTCCCATACCATCATCAGTTGCACCGAATCCGGTGGGAACGGAGTCAAAATGTGCGGAAACTAGCAAGCCCTCCAGACTGGGGTCTGTCCCCTCAATTTTCACCAACACATTGGACGATTCAAAGGAGATCACACGCGTCTCTTGTGAGGTTGAGTTAAAGACGTCAGGCTGTTTGAACAGAAGTCTGTTGTTAGATGTGTAGTCATCAGACACCTCCGCATAGGACACATTTTCTGTCACAGTCCGAACCTTCTGCAAGATGAAGTCATGAACTACATCATTCTTTCTCGACACATATTCATGAGGACTCTCTGTGATAGTCTGCAAGGAGAGCCAAGCATCGTCCAGCAATAATTGCTCAGGTCCCTCTGGTGTGGACCCTTCGTATCTAATTTGGTCCCATATATATAATGTTCCAATCAAACCATAAGTTACAATCAAAGAAATGCTCAAACTAGTCTTTCTGAAGCGGCAGAGAGAGCGCAAATAGCCTCCTAACATCTCACTAAACGCCTCTTCAACTACTTATGAGCCGTTATAACAATTGGGACGAGGGAACTTAAAACGATTAACGGTTAAATTAGATATCACTTGTGACGTTAGATTATTGCTTGTAGGAGTTGGCGATTTCCCACTGAACTGACGGCGCTGGCAACCACGTCCTAATCCAAATATGTTCACCAGCGGAAAACTAGCACCACCAGGTCTATGAAGGACAGTGTGACGGCTCCGAATTGTTCGCAAGGTCTCCGAAGGAGGTACGCCAACGCGGCTTCCCGCTAATGCTAGCTACTGTATAGTGTAGTCTTTATGAAACGTCACGGTAAGAGTTTTTTATCACCTCGGTTAAACCGGGCAACTAGTGTTTTAGAATACTGATAGATATTCGATTGGCCTGGACATCAGCTAGGTCATCCAGTTCTTTGGTTGGGCGGCTAACGCACGCTATTCCCTTGCCATTGATAGAAGATACAACGTACCTGAATGAATAACTCTATAACTAGTGTCAAGATACCACCAAGGTATATGTCAAACTGGAAGACGCTGTTGGAAAACGCAGGATTATGGTTAGGCGGGGGGCCGCTAGATTTGATGAGGGACACTCAGTTCTGTGGTCGTTGCCTATGTCTAGGAAGAAAATCCCAAGCATCGTAATCGTCCAATATATTTACGATAGCAACCGGTGCCAATGCCAATTTTTGGAAGGGACCTTTTTCCAGGAGATTGTTTTGTGACGTTCAACTTAGGCTATTGAAAAGATGTGCTACTTCCTTTGACGCGGCTGGATATCCTGAGACCCTGAATCGCCCATCATCAATGATGCCAGAGGGCTGTTCCTATGTTCATAGACATCGTTTTCCTGGACAGAGTTTCGTGACAATGGCCGTCATCCCGATTGCTCTCAATTTTCCTAATTTCTCGTCCTAACGATAACAGTAGTACCAGAAAACATCTCGCAACTCTACTACAGGTCCAGGAGAGCAATTTAAAACAACAGAACTGACCTTGGAAGCTCTTACAATTTGGTTGCCTTTTTTCCCTGACTGCCCACCAACTCATAACCTTTTTGCAAACCACCCCCCCCCCCC